>CM066312.1:78462457-79037457 GCA_033807775.1 Saussurea involucrata | reverse complement strand
CAAATTGTTTCTCTCTGGCTTCTAACCAACATACCGGAGTTCTACATTTTCGACCATACAAAGCTTCGAAGGGCGCTCTTCCGATACTGGAATGATAACTGTTATTATACGCAAATTCTACTAACGGTAGATGCGTATCCCAGTTACCTCCAAAATCCAATACACATGACCTGAGCATATCTTCCAAGGTTTGTATAGTCCTTTCACTCTGTCCATCAGTCTGTGGATGAAAAGCAGTGCTCAAATTAACTTTCGTACCCAATTCCTCTTGTAATGATCGCCAAAACCTTGAGGTAAACCGACTATCACGATCTGACACAATCGACACCGGTATACCATGTCTTGACACCACCTCATCGATATACAGCTTTGCCAACTTCTCAATTGGTGATGTTTCTTTCATAGCCAGAAAATGAGCACTCTTAGTCAAACGATCCGCAATCACCCAAATAGTGTCGTTACCTTTTTGTGTCTTTGGTAACTTCGTCACGAAATCCATAGTGATCTTCTCCCATTTCCATTCTGGAATCTCCAAAGATTGGAAACTTCCATAAGGTTTCTGATGTTCCGCTTTCACCAACGAACATGTTCTACATGTTTCTACCTTCCGGGCCACATCCACTTTCATAGCCGGCCACCAATAATGCAATTTCAGATCTCGATACATCTTTGTATTCCCCGGATGTATGGAATACTTAGATCTACAAGCGTCTTCGAGAATCAGCTCTCGATTTCCTCCAATCTTTGGTACCCAAACACGACCTTGGAACAGCTTTATTCCACGACCATCTTCAGTTAGCTGAAGGTGTTGCTTGCCCATCACTTCTTCTTTCAGGTTTACTTCCCGTAAAGCCTCCGCTTGTGCCTCTTTTATCTTTCCCATCAAACTCGATGTCACATCAATTCTAACATTGATCGATTTCAAACATCCACTATACTCTTTCCTACTTAAAGCATCGGCCACGACATTTGCTTTACCAGGATGGTAATGCAATTCGCAATCGTAATCTTTAAGTAATTCTAACCATCTTCGCTGTCTCATATTAAACTCTTTCTGATCAAAAACATGCTGCAAACTTTTATGGTCAGTAAAAAGAGTACATTTGGTTCCATACAAGTAGTGCCTCCACAGCTTTAAAGCAAACACAACAGCCGCTAACTCCAAATCATGTGTCGGGTAGTTCTTCTCGTGTTCCTTAAGTTGTCTTGATGCATAAGTCATCACTTTGCCTCGTTGCATCAATACGCATCCTAGGCCTATCTTTGAAGCATCACTATATACCACTAAATCTTCTGTTCCTTCTGGTAAAGCAAGAATCGGAGCCTCACACAACTTTTGACGTAAGGTTCTGAAAGCTGATTCTTGTTTCTCCGTCCAGACAAATTTCACGTTCTTTCTAGTCAGAATAGTCAAAACAGATGCAATCTTAGAAAAGTCTTTAATAAACCTTTTGTAATAACCTGCTAAACCCAAGAAACTTCTTATTTCAGATGCACTCCTAGGTGTCTCCCAATTTGCCATAGCTTCAATCTTAGCTGGGTCTACCTTGACTCCTTCTGAAGTGATCACGGGACCTAGAAATTGTACTTCTTTTAACCAAAATTCACATTTTGAAAACTTCGCGTACAATTTCTCTCTTCTTAAAACTTCTAAGACTTCACGTAGGTGTTGTTCATGATCTGTTTCAGTCTTTGAATACACAAGTATGTCATCAATAAAGACGATAACAAACTTGTCCAAGAAAGGTCGACACACTCGATTCATCAGATCCATGAAGACAGCTGGAGCATTTGTCAACCCGAATGGCATTACTAGAAACTCATAATACCCGTATCTGGTTCTAAAAGCTGTCTTAGGAATATCTTCATTTCTAACCCGCACTTGGTGATATCCTGACCTCAAATCAATCTTAGAAAAACATCCTGCCCCTTGAAGTTGATCAAATAGATCATCGATTCTTGGAAGCGGATATTTATTCTTAATCGTCACTTTATTTAGCTCGCGGTAATCTATACACATTCTCATAGTACCGTCTTTCTTCTTAACAAACAGGACCGGAGCTCCCCAAGGCGAAGAACTCGGTCTGACAAAACCTTTATCTAATAATTCCTGGAGTTGAGTCATCATTTCTTTCATTTCAGATGGCGTTAGACGGTAAGGTGCCCGCGCTATCGGAGACGAACCTGGAATGAGATCAATTCTAAACTCCACCTGTCTTTCAGTAGGTAGACCAGGAAGATCATCAGGAAAAATGTCAAGAAACTCACTTACCACCTTGATATCTTCCAATTGTTTCTTTTCCAACCTTCCATCTAAGACATACGCCAGATAGGATATACATCCTTTCATTAAACACTTTCGCGCTTTCACAACCGAGATTAACGGAATTTCCCCCTTTTGCTTTTCCCCGAAGATAAATACGTCATCCTTATCGGTCATTGGAATCCTAATTAACTTCTTTGCGCAAAATATTTCTGCTTGATTGGCTGTCAGCCAATCCATACCCACAACTATGTCAAACCCTCCAATTTCCATCAACAACAAGTTGATCGAATATTTCGTCTCTTCTAAAAGTATAGTACAACCCTCAAGCCTTTCTCGAACCAAAGCTTGACCCCCATTAGCTACGTCTACTACTAAAGCATCATCTAAAGTAGTAACTGGCGTAGCTAATTTAGGATAGAATGATTTGGACACAAATGACAAATTTGCTCCACAATCAAACAAAATACGCGCAGGACAAGTGTTAGATCTGAAGTTTTGTCAATAAACCAAGTGTTGAAGATCTGATAAGAAGACTCAGATGTTCTGAGTAGAGAAGTCAGAGGTCTGACTGTGAAAGCTCAGAAGTATTGATAAGTGAAATCAGAAGTCTGGGAAGAGAAGTCAGATGTCTGAGTTAAGGAGTCAGAAGATCTGAGAAGCGTTATCAGAAGAATGTTCAGAAGTTCTGAACTACCTGTTCAGAACTTATGACGAGATACTTTACTTAGTATTTTATAAACTAATTAGGACACGTGTTATGTTCTTATTAGTCTTTCTTATTTGTACTGTAGCTTTAAGATGTCCGTTGCAGTATAAATAGTAGTTAGCTCTACGTTGCTAACTGATTGATTTTCCCATATATCTTTGTATTCATTCTTTGTAATCTTTGAGATTCTCTCTCTCTTAGATTTGTAATCCTGTTCATCATTGAATACAATTGGGCTTGATCATACAACTTCTCAATTACTGCTTTCTATATTGATTGTAAGATTAGATCCTGTTCTTTCAATTGGTATCAGAGCCAATCAACAAACAATTTCGTTCAAAATTGTTATAGCGAAGATCGATTGATCAATTTCTTGAAGATTTCTTGATTCATTCAAAATTCGATTCCGCTGCTAGGGCTAGTTCTTGAATTCTTGGCAATTCTTGAATTACCTGTTACATTTCGATCAAGAAACTCGAATTTGTCTTTCTGTTGAATTTTCTTACAATCATGTCTTCTAAAGAATATCTAGCCATGGGATCTGAAACCAAACCGCCTGTTCTTATACCAGAAGAGTATCAGCAATGGAAAATCCGAATGATCCAATTCCTAGACAACGTTGATGAAAATCTTATGATCTCTATTCGAGAAGGTCCAATTGAAGTGTACATCGATGTTGCTGCAACTCCTGCTACAGAGACAACTCCAGAAATTCCAGCGACCAGGGTGAAAAAGAGTTATTCCCAATACACAGCTGAACAGAAGAATAGGCATGCTATTGACAAAAGAGCAATTACTTTGATGACTTTGGCTGTCCCAAATGAGGTTCTTAACAGGATTGACAGTGGATCATCAGCTAAAGAAATGTGGGACGAATTGGAAAGGCAGATGCTAGGAACTGTGAGATCTATTCAGGCAAAGTTAAATCAAAGCATAAATGCTTATGAAAGGTTCAAAGCAAAAGAGTCAGAAAGTTTGACACAGACATACAGTAAATTTTGCACTATTCTAAATGACTTGAGAAGAAATGGACTGAAGAAAACGAAGTCAGAAATAAATTACAAATTTCTGAACAGTCTAAATTCAGAATGGTCATCATTTGCCATAAGTCTGCAAATGAACAAGGATATGTGTGAAGAAGACTTAAATGATCTGTTCTGTGTTCTTAATCAACATGAAGATTCTGTCAAGTTAGTTGTGGAAGAGAAGAAAAATGTTGCTGATCAGTTAGCATTCTTATCAAAGTCCAAAGCAATCAAAGCACCCAAAAAGGCTGCATATCTATCAGAAATACCTAATCTGGAAGAATCTGACAAGGAAGAAGGATCAGAAGATGATGAAGATATCAAGATAATGGCTGAGAAACTAGCTTTGTTGACAAATACTTTCAACAAAAGGTATGGGAAGGGTAGATTTCAAGGAAATTATAAGAGAGTTGGGAGTTCAGATTATAAGAAGAAAGAAGACAGAGAAGAAAATAAGTTTGAAAAGAGAGTAGAGAGAAGTGAAGAAAACAAAGAAGAGAAGGATGAGAGAAAAGAAAAGAATCTGTGTTTCAAATGTGGAAAATCTGGCCATTATGCTAAGGATTGCAAAGTTAAAATTGTGAAAGACTATGAGTACTACACCAAGAAGGCTCAACTTGCAAAGAAGAGAGATGATAAAATTGCTTTGTTGGCTGAACAGGAGAATTGGTTGTACTATACTTCTGATGAAGATGATTATATCAACTTTCCACAGATGCAGAGCTATATGGCAAAAATGAGGATTGAGGATGATTCTGATTTTGAAGATGCTGATTCTGAGTCATCTGCTGAGGTACATTCTTCACTTGAATTAGAGTTAATGACACAGATTGGTGAAATGAAAACTGAATTTGCTAATCTAAGAAAACAGATAAAAGGAGAAAGAAATTTGGTTAACAAATTCAGAATTGAAAAAGAAGTAATAAAAGAACAATATGAAGAATCTGAGGCCGAGAAACAGAAAGTTAAAGATGAAAATTCTGAATTGATGAAAAGGCTTTCTGAACTAAAAGTTGAGTTTTCAAAAATAAAGGATGAAAAAGGTGATTTACAAATAAAATTTGATATGTTATTTGAAGAAAGAAAGAATTTATACACCAAAATTAAAGAATTAGAAGATCTGAATTTGAAAAGGGGTCAGACTCAGCAAACACTAAATCTTTTATTAAGCAATGTTAAAGAGACAAGATTTTACAACCCAAAGAAGGGATTGGGATTGGAAGAAAATGTCACTTTAAAAAGAGCACCAATCAACTTGTATGAAAAACTTCAAGTTTCTAAGCCAAAAATCCCAGAAATTGTTGAAGTTTTCATAAGACCTGCTAGTTCTATAACAAGTTCTGACAATTTGCAAAGACCAAACTTTAAAAAGTCAGATGAGAAAATTTCTGAGTCTAAAACAGAAAAGTCAGTTGGTTCAGAAGAAAAGGTTAAGAAAGAAGTTTCTAAACCAACAGATGAGAAGCCAAGATACAATGATACTAAATTCAAGTATGATTCTTTAAATGTCAGCTACAAAAATAAACAACCAAGTTTTTCATATCATGACATTGAGAGCATATTTGACACAAGTAAAAATTCTGAAACAGTCAATCAGAAGTCTGAAACTTCTAGTCAGGATTCTGAACTTTGTAGTCAGAATTCTGAGTCTAAAGATCAGACATCTGAGTCTGTAAATCAGAACTCTGACTTAGGTAGTCAGAAGTCTGATTCAACTGGATTTTCTGAAACAAAATCAGATGAATTTTTGCAACTTGAAAAGAGATTTAATCTTGTGAGTCAAGAACTTGAGGACTTAAGGAAAGCTTATGATGAACTTGAAAATGATTTCTGTGAGGTGGATATTAAACTTGAAGAAGCTTTGAAAGAAAAGAATATTTTTATTCAGAAAATAACAGAGCTTGAAAAACTGAAGACTGAGTATGATCTTTTTAAAATTAATGCTTCAAGAGAAAATTATAAATTCTTTAATGAATCAAGTACATATGAAAAAGGTGAATCATCTAATTCTTCTAACAAAAAGAACTTGAATTTTTCAGAAAAAGAAGAAAGCAAAAGGAAAGATGATCTTGCAAAGTTGAATGATCTGAAAAGGGATCTTGAGAAGCTTAGAATGAAATCTACTTTTGAACTCAAAGCTAGAAATTCTTGTAATAAGGGCAATTGTACTCTGAACAATATCAATAAAAATGAAATGATCTATGTTTCAGATTTATTGTCACTTGCAAAGAAAAATCTTGTTTGTGTTAGATGTAAAAATGATTCATTCCAATATTCTCATAAATGTCAAGTCAAAATAACTTCTGTTTCATACATAAGAAAAGATATTCAGAAAATTTTTGTTCCTCAAAATACAGAAAAGAAGAAAATTTATGTTCCTCAGACTCAGAAGAAAGAAAAGATAAAAGAAAAGAAAGTTGAAAATATAGCAAAACCAAAAGTTACAAATCTCAAAAAGAATTTGAACAAGCTTGTAAGCAGAAAATGTTCTGACTTTATAAAAGTTCAAGGAAAGTGGTGTTTGAAGAAAGATTTTGAGTGGAGAGTAAAAGGTACTAATGTTAAATCCAATGACAAAGCTAACAAAGATGGACCCATTCCAAAATGGGTACCTAAACCTAACTGATCCTTTTGTAGGGCTGTCATGTGTGGTTTTTAGATTCAGGAGCTTCAAGATACATGACAGGTCAGAAGTCTTTTCTATCAAACTTCACAGAAAAGGCTGGAGGAGCAGTAAACTTTGGAAATAACAGCAAAGGACAAGTCAAAGGTTATGGGGATTTAACTAAAGGGGATCTGACTATCCAAAAAGTTTTCTATGTTGAAAGATTACAGCATAATCTTTTCAGCATAAGTCAGTTTTTAGACAGTCTTTGTCAAATTAAGTTTCAAATAACAGGTTGCATGATTTTAACTGAAAATGATGTTAAAGTCTTCTGGGCCAAAAGACATATGGACTTATTTGTAGTTAATTTTTCAAAATTGAAAACATTAAATACAGTTTGTCTTTTATCAAAATCAACTGCAAATGAATGCTGGCTTTGGCACAGAAGATGTTCTCATCTGAATTTCAAAGATCTTAATAATCTCGTTGCAAAACATCTGGTTAAAGGATTACCAAAGCTTAAATTTGAAAAAGAATCATTATGCTCAGCTTGTGAAATGGGCAAGATGAAAAAGAGTTCTCACAAATTAAAAATGGACTCATCTTGCAAAGCACCATTAGAAATGATTCATACTGATCTTTGTGGTCCAATTTCAGTTCAATCTATGGGAGGAAAGAAATATATGCTTGTGATTGTTGATGAATTCTCCAGATACACATGGGTTGAGTTCCTAAGAGCTAAGTCAGAAGCTGCTACTACATTGATAAATTTTATCAAAAGGATTCAAGTTCTCTTACAACTTCCAGTTCAGAAAATCAGAAGTGATAATGGAACAGAGTTCAGAAATGAGACTCTTCAGAATTTTTTAGAAAGTTCTGGGATTTCGCACAATTATTCTGCTGTCAGAACTCCTCAACAAAATGGTGTTGTTGAAAGGAAGAATAGAACTCTAGTTGAAGCTGCGAGAACAATGCTGGCTTATGCAAATCTTCCTACTTTCCTATGGGCTGAAGCAATTGCAACTGCTTGTTTTACACAGAATAGAACTTTAATCAATAAGAGATTAAATAAGACTGCTTATGAACTGATAACTAAAAGAAAACCATTAATCAAATTCTTTCATGTTTTTGGTTGCAGGTGCTATGTTCTTAGAGACAGAGAAAATCTTGCCAAATTCGATAAAAAGGCAGATGAAGGATACTTTGTGGGTTATTCGTTAACTTCCAAAGCATTCAGAATCTACAATAGAAGAACCAAGAGGATGATGGAGAGCATAAATGTAACTTTTGATGAAGCCAGAATACGGACTTCTGAACAAGACAGTTCAGAACTCATGCTGAACAAGACAAAAATGACTTCTGATACAAATTCTAATCCTATTTGTTCATAACTCAATTTACTGTTTAAGGATGCTTTTAGTGAACTAATTTCTGATTCTTATGCAGAATATGAAAACCCAAAGATGGTCAAAGAGATGAAAAATAAGACTCCAGAAATAGTTCAATCAACTGTAATTTCTGACAAAGGTCCATCAGAGGAATGTCCAAATCTAATAAATACAAGTGGTGAAAATTCTGAACCTTGTAATCAGAATTCTGATTCTTGTACTCAGAACTCTGAACAAGTCACTCAGAATTCTGACTTCATTAATCAGAACCCAAACTTGGATATGACTCCTATTCATACATCAGAACAAGGGGACAGTTCAGAATTACAAGCAATCATTGATGAGAATGATGCAAACAACAATTATTCAGAGATTGATGTACTTCCTAGTGCAAATAAATGGACTAAAAATCATCCTATTCATCAAGTAATAGGTGATCCTTCAGCAGGAGTAAAAACCAGATCAGCTACAGCAAATGAAGCAATGTTTGCTGGTTTCTTGAGTGTGATTGAACCAAAGAAAGCTAATGAAGCCCTAGAGGATCCAGACTGGATTTCAGCAATGCAAGAGGAATTGCTTCAATTTGAAAGAAATAAAGTCTGGAGACTCATTCCAAAGCCTGAAGGTAAATCTATTATTGGAACTAAATGGGTATTCAGAAACAAAAAGGATGAATCAGGTGTTGTCATCAGAAACAAGGCAAGATTGGTTGCTAAGGGATACTGTCAACAAGAGGGAATTGATTATGATGAGACATTTGCACCAGTGGCAAGAATAGAGGCAATCAGAATATTTTTGGCCTATGCTGCACATAAAAACTTCAAGGTGTATCAAATGGATGTCAAATCAGCCTTTCTAGATGGCAAACTTAATGAAGAGGTGTATGTCCATCAACCTGAAGGTTTTGTTGATCCAGAATTCCCTGATCATGTTTATATTTTAGACAAAGCTTTATATGGTCTAAAACAAGCACCACGAGCCTGGTATGACACTCTTACTAAACACTTGTTAGGTTCAGGATTCAAGAAAGGTAAGATTGACACAACTTTGTTTTTAAAGAAACAAGGTGATGATTTGATTCTGATTCAGATTTATGTTGATGACATAATATTTGGTTCTACTAGTCCAGAATTATGTGATAATTTTTCAAAAATCATGTCATCTGAATTTGAAATGAGCATGATGGGTGAGCTGAATTTTTTCCTTGGTCTTCAAGTCAAACAATTACCAAAAGGTATTTTTATAAATCAAGGAAAATATGTCAGAGATATTCTGAAAAAGTTCAAAATGTCTGATTGTGCTTCTAAGAGAACACCTATGGCAACTAACATAAAGTTAGATGCTGATCTCAAAGGTGTTCCAGCAGATATCAAAATCTATAGAGGCATGATTGGGTCATTACTTTATTTGACTGCAAGTAGACCAGATATCATGTTTTCTACCTGTTTCTGTGCTAGATTTCAATCTAACCCAAAAGAATCACATATGTTGGCTGTCAAAAGGATTTTAAGATATCTCAAAGGAACACCTGATCTAGGTTTATGGTATCCAAAAGAAACTGACTTCAAATTGACTGCTTTCACTGATGCTGATCATGCAGAAAGTAGGTTGGACAGAAAGAGTACATCTGGTGCTTGTCACTTTTTGGGAGATAAAATAGTGAGTTGGGCATCAAAGAAGCAGAATTGTGTGTCCACTTCAACTGCTGAAGCAGAGTATGTTGCTGCTGCTGCTTCATGCTCTCAAACATTGTGGATGAGAACACAACTCATGGACTATGGATATCAGCTTAACAAGATTCCCATCTATTGTGACTCAGAAAGTGCAATTGCCATTACTCAGAACCCTGTTCAACATTCGAAGACTAAACATATAGATGTGAGGTATCATTTTATAAAGGACTATGTGGAAAAAGGAACTATAGAGATGCACTTTGTGCATACAAAGTATCAATTGGCTGACTTGTTCACAAAGCCTCTTGATCACAAAAGGTTTTCTTTTCGCATATGTAAAATAGGAATGCTTAATCTGCCTAATTGAAAATATTTTTTTCTTAAAAATGCTAAATTTTTCTAAGTAAAATTGTCTGAGTAGTGTACTCAGAACTCTGAGTCTTAAGAATCAGAATTTCTGAGTACTAAGATCAGAACTTCTGAGTCTTGAGTTCAGAACTTCTGAGTCTTGAGGTCAGAACTTCTGAGTCTTGAGATCAGAACCTCTGAATCTTACGGTCAGAGATTCTAAGTCAATACATCAGCAATCTAGCTTTCAAAAATTTATTTTTGAGAAATTAAAATACTTCAACTGTGTGGATTATGCTTCTTCTATTATCTTTTCATCTCATCTTTATGTATCATTAATAGTCAAATGCATGCTCAAGTCAAGGGGGAGCATCAAAATTCCTTTGGAAATCATTTTGTGATGCTTAAAAGATTTGCTTTCATTTTCTATCTCTGATTATTCTAAGAAGAACAAGCTTTTCATGATAAATTTTGTTGTTATTCAAACTATATCTGAATTAAAATTTTTTTATATTCAGATATAAGATTTTAAATGATTTTTTAATTCATCATAAAATGAACAGAATTTTGATGATAAAAAATGTTTCTATCTGTTCAAACCTCTTCTGAATAATCAAAATGTTTTATATTTGTCAGAAGTTGATTTTAAATGACATTTTGGTTACAAGGTAAAATTCTGAAAGTTCAGGATACACTCTTACAATCAAATATGAACATTCAAGATCGTATTCACAGCAACTGGTCATATGATTTATTAACAATCTGTGAATTACAAGATATTACAATGAATTTCTCTAAATGGATTCACCAAAGATTATGTCAAAGATTCTCTCCAAAGATTCTATTAGCTACAGTTGCTAACTCCTATATATACTGTAGAGAATAGCTAAAGCTACAGTACATATAAGAAACAGACTAATAGAACAATTACACGTGTCCTAATTAGTAACTGAATATAACAGATAATATCCCAAGATATGAATTCTGAACATACTTCTGAATAAGCGCTTCAGAACATTTGTCTTCATAGTCAGAAGTTCTGAGTCTCCTACTCAGAACTCTGAACCTTCTAGTCAGAATCCAACACTTAGAATCTTTTTGAGATTTCTCACTCAGAACTTCTGAGTCTTCTACTCAGAACTTCTGAGTCTTCTGAGTCTTCTTTAGTCTTCTTACTCAGAACTCAACACTTGTGTTTTTGACAAAACTCTAGACCTAACAATCTCCCCCTTTTTGTCAAACACACTTGTACTTTTCATCATCAAATTCTTAGAGCAGGAACAATCTTCAGAAGGAGCTCTTCTGAATGCTTTGACAACTTTTGCTCAGAATTCTGAATAATCTGAGTTAATAACTTCTGGTCAGTCTTTAATCAGCAGCAGCAATGATTTCCAAAATGATTTCTGTTACATATTTGCTTTTTCTTTGCTCCCCCTTGAAATGACAAATCTTATCTTTAGCTTTTCTCCCCCTAAAGTTTTGGAAAGCAAAATCATCTTCAAAAAAATCTTTAGCTTTTCTCCCCCTTGTTTTTCAAAACTTTAGCGATGCTTTTTCTTCGAATGAAGTCTATGCTTTTTCTCCTCCTTAATGCATAACCTTGCTCCCCCTCAAAATAAGAATTATGGAGCAATTTGTTTTCTCCCCCTGAAAATATGCATATATTTCATTAAAATTATTCATTTCAAATATATTTATACAAGGAAAATAAGATTCACTGAATTACACTTGATAACTACTAACATTTGATCATTTGAAAATTTTACAAAAGAAATCCAACTTAATGAATTTTATCAGATTTTTCAATCAAATAAAATCAAATGCATGTGTTTGGATTCAAATACAAGTCATCATTGCATATCAAGTTAAAGATGTTCAGTTTCAATCCCTTTATTAAATCTATTTGGTGTGCTTAGCATGCGAAATATGATTAGCTTCAAGCATATGCAATTCTAAAACATATAAGAGTACTTTGCTCTACTCACACTATTTGTCCAAAATCAGGATTTTCACAAATTTACAGGTTTATTGCGACTTTGAATTTTCCCAAAGTTTCAAGAGATATGTGCTCATTGGCATCTTTTAATTTTGTGCACATTGGCATCTTTTAATTTTGTGCACATTGGCATCTTTTAATCAAAAAGTTTAGTAAGAATAAGATACATCGTTAAACATGACTTTCTATCTGGTTCTATAGCAGGATTTGGGTCAGCATATCCCAGACCAGTTAGTCTTAGGTGCTAGGTGACAAGCACCCCTTGGAACTTAATTTCCCAAACCAGAAAGGCCACATCGATATATCTTAAACCCATTTGTACCAGTAGAACATGGCTTTCTATCTGGTTCTATTGCAGGATTTGGGTCAGCCGATCCCAGACCAGTTGGTCTTAGGGACTAGGTGACTAGCACCCCTTAGGACTTACTCTCCCAAACCAGAAAGGCCACAGGTACAAACTTTCAAACTAAATGATTTTATATATATTTATATTTCATCTCAATCACTTGGTACTAAAACGTAGTACTTCCCCCATATTTTTGTTTCCATCCAACATTCTGACATTTAGGCTTTTTGAACATTATATTCTATATAAGTATAGATTTCATAACATTGAGCATTCGGCATAATTTCATTCATGTTTTGCTTACCTTTCGATTTAATTCAGAAGTGAAAGTTGAAACAAATATAGCTCAGATAATACAAAATACTTGTAAAATCACTTTTTGACACACATTTATTCATTGAATGAAAATTAAAAAAATCATATCATTGAATTAAATTGTTAAGATTCAAACATTCAAAGCAATAGAAATAAAACATAATACAATGTTACCTTTCACCACTTGTTCCTTGAAACAGAAAAATATGACAGTTAAGGATATCACCTGAGAAGTATGAGTTCTAAACTGATTTGTTTAGAAGTCTTATCTCTGAAGTACGGGTCCTGAACTGAATTATTCAGAAGCCATTGTCATTTTAAGTACGGGTTTTGAACTGATATGTTCAAAAGCCTAAAACGTTGAAGCACGGGTTTTGAACTTCATCTTGAAACAATCAGATCAAATTTTGAGACAATCTTCCCTCTCAAATCAAGATAATCCTGCAAAATCAAGAGATTTTGGTAATCATCTTCGATGATTCCTCATTAGATATCAAAAATCCAAATTCTGAGTAGTTGAGTCAGAATTCTGAGTAGAAAAGTCAGAATTCTGAGTAACTTGTTCAAAATTCTAAGTATCAGAGTCAGAATTCTGATTAGTTGAGTCAGAATTCTGAGTAGTATAGTCAGAAGTCTGAGTAACTTGTTCAAAATTCTAAGTATCAGAGTCAGAATTCTGATAAAACTATCCAGAGAAAATGCCTTAGAAAAATGTTTGGATTTTGTGATTTTTGAACATTCTGAACTTCAAATCACCATAACTTGCTCAAAAATCAGAATTTTTCAACCAAAATTTGCAGGGTTGCTTAAAATGTGATTCTGAACACATTCTCTGGAAATGTTTTCTACGAAAAACACTCACATCTATGAGTTCGATAACCTCATAGCAAACAGAACTTTTTCAAAAAAAATCTTCAAAATCAACAAATTGATCTATATGAATCAGAAATCCATAATTACATTCTGAGAAGAACAATCAGATATCTGATAAAGAAAAGTCAAAACATCTGAGCGTGTTATTCAGATCTTTGACTTGCGTCAAAATTCTATCCACTAACACGTGTCAGCTTCATATTTGTTTGATTATGCCACACATTTCATTTAAATCCTCTGTGGCATTTCAAATGTGTTAACTCCGTTATAACATTGATTTCGCTTTTCCGTTAAACCTTTCAACTTCGCGGATTTTAAATAGGTCTTAAAATCCCTATTTCAAATCTTTTCAAATTCCAGAGCGAAAAGTGAGATACGAATCAAATCCAGAGTTCTTTGAATTTGTTTTCTTCTTAAATCATGTCTAGAATACGAAGGAGTGGTCAAATTTTGCTACACTCTACAAAATCGATAATGGATTCATCTGATTCGGATAATGATGAAGTACAGAATAGAGCTGTAGAGGAAGAAGCAATAAGAAATGATGGAGAAGATGAACAAATGGATGAATCTGAAGGAAATGCGGATGAGGTAAACGTTAATATTGAACATGAACAAAGTGCTGCAGGTTCTATTATGTCAGATAGACCTATTTTAGTGGAAAGAATTGTTCCTGAGAGTGAATGGCTGAAATTATCTGAAAATAACTGTGTTATATTATTTGAGGAAAGCCGTTTTAAGCCTGAACACAGAATTATCATGGAGTTATTCAAACATCATCCGTACAGAAAATGGTTTACACGAAGTAAAAATGTGCCTGTTCAGTACATACAACAATGGTGGAAACATCTTAGGTTAGAAGATAATAAGTTTGTGTCTGAAATTGGAGGAGTGACATTTGCCTTATCTATCTCTGCACTAAGAGAAATGCTGAATTTACCAGAGAAAGATGATGTACAAAGAAGGACAGATTTTGAGGACTCACCCTTAACAGAGGAATTAATAGCAGAGTTTATGAAGTTGGGATACAATGAAGGATTGAGGACTCTCAGTTTGTTCAGAAGAAACAAATTACCACCTATTTGGGCTTGCATCTTTCATGTGGTAAATAAATGTGTGTCAGGGAAGAATAGTTCTGCTGATCAAGGTTCTAAACAAATTCTTCAGATCTTTCAGGGTTTAGTGAAGAATAGGCATTATGACTATACTTTAATACTTTGGGAAGACATGAAGAATACATTTGAGAAGAATCAGAAAGCAATTCAGAAGAAAACAAAGGATGCTCCACTGACATACATTCCTTATATAAGGTACTGGCAAATTGTTATTTGGTATGCCATGCAGGAAAACAGAACAATCTCAAGAAGAACAAATGAAGAGCATGGTCCTACATTTTATTTGGGTAAGATGACCTCGGTAACAAGACTTGAAAACTATCCCAATCATAAACTGTTGCCAAAATCACTTAGGAATTATATTCCAAGGGAGAGTGAGATTTTAAAAGCTTATTGCACCTCTATGGAAATTGAATTACCTCAAATTCCTACCCAAGAGGACCAACCTGAGAAGAGAGGTGAGGGGTCTAGTCGAATTAGAGAGGGGGAGGATGTTCAGATGGGTGAACATTCTGAGAGACTTGAGAGGGAAAATTCTGAGAGCTTGGTTAGATTTGGTGAGGAAAAACAGAATGAGAGTGATGAGGATGAGAGATTGTCAACAGAGGTTCAAACAGAAAGAGATGCCTCTGAACCAGCTAATCTTGACCAGGTAACCACAAATGCTATTGGTTCACATCTCTTGGTGTCCAATATTGAAACAAACACCATGGACCTAGTGGTGGATCTTGAACAACCTATCCATATCCACTCAGAAGCATTTCAACATGCTACTGTTTCACATAAATCCGGGGAACCATCCCAAACTCATTTGGAGGGAGGTGATAAATCCCAATCTATTTTTCAACACATTGAGTCTGAATATCACAGTCCTATTCATATTGAGCCTGAAATTCCTTCTGACACTTACACAAATCAGGAATTTCGTATTCCTGAAACAACATTCATAGACATACCTAATGTTGGGTGTCGAGGATTGGATGGAAGTGCTGGTGAGGTGAACATTACAAAAGCCTCATTCAAACGTGCATCTGTTGTACAAGATGATTGTGTGTTATCTACAGGCCATGAGCCCTCTGGGCACATGAAAACTGGACCATCTGTTGGTTCAGGTTCACTGTTAGAAACTTCTGAATTTGAAAAGATTCAGAAACAAAACAAGGAGATGGGGGAAAAAGTAGAAAATTTGGAGAAGAAGGTGGAGGATTTGAATGATGAGATGTCATATTTGAAAGTTGTGTTGGAGAAAAAGTTGATTTATGTTGAAACCAAAGTAGATGATGTAAAGAAATCCTTGGATTCTCACAAAAAGGAGATCATGGATATAATGTCTGGTTTTCAAAAAGATATGTTAAAACAAATGCAAGGGATGCAGGAATCTATACTGAAAGCACTGAGTGTATCATTGCCTTCTACTTCAACGCCTCTTGATCTTGTTCCTACTGCAGAAACTGAACCTGAAGGTACTTCTAATCAGAACTTGAAGAGAAAGTTTGATGATAATGAACCTCATGATCATCAAAAGGGGGAGAAAAGACAAAGGTTAAGTTCTGATGATGATATTGGCATAGAAGATTTTGAGATGGCAGATATGCAATTAGCTAGTACAAAAAGTTCAGAAGATCAGACACAGGAAAATTTAAAGGCAATAACTCAGATAGTTCAGATTGATAGCTCAGATACAGAGGAAATGGAGTTGGAAAGTACAGATGGTGGTGATTCAGATAAAACAGAGGAATTGAACTTAGACATAGAAATGGAAGGAAACTCAGATGAAACTGAAGCTATTGAGGAATCTGTATTGAGATCAGAAAAGACAGTGGAAAGTGAAGTGGTCAACATGTGTACAGATATTGTGGTGTATAACAAAGAAAATATGACGGATTATGAATTAGAAGAAAGAAGGTTAAGTGAAGAGTTGATCAGAAGGATGCATAATAATTTAGTCAGAGCTTTGAATGTTCAAAAAGTTCAGCAAGGAATAAAAATGGTAAGACCTATTGATCTAATGGGAGAAGAAGACAGAACTGTGAATTATACTCAGGATTTTGAAGATGATTTTATATTTAACTTTTGTGATGAGTTAAATACAGAAGAAGAGTATGTGAAAGTGAAAGACTTCTTTATGCCTTCTGAGTATGTATTCAGAAAACCAATTGAGATCCCAAAGATTAACTTGCAAAGACTAGAAGAACCTGTATGTGATTTCATTCTAGAGTTAAGTGATGTGCCATTAGTCAGACAATTTCATGATGATATTTTTCCTGAGGAAATATATGATAATCTCTACTACACAGAAGGAGAGTATGAGCCTTTGGAAAGTAACATTGATGGTTTTATGGATGACAGAGCTCAGATGGTCTACTCAGAAGCTTCTAACAGGTTCAGAGTTCCTAACTCAAAACTGCATATTCAGAAAAGAATTGAGAAAGTTCTGATGTTTCAACAAGATGAATTCAATGGTTTAATGTTTGTTAGAATGGAGGTACTGAAAGAAAGAAATACAAAGGTTTCCATGTCTACTTTTGATTTTCACAGATTGACTCTTGATGATCAGATATTTCTAGTCAAGTTCTTTGCCAGCACTGAAGAAGCCTTGATAGAAATTGAATGCAGAAGACTTCTGGGTATCTATGTCAGAAATATATACTTGTATGACTTCCAATTAGCTATTGAAGAAAGAAAAGAAAAGTGTAATCTGAGTTCTCCCACAAAGAAAACAGAAGTTGATTTGCATTTGAAGGGATTTGTGAATGAAGGAATGGAGACAGAATGGTTCACATATACAGTTCACGAAAGGCTTGAATTGTTCAGATTAAAAGAGTTGGTGAAGTACAGTGATGCAACTCTGAATTGGTTATTGATTAAAATGGAAATAAGTGTGGAAACTGAAAGAGAGAGTTTAAAGAAAAGATGTATGAACTCTGTGAAAAGGAGGTTGGATCTTAGAAGAAAAATCAGAAACAGTAGTGAATGGTTGCTATCTGAGGTGAATCCCAAAAAGATTCTACATAATGATTTTGTGTTTCCTGCTGAGTATGAAGTGAATGAAATTCTGTCAGATGAAGTTGAAGAAGTGCAGAACACAACATCTCAGAATGTGCAGATAACTAGTTTTGATCAAGTTGAACAGTCTGAACCCAAAGAAGATGAAATATCCATTGATCTAAATGGATACTTTCTTGAATTTGATTTACCTGAGTTCTTCAAACCAAAAGAAGTACAATTCTTCAAATCAAGATGTCTTGGCAAAACAAAGCAAGCCGTTTACTCAGATTTTTTAATTACTGGAATCAAAGAATTGAGGGTTAAGAAATTCAGAAAGATGGAGTACTTATCTTTTGAAGTTCTGAGAGAAGATGGCAAGGTTTATTACTTTACTGATGCAGATTTTGAGAAACTATCAGTGGTTGACTTCTACAGATTACACAGCTTTCTATGCTTCAAAGAGTCGAGCAAAGACAGAAATGAAAGGAAGGCAAGAAGTGTGGTAATTGAGGCCATGTTCTACATCTTAAGGTGGCACTGTTATACAGATTTTCAAATAGCTTTGTACTTACAAAAGTCATGTGTTTATCTGGCAAATCCCAACACAGATCATGAACAGAAAAAGGTGCTAAAGACTGGAAGTGTTCACAAATATCCAGATTTGGGAGTATTTTTGAAAAACAAAAGTGGAAATATCTTATTCAGAGCAAAGGAAACTGCAAAATACTGTTCTGGAACTTTAAGAATCATAAAGCATAATTTGGAGAAAAAGATGCTGAAAGTGAAGGAAGCAAACATGACTCAAGAAGTAATCAATCAGCAAGTTGAAATTATTCAAGAAATCATTGACAAAATTGATAAGAGGCTTAATCTGAGAAATGTGCTACTTCAAAAAATTGTTCCTGCTCTGAAAGAACTGGATGATGCAAAGTTTAAGTTTATTTGACAAAAAAGGGGGAGATTGTTAGATCTGAAGTTTTGTCAATAAACCAAGTGTTGAAGATCTGATAAGAAGACTCAGATGTTCTGAGTAGAGAAGTCAGAGGTCTGACTGTGAAAGCTCAGAAGTATTGATAAGTGAAATCAGAAGTCTGGGAAGAGAAGTCAGATGTCTGAGTTAAGGAGTCAGAAGATCTGAGAAGCGTTATCAGAAGAATGTTCAGAAGTTCTGAACTACCTGTTCAGAACTTATGACGAGATACTTTACTTAGTATTTTATAAACTAATTAGGACACGTGTTATGTTCTTATTAGTCTTTCTTATTTGTACTGTAGCTTTAAGATGTCCGTTGCAGTATAAATAGTAGTTAGCTCTACGTTGCTAACTGATTGATTTTCCCATATATCTTTGTATTCATTCTTTGTAATCTTTGAGATTCTCTCTCTCTTAGATTTGTAATCCTGTTCATCATTGAATACAATTGGGCTTGATCATACAACTTCTCAATTACTGCTTTCTATATTGATTGTAAGATTAGATCCTGTTCTTTCAATTGGTATCAGAGCCAATCAACAAACAATTTCGTTCAAAATTGTTATAGCGAAGATCGATTGATCAATTTCTTGAAGATTTCTTGATTCATTCAAAATTCGATTCCGCTGCTAGGGCTAGTTCTTGAATTCTTGGCAATTCTTGAATTACCTGTTACATTTCGATCAAGAAACTCGAATTTGTCTTTCTGTTGAATTTTCTTACAATCATGTCTTCTAAAGAATATCTAGCCATGGGATCTGAAACCAAACCGCCTGTTCTTATACCAGAAGAGTATCAGCAATGGAAAATCCGAATGATCCAATTCCTAGACAACGTTGATGAAAATCTTATGATCTCTATTCGAGAAGGTCCAATTGAAGTGTACATCGATGTTGCTGCAACTCCTGCTACAGAGACAACTCCAGAAATTCCAGCGACCAGGGTGAAAAAGAGTTATTCCCAATACACAGCTGAACAGAAGAATAGGCATGCTATTGACAAAAGAGCAATTACTTTGATGACTTTGGCTGTCCCAAATGAGGTTCTTAACAGGATTGACAGTGGATCATCAGCTAAAGAAATGTGGGACGAATTGGAAAGGCAGATGCTAGGAACTGTGAGATCTATTCAGGCAAAGTTAAATCAAAGCATAAATGCTTATGAAAGGTTCAAAGCAAAAGAGTCAGAAAGTTTGACACAGACATACAGTAAATTTTGCACTATTCTAAATGACTTGAGAAGAAATGGACTGAAGAAAACGAAGTCAGAAATAAATTACAAATTTCTGAACAGTCTAAATTCAGAATGGTCATCATTTGCCATAAGTCTGCAAATGAACAAGGATATGTGTGAAGAAGACTTAAATGATCTGTTATGTGTTCTTAATCAACATGAAGATTCTGTCAAGTTAGTTGTGGAAGAGAAGAAAAATGTTGCTGATCAGTTAGCATTCTTATCAAAGTCCAAAGCAATCAAAGCACCCAAAAAGGCTGCATATCTATCAGAAATACCTAATCTGGAAGAATCTGACAAGGAAGAAGGATCAGAAGATGATGAAGATATCAAGATAATGGCTGAGAAACTAGCTTTGTTGACAAATACTTTCAACAAAAGGTATGGGAAGGGTAGATTTCAAGGAAATTATAAGAGAGTTGGGAGTTCAGATTATAAGAAGAAAGAAGACAGAGAAGAAAATAAGTTTGAAAAGAGAGTAGAGAGAAGTGAAGAAAACAAAGAAGAGAAGGATGAGAGAAAAGAAAAGAATCTGTGTTTCAAATGTGGAAAATCTGGCCACTATGCTAAGGATTGCAAAGTTAAAATTGTGAAAGACTATGAGTACTACACCAAGAAGGCTCAACTTGCAAAGAAGAGAGATGATAAAATTGCTTTGTTGGCTGAACAGGAGAATTGGTTGTACTATACTTCTGATGAAGATGATTATATCAACTTTCCACAGATGCAGAGCTATATGGCAAAAATGAGGAATGAGGATGATTCTGATTTTGAAGATGCTGATTCTGAGTCATCTGCTGAGGTACATTCTTCACTTGAATTAGAGTTAATGACACAGATTGGTGAAATGAAAACTGAATTTGCTAATCTAAGAAAACAGATAAAAGGAGAAAGAAATTTGGTTAACAAATTCAGAATTGAAAAAGAAGTAATAAAAGAACAATATGAAGAATCTGAGGCCGAGAAACAGAAAGTTAAAGATGAAAATTCTGAATTGATGAAAAGGCTTTCTGAACTAAAAGTTGAGTTTTCAAAAATAAAGGATGAAAAAGGTGATTTACAAATAAAATTTGATATGTTATTTGAAGAAAGAAAGAATTTATACACCAAAATTAAAGAATTAGAAGATCTGAATTTGAAAAGGGGTCAGACTCAGCAAACACTAAATCTTTTATTAAGCAATGTTAAAGATACAAGATTTTACAACCCAAAGAAGGGATTGGGATTGGAAGAAAATATCACTTTAAAAAGAGCACCAATCAACTTGTATGAAAAACTTCAAGTTTCTAAGCCAAAAATCCCAGAAATTGTTGAAGTTTTCATAAGACCTGCTAGTTCTATAACAAGTTCTGACAATTTGCAAAGACCAAACTTTAAAAAGTTAGATGAGAAAATTTCTGAGTCTAAAACAGAAAAGTCAGTTGGTTCAGAAAAAAAAGTTAAGAAAGAAGTTTCTAAACCAACAGATGAGAAGCCAAGATACAATGATACTAAATTCAAGTATGATTCTTTAAATGTCAGCTACAAAAATAAACAACCAAGTTTTTCATATCATGACATTGAGAGCGTATTTGACACAAGTAAAAATTCTGAAACAGTCAATCAGAAGTCTGAAACTTCTAGTCAGGATTCTGAACTTTGTAGTCAGAATTCTGAGTCTAAAGATCAGACATCTGAGTCTGTAAATCAGAACTCTGACTTAGGTAGTCAGAAGTCTGATTCAACTGGATTTTCTGAAACAAAATCAGATGAATTTTTGCAACTTGAAAAGAGATTTAATCTTGTGAGTCAAGAACTTGAGGACTTAAGGAAAGCTTATGATGAACTTGAAAATGATTTCTGTGAGGTGGATATTAAACTTGAAGAAGCTTTGAAAGAAAAGAATATTTTTATTCAGAAAATAACAGAGCTTGAAAAACTGAAGACTGAGTATGATCTTTTTAAAATTAATGCTTCAAGAGAAAATTATAAATTCTTTAATGAATCAAGTACATATGAAAAAGGTGAATCATCTAATTCTTCTAACAAAAAGAACTTGAATTTTTCAGAAAAAGAAGAAAGCAAAAGGAAAGATGATCTTGCAAAGTTGAATGATCTGAAAAGGGATCTTGAGAAGCTTAGAATGAAATCTACTTTTGAACTCAAAGCTAGAAATTCTTGTAATAAGGGCAATTGTACTCTGAACAATATCAATAAAAATGAAATGATCTATGTTTCAGATTTATTGTCACTTGCAAAGAAAAATCTTGTTTGTGTTAGATGTAAAAATGATTCATTCCAATATTCTCATAAATGTCAAGTCAAAATAACTTCTGTTTCATACATAAGAAAAGATATTCAGAAAATTTCTGTTCCTCAAAATACAGAAAAGAAGAAAATTTATGTTCCTCAGACTCAGAAGAAAGAAAAGATAAAAGAAAAGAAAGTTGAAAATATAGCAAAACCAAAAGTTACAAATCTCAAAAAGAATTTGAACAAGCTTGTAAGCAGAAAATGTTCTGACTTCATAAAAGTTCAAGGAAAGTGGTGTTTGAAGAAAGATTTTGAGTGGAGAGTAAAAGGTACTAATGTTAAATCCAATGACAAAGCTAACAAAGATGGACCCATTCCAAAATGGGTACCTAAACCTAACTGATCCTTTTGCAGGGCTGTCATGTGTGGTTTTTAGATTCAGGAGCTTCAAGACACATGACAGGTCAGAAGTCTTTTCTATCAAACTTCACAGAAAAGGCTGGAGGAGCAGTAAACTTTGGAAATAACAGCAAAGGACAAGTCAAAGGTTATGGGGATTTAACTAAAGGGGATCTGACTATCCAAAAAGTTTTCTATGTTGAAAGATTACAGCATAATCTTTTCAGCATAAGTCATTTTTTAGACAGTCTTTGTCAAATTAAGTTTCAAATAACAGGTTGCATGATTTTAACTGAAAATGATGTTAAAGTCTTCTGGGCCAAAAGACATATGGACTTATTTGTAGTTAATTTTTCAAAATTGAAAACATTAAATACAGTTTGTCTTTTATCAAAATCAACTGCAAATGAATGCTGGCTTTGGCACAGAAGATGTTCTCATCTGAATTTCAAAGATCTTAATAATCTCGTTGCAAAACATCTGGTTAAAGGATTACCAAAGCTTAAATTTGAAAAAGAATCATTATGCTCAGCTTGTGAAATGGGCAAGATGAAAAAGAGTTCTCACAAATTAAAAATGGACTCATCTTGCAAAGCACCATTAGAAATGATTCATACTGATCTTTGTGGTCCAATTTCAGTTCAATCTATGGGAGGAAAGAAATATATGCTTGTGATTGTTGATGAATTCTCCAGATACACATGGGTTGAGTTCCTAAGAGCTAAGTCAGAAGCTGCTACTACATTGATAAATTTTATCAAAAGGATTCAAGTTCTCTTACAACTTCCAGTTCAGAAAATCAGAAGTGATAATGGAACAGAGTTCAGAAATGAGACTCTTCAGAATTTTTTAGAAAGTTCTGGGATTTCGCACAATTATTCTGCTGTCAGAACTCCTCAACAAAATGGTGTTGTTGAAAGGAAGAATAGAACTCTAGTTGAAGCTGCGAGAACAATGCTGGCTTATGCAAATCTTCCTACTTTCCTATGGGCTGAAGCAATTGCAACTGCTTGTTTTACACATAATAGAACTTTAATCAATAAGAGATTAAATAAGACTGCTTATGAACTGATAACTAAAAGAAAACCATTAATCAAATTCTTTCATGTTTTTGGTTGCAGGTGCTATGTTCTTAGAGACAGAGAAAATCTTGCCAAATTCGATAAAAAGGCAGATGAAGGATACTTTGTGGGTTATTCGTTAACTTCCAAAGCATTCAGAATCTACAATAGAAGAACCAAGAGGATGATGGATTGCATAAATGTAACTTTTGATGAAGCCAGAATACGGACTTCTGAACAAGACAGTTCAGAACTCATGCTGAACAAGACAAAAATGACTTCTGATACAAATTCTAATCCTATTTGTTCATAACTCAATTTACTGTTTAAGGATGCTTTTAGTGAACTAATTTCTGATTCTTATGCAGAATATGAAAACCCAAAGATGGTCAAAGAGATGAAAAATAAGACTCCAGAAATAGTTCAATCAACTGTAATTTCTGACAAAGGTCCATCAGAGGAATGTCCAAATCTAATAAATACAAGTGGTGAAAATTCTGAACCTTGTAATCAGAATTCTGATTCTTGTACTCAGAACTCTGAACAAGTCACTCAGAATTCTGACTTCATTAATCAGAACCCAAACTTGGATATGACTCCTATTCATACATCAGAACAAGGGGACAGTTCAGAATTACAAGCAATCATTGATGAGAATGATGCAAACAACAATTATTCAGAGAATGATGTACTTCCTAGTGCAAATAAATGGACTAAAAATCATCCTATTCATCAAGTAATAGGTGATCCTTCAGCAGGAGTAAAAACCAGATCAGCTACAGCAAATGAAGCAATGTTTGCTGGTTTCTTGAGTGTGATTGAACCAAAGAAAGCTAATGAAGCCCTAGAGGATCCAGACTGGATTTCAGCAATGCAAGAGGAATTGCTTCAATTTGAAAGAAATAAAGTCTGGAGACTCATTCCAAAGCCTGAAGGTAAATCTATTATTGGAACTAAATGGGTATTCAGAAACAAAAAGGATGAATCAGGTGTTGTCATCAGAAACAAGGCAAGATTGGTTGCTAAGGGATACTGTCAACAAGAGGGAATTGATTATGATGAGACATTTGCACCAGTGGCAAGAATAGAGGCAATCAGAATATTTTTGGCCTATGCTGCACATAAAAACTTCAAGGTGTATCAAATGGATGTCAAATCAGCCTTTCTAAATGGCAAACTTAATGAAGAGGTGTATGTCCATCAACCTGAAGGTTTTGTTGATCCAGAATTCCCTGATCATGTTTATATTTTAGACAAAGCTTTATATGGTCTAAAACAAGCACCACGAGCCTGGTATGACACTCTTACTAAACACTTGTTAGGTTCAGGATTCAAGAAAGGTAAGATTGACACAACTTTGTTTTTAAAGAAACAAGGTGATGATTTGATTCTGATTCAGATTTATGTTGATGACATAATATTTGGTTCTACTAGTCCAGAATTATGTGATAATTTTTCAAAAATCATGTCATCTGAATTTGAAATGAGCATGATGGGTGAGCTGAATTTTTTCCTTGGTCTTCAAGTCAAACAATTACCAAAAGGTATTTTTATAAATCAAGGAAAATATGTCAGAGATATTCTGAAAAAGTTCAAAATGTCTGATTGTGCTTCTAAGAGAACACCTATGGCAACTAACATAAAGTTAGATGCTGATCTCAAAGGTGTTCCAGCAGATATCAAAATCTATAGAGGCATGATTGGGTCATTACTTTATTTGACTGCAAGTAGACCAGATATCATGTTTTCTACCTGTTTCTGTGCTAGATTTCAATCTAACCCAAAAGAATCACATATGTTGGCTGTCAAAAGGATTTTAAGATATCTCAAAGGAACACCTGATCTAGGTTTATGGTATCCAAAAGAAACTGACTTCAAATTGACTGCTTTCACTGATGCTGATCATGCAGAAAGTAGGTTGGACAGAAAGAGTACATCTGGTGCTTGTCACTTTTTGGGAGATAAAATAGTGAGTTGGGCATCAAAGAAGCAGAATTGTGTGTCCACTTCAACTGCTGAAGCAGAGTATGTTGCTGCTGCTGCTTCATGCTCTCAAACATTGTGGATGAGAACACAACTCATGGACTATGGATATCAGCTTAACAAGATTCCCATCTATTGTGACTCAGAAAGTGCAATTGCCATTACTCAGAACCCTGTTCAACATTCGAAGACTAAACATATAGATGTGAGGTATCATTTTATAAAGGACTATGTGGAAAAAGGGACTATAGAGATGCACTTTGTGCATACAAAGTATCAATTGGCTGACTTGTTCACAAAGCCTCTTGATCACAAAAGGTTTTCTTTTCGCATATGTAAAATAGGAATGCTTAATCTGCCTAATTGAAAATATTTTTTTCTTAAAAATGCTAAATTTTTCTAAGTAAAATTGTCTGAGTAGTGTACTCAGAACTCTGAGTCTTAAGAATCAGAATTTCTGAGTACTAAGATCAGAACTTCTGAGTCTTGAGTTCAGAACTTCTGAGTCTTGAGGTCAGAACTTCTGAGTCTTGAGATCAGAACCTCTGAATCTTACGGTCAGAGATTCTAAGTCAATACATCAGCAATCTAGCTTTCAAAAATTTATTTTTGAGAAATTAAAATACTTCAACTGTGTGGATTATGCTTCTTCTATTATCTTTTCATCTCATCTTTATGTATCATTAATAGTCAAATGCATGCTCAAGTCAAGGGGGAGCATCAAAATTCCTTTGGAAATCATTTTGTGATGCTTAAAAGATTTGCTTTCATTTTCTATCTCTGATTATTCTAAGAAGAACAAGCTTTTCATGATAAATTTTGTTGTTATTCAAACTATATCTGAATTAAATTTTTTTTATATTCAGATATAAGATTTTAAATGATTTTTTAATTCATCATAAAATGAACAGAATTTTGATGATAAAAAATGTTTCTATCTGTTCAAACCTCTTCTGAATAATCAAAATGTTTTATATTTGTCAGAAGTTGATTTTAAATGACATTTTGGTTACAAGGTAAAATTCTTCTGAGAAGAACAATCAGATATCTGATAAAGAAAAGTCAAAACATCTGAGCGTGTTATTCAGATCTTTGACTTGCGTCAAAATTCTATCCACTAACACGTGTCAGCTTCATATTTGTTTGATTATGCCACACATTTCATTTAAATCCTCTGTGGCATTTCAAATGTGTTAACTCCGTTATAACATTGATTTCGCTTTTCCGTTAAACCTTTCAACTTCGCGGATTTTAAATAGGTCTTAAAATCCCTATTTCAAATCTTTTCAAATTCCAGAGCGAAAAGTGAGATACGAATCAAATCCAGAGTTCTTTGAATTTGTTTTCTTCTTAAATCATGTCTAGAATACGAAGGAGTGGTCAAATTTCGCTACACTCTACAAAATCGATAATGGATTCATCTGATTCGGATAATGATGAAGTACAGAATAGAGCTGTAGAGGAAGAAGCAATAAGAAATGATGGAGAAGATGAACAAATGGATGAATCTGAAGGAAATGCGGATGAGGTAAACGTTAATATTGAACATGAACAAAGTGCTGCAGGTTCTATTATGTCAGATAGACCTATTTTAGTGGAAAGAATTGTTCCTGAGAGTGAATGGCTGAAATTATCTGAAAATAACTGTTTTATATTATTTGAGGAAAGCCGTTTTAAGCCTGAACACAGAATTATCATGGAGTTATTCAAACATCATCCGTACAGAAAATGGTTTACACGAAGTAAAAATGTGCCTGTTCAGTACATACAACAATGGTGGAAACATCTTAGGTTAGAAGATAATAAGTTTGTGTCTGAAATTGGAGGAGTGACATTTGCCTTATCTATCTCTGCACTAAGAGAAATGCTGAATTTACCAGAGAAAGATGATGTACAAAGAAGGACAGATTTTGAGGACTCACCCTTAACAGAGGAATTAATAGCAGAGTTTATGAAGTTGGGATACAATGAAGGATTGAGGACTCTCAGTTTGTTCAGAAGAAACAAATTACCACCTATTTGGGCTTGCATCTTTCATGTGGTAAATAAATGTGTGTCAGGGAAGAATAGTTCTGCTGATCAAGGTTCTAAACAAATTCTTCAGATCTTTCAGGGTTTAGTGAAGAATAGGCATTATGACTATACTTTAATACTTTGGGAAGACATGAAGAATACATTTGAGAAGAATCAGAAAGCAATTCAGAAGAAAACAAAGGATGCTCCACTGACATACATTCCTTATATAAGGTACTGGCAAATTGTTATTTGGTATGCCATGCAGGAAAACAGAACAATCTCAAGAAGAACAAATGAAGAGCATGGTCCTACATTTTATTTGGGTAAGATGACCTCGGTAACAAGACTTGAAAACTATCCCAATCATAAACTGTTGCCAAAATCACTTAGGAATTATATTCCAAGGGAGAGTGAGATTTTAAAAGCTTATTGCACCTCTATGGAAATTGAATTACCTCAAATTCCTACCCAAGAGGACCAACCTGAGAAGAGAGGTGAGGGGTCTAGTCGAATTAGAGAGGGGGAGGATGTTCAGATGGGTGAACATTCTGAGAGACTTGAGAGGGAAAATTCTGAGAGCTTGGTTAGATTTGGTGAGGAAAAACAGAATGAGAGTGATGAGGATGAGAGATTGTCAACAGAGGTTCAAACAGAAAGAGATGCCTCTGAACCAGCTAATCTTGACCAGGTAACCACAAATGCTATTGGTTCACATCTCTTGGTGTCCAATATTGAAACAAACACCATGGACCTAGTGGTGGATCTTGAACAACCTATCCATATCCACTCAGAAGCATTTCAACATGCTACTGTTTCACATAAATCCGGGGAACCATCCCAAACTCATTTGGAGGGAGGTGATAAATCCCAATCTATTTTTCAACACATTGAGTCTGAATATCACAGTCCTATTCATATTGAGCCTGAAATTCCTTCTGACACTTACACAAATCAGGAATTTCGTATTCCTGAAACAACATTCATAGACATACCTAATGTTGGGTGTCGAGGATTGGATGGAAGTGCTGGTGAGGTGAACATTACAAAAGCCTCATTCAAACGTGCATCTGTTGTACAAGATGATTGTGTGTTATCTACAGGCCATGAGCCCTCTGGGCACATGAAAACTGGACCATCTGTTGGTTCAGGTTCACTGTTAGAAACTTCTGAATTTGAAAAGATTCAGAAACAAAACAAGGAGATGGGGGAAAAAGTAGAAAATTTGGAGAAGAAGGTGGAGGATTTGAATGATGAGATGTCAGATTTGAAAGTTGTGTTGGAGAAAAAGTTGATTTATGTTGAAACCAAAGTAGATGATGTAAAGAAATCCTTGGATTCTCACAAAAAGGAGATCATGGATATAATGTCTGGTTTTCAAAAAGATATGTTAAAACAAATGCAAGGGATGCAGGAATCTATACTGAAAGCACTGAGTGTATCATTGCCTTCTACTTCAACGCCTCTTGATCTTGTTCCTACTGCAGAAACTGAACCTGAAGGTACTTCTAATCAGAACTTGAAGAGAAAGTTTGATGATAATGAACCTCATGATCATCAAAAGGGGGAGAAAAGACAAAGGTTAAGTTCTGATGATGATATTGGCATAGAAGATTTTGAGATGGCAGATATGCAATTAGCTAGTACAAAAAGTTCAGAAGATCAGACACAGGAAAATTTAAAGGCAATAACTCAGATAGTTCAGATTGATAGCTCAGATACAGAGGAAATGGAGTTGGAAAGTACAGATGGTGGTGATTCAGATAAAACAGAGGAATTGAACTTAGACATAGAAATGGAAGGAAACTCAGATGAAACTGAAGCTATTGAGGAATCTGTATTGAGATCAGAAAAGACAGTGGAAAGTGAAGTGGTCAACATGTGTACAGATATTGTGGTGTATAACAAAGAAAATATGACGGATTATGAATTAGAAGAAAGAAGGTTAAGTGAAGAGTTGATCAGAAGGATGCATAATAATTTAGTCAGAGCTTTGAATGTTCAAAAAGTTCAGCAAGGAATAAAAATGGTAAGACCTATTGATCTAATGGGAGAAGAAGACAGAACTGTGAATTATACTCAGGATTTTGAAGATGATTTTATATTTAACTTTTGTGATGAGTTAAATACAGAAGAAGAGTATGTGAAAGTGAAAGACTTCTTTATGCCTTCTAAGTATGTATTCAGAAAACCAATTGAGATCCCAAAGATTAACTTGCAAAGACTAGAAGAACCTGTATGTGATTTCATTCTAGAGTTAAGTGATGTGCCATTAGTCAGACAATTTCATGATGATATTTTTCCTGAGGAAATATATGATAATCTCTACTACACAGAAGGAGAGTATGAGCCTTTGGAAAGTAACATTGATGGTTTTATGGATGACAGAGCTCAGATGGTCTACTCAGAAGCTTCTAACAGGTTCAGAGTTCCTAACTCAAAACTGCATATTCAGAAAAGAATTGAGAAAGTTCTGATGTTTCAACAAGATGAATTCAATGGTTTAATGTTTGTTAGAATGGAGGTACTGAAAGAAAGAAATACAAAGGTTTCCATGTCTACTTTTGATTTTCACAGATTGACTCTTGATGATCAGATATTTCTAGTCAAGTTCTTTGCCAGCACTGAAGAAGCCTTGATAGAAATTGAATGCAGAAGACTTCTGGGTATCTATGTCAGAAATATATACTTGTATGACTTCCAATTAGCTATTGAAGAAAGAAAAGAAAAGTGTAATCTGAGTTCTCCCACAAAGAAAACAGAAGTTGATTTGCATTTGAAGGGATTTGTGAATGAAGGAATGGAGACAGAATGGTTCACATATACAGTTCACGAAAGGCTTGAATTGTTCAGATTAAAAGAGTTGGTGAAGTACAGTGATGCAACTCTGAATTGGTTATTGATTAAAATGGAAATAAGTGTGGAAACTGAAAGAGAGAGTTTAAAGAAAAGATGTATGAACTCTGTGAAAAGGAGGTTGGATCTTAGAAGAAAAATCAGAAACAGTAGTGAATGGTTGCTATCTGAGGTGAATCCCAAAAAGATTCTACATAATGATTTTGTGTTTCCTGCTGAGTATGAAGTGAATGAAATTCTGTCAGATGAAGTTGAAGAAGTGCAGAACACAACATCTCAGAATGTGCAGATAACTAGTTTTGATCAAGCTGAACAGTCTGAACCCAAAGAAGATGAAATATCCATTGATCTAAATGGATACTTTCTTGAATTTGATTTACCTGAGTTCTTCAAACCAAAAGAAGTACAATTCTTCAAATCAAGATGTCTTGGCAAAACAAAGCAAGCCGTTTACTCAGATTTTTTAATTACTGGAATCAAAGAATTGAGGGTTAAGAAATTCAGAAAGATGGAGTACTTATCTTTTGAAGTTCTGAGAGAAGATGGCAAGGTTTATTACTTTACTGATGCAGATTTTGAGAAACTATCAGTGGTTGACTTCTACAGATTACACAGCTTTCTATGCTTCAAAGAGTCGAGCAAAGACAGAAATGAAAGGAAGGCAAGAAGTGTGGTAATTGAGGCCATGTTCTACATCTTAAGGTGGCACTGTTATACAGATTTTCAAATAGCTTTGTACTTACAAAAGTCATGTGTTTATCTGGCAAATCCCAACACAGATCATGAACAGAAAAAGGTGCTAAAGACTGGAAGTGTTCACAAATATCCAGATTTGGGAGTATTTTTGAAAAACAAAAGTGGAAATATCTTATTCAGAGCAAAGGAAACTGCAAAATACTGTTCTGGAACTTTAAGAATCATAAAGCATAATTTGGAGAAAAAGATGCTGAAAGTGAAGGAAGCAAACATGACTCAAGAAGTAATCAATCAGCAAGTTGAAATTATTCAAGAAATCATTGACAAAATTGATAAGAGGCTTAATCTGAGAAATGTGCTACTTCAAAAAATTGTTCCTGCTCTGAAAGAACTGGATGATGCAAAGTTTAAGTTTATTTGACAAAAAAGGGGGAGATTGTTAGATCTGAAGTTTTGTCAATAAACCAAGTGTTGAAGATCTGATAAGAAGACTCAGATGTTCTGAGTAGAGAAGTCAGAGGTCTGACTGTGAAAGCTCAGAAGTATTGATAAGTGAAATCAGAAGTCTGGGAAGAGAAGTCAGATGTCTGAGTTAAGGAGTCAGAAGATCTGAGAAGCGTTATCAGAAGAATGTTCAGAAGTTCTGAACTACCTGTTCAGAACTTATGACGAGATACTTTACTTAGTATTTTATAAACTAATTAGGACACGTGTTATGTTCTTATTAGTCTTTCTTATTTGTACTGTAGCTTTAAGATGTCCGTTGCAGTATAAATAGTAGTTAGCTCTACGTTGCTAACTGATTGATTTTCCCATATATCTTTGTATTCATTCTTTGTAATCTTTGAGATTCTCTCTCTCTTAGATTTGTAATCCTGTTCATCATTGAATACAATTGGGCTTGATCATACAACTTCTCAATTACTGCTTTCTATATTGATTTTAAGATTAGATCCTGTTCTTTCAACAAGAATTAACAAGGAATGTACCCGAGACAACGTCCCTTGATTCCTTAGCTTCATCAGTGGTCATTTGAAAAGCTCGGCCCGTTGGCTTTGGAATAACTGGTTTCTTACTCTGATCGCCGTTCTTTTTCAACCTTGGGCACTCCCGTCGAAAGTGACCCAGTTGCTTACACTCAAAACATGTATTCCCCCGCACTGGACAATTATTCATAGTATGCCCACTCTTTCCACACTTAAAACATTCAAATGCTATTACTCGACACTGCCCGAAATGCTTGCTCTTACACTTTGGACACCAGTTTGGTTCACGGCGTGATTCATAAGAAGTACCTTTACCAGTGTTCCTTGACACTGCCCGACCTTCCCATTTCCGCTTCTCCCCAACTTGGGTCTTTTCTTCTTTATCCTTAGCATACACTTCCTCTATAACCTTTGCTTCCTCGATCGATTCTCTCAATGTTGAAGCTTTTGAACTCCGCACCCTTGACATCATATCTGCTGGTAAACCCTTCAGATAAGCTTTAACTTTGTCTTTCTCATTTGGAGCCACATGCCCCACCAGGTTCAGCTTCTCCATGAAGGATTCTGTATACTTTGTCACAGTCATATTGCCTTTCTTGAGGTTCCTGAACTCTTCCTCGATTCGATCCATTTCAGTTTCGTTACAGTACTCCTCCAGAATCTTTGCTTTGAACTGCTCCCAAGTCATAGCATTCAAAACAGAAGCTGTTACAGAAGCTGATAGCATATTCCACCAAGATAACGCGTTACCGCGTAACATTTCTGATCCAAATCTAACTTTAGACTTTTCATCATAACACTCACAAGCTCGAAAAGCTTTTTCAATTTCCCTTAGCCAATTCATGCATGCTATTGGACTATCTTCTCCTTTGAATTCCGGTGGTTTACAGCTCAAGAAGGTTTTGTAGGAGCAATTTCTTTCAACCCTTCTTTCAGTCTCCGACCCTGGGTTGCCAGTTGGATTTATCACACTAGTATCAACTCTTGTCCGTCTTGGTTCCGTACTTCGATCATTAAACAATTTCATGAACATTTCTGCTTGTCTTCCCATGGTGGTGTTCATCATTTCAGCTTGTCTTTCCATTGATGCATTCATCAATCTGGTAACATTATCCATAATGCGTCCTTCCATACTTGCTTCTGATTGTGTTTGATCGACAGTACTGGTACCCACTCTGTGTACCGGATTACGCACTCCTCCTAAAGAAAGAAAATCTGGTGGCGTCTCATGAATTCCGCCTACTCCAGTTTGTCTTTCTCCCGTATCGTCTAACCAATTCCTATTCATAGAAGAATTAGGAGACCTCGGCGGAGTATTTACCATTGTTCTGGATGAGCACAAAAGAATACCCATCAGTAATGGTTTATACATAACTAGACATACAAAACGTAATTTACCGTTAATCAGTTACTGTAACCATTTAGAAACAAGCATGCTTATGTAACAATATATTCATAAATAACAGTAGCTAATTGAAATTGTGAATATATTATACAGGAGAATCCTCGTTACCATCACTACAGTACTAATTTCACGTATTTCCGTCACCTCTAAGACTATCCCGTCTTAGTATTCCTACCCATTCTCACGAATCATAACTTAATTCATCACAGCTTAAGTCTAAGTACCTCCTCAGCATACTTAGTTCGCTTAAACTAATGCTCTGATACCATATTGTAACGCCCCAAAATCCGGGCCAATTTAAACCTCGAGTTATAACAGGTTATGATAACAAAACTTCAACTTATATAGATAGCAAAGGAATTAACCATCAAGAGTGTAATTACAATACAGGATACTTCGAATAACCTATCAATCTAATCATGTCACTAATATCAGATTAATTGAGTTATCTAAGCTATCCTCCAAAAATCTCTTCTTTGTTAATTGCCACTTCTGCTATTCCAAAAACGCTCGTCCCACAACCCTTTATTTGCCTGAGCATGTACCTGGTAAGAACACATCATATAAAACGATTAGGCCAACGCCTAGTGAGAACATTCGTTTCAAATGCAAAAATCAATGTAAACAAGTTACAACAAACCTGATTACTCCTTTCTTACCGTACGTATAATTCTATTTCATTATACAATTTTATCTAATCCCATGACTATGACTGACAACAAATCCATCAGCATATCATACTCCAGAGCCACACTACGAATCTTCAAAGATTCTAGATCAATGCTCTCCACTAATAAATCGCGATTACACACGCCCATTTATCAGTAAGGAAGCAGAGATTACAAGTACTTATGTCAACCTCACTCTCTTCCTTAGAAACCAGGAATAACGATTAAACGAGAAATACCACACGCCTATTCCATGATTTCCCACACACACTTGAATAACGATTAAACGAGAAATACCACACGCCTATTCCAAGTGATTACCAAACTTTTGTGCCTATGGATCCATTACACTATCTACTCGTGCAAGTCAATGCTTAATACAGATTTCTCATATCATTCAGTATGAGCAAATCACCTTTATACCATACAGATTTTCTCATATCATTCAGTATGAGCCAATCTCCTTTACCTATACCAAACACCTGCCTAGTATCAAACCGGCACAGTTATCAAGCCTAACATACTACCCTTCGAATGTACGTATGTTCATGCTAAACTAATTATGTCTCAATCACTAGATCATAACGATTCACAATTAACAGAACTGAAAACTGCCCAGTCTGCACAAAGTGTCCGGACAATCCAAAGTTTTCGGATAACCCATCTTATCCGGACGTTTCTATGTTCCGGATACCCTAATTTCCCCGGACAATCCCAACACCCGGACAACACATCCTTTCCGGTAAATTCCTACTTTTCCGGATAATATTCCAAATCCGGACAACACATCCTTTCCGGTAAATTCCTACTTTTCCGGATAATATTCCAAATCTGGACAACATCCGGACTCTATGATCATCCGGATTCTTATATTAAAATACAACCTACCCGGATACTTCCTGCGTCCGGAAACATTCATTAATGGACTTTTCCGGATATGACGATTCATCCGGAAAAGTCGGGTCTGCAGCCTAAAATTTAATCTAACTTCTTGTCTGTTCGATTCAGCTCATTCCCAGTACAACCATACAGTTCATAATCACTTTATACAACTATTTCACGGTTCAATTTAACATAAGAACACTGATTTAAGCAAAGTACAAATGAACTCACCTTATGTTTGCAAAACCCACTTCCTGCACAAATCTGATTTCCCCCAATCTGTTGATAATGATTTTGTAAATTAATCCAATACACAGATTCGTTTATCCTTATTCATTCACAACAAGAATTATCAGAAACCAATACAAATTCCTTACCAATTTGAACCAAATCTTGCTTTTCTTCCTTTTTCCTTCTTTTCTCTCTAATTCTTTCTTTCTCTCTGCCTTTTGACCGACCTCAACATAAGAAATGAAACAATATCTGATTTCCAGCTATAATATCTTACATACTTTCCAAAATTTACCCAACACCCCCTCAAGTTCCAATTATTTCCAAAAGTAGCACCAAACTTAATCACTTGCATTTTAACCCTATTGAATTATCAATTTCCATATAATTCAAGATTTAAAACCAAAATACAATTAGATCCCAATTCTCATTAAATCACTAATATCGAAAATTCAGGATGTTACAGAAGGGCAGGAACAGAAAGCTGGTTGAAGAGAATAAGAGGCTGAAGGAGGCTAAAGACAGCTTGGAGAAGGGAAGGCAGCAGGCTGATGCTGCAACATTGAACACCACATCAACAGCAGCACCCAACACTGTTGCTGTAGCATCAGAGGCAACATCTGGAGCTGCACAAGAGAAGTCACAGCCTACTCCTATGGAGTAGGACAGGTCAAAATCACTTCCTTAGCTTCCATTTTTTTATTTATAGTGTCTGGGATAATTTGTCATTTGTAGGTTTATTTTATCTTGCAAAATCACACATAGGTAATATCAATTTTTGTGTTCATATCCATAATAAATCTTTGATGCATGCCAATCATCTAGCTGTTGTGTTCCTGTTAGAACTAGCATTCATCTTGTTAGGACACACATTGACCAACATGACCTACATGCATTTAGGGGAATGATCTAGGCCATCTTTTCAATTTGCATAATGGGGTACAATGGGGACATTGTACATTCTAAATTTGAGAGTGGGAAGGTTACACCCTAAAAAGGAGGGGTACACCATAGAAAAATCAATACAAAAGAGCAAAGCTCTAATATGAATTCTTGTGATCAAAGAAGTACCAAAAATGTCCCATAGGGGCAAGGTACACAAAGTCAACAAAAAAAAGAACACAAAGTGCCAAAAATTGAAAGTTTTTGTGAAGTTTGTTGAGGGAAAAGGCTGTGTGAGAAAAGAAATGCCAAAAAGAGTGACCCTACAAAGCCCTAGTGATCCTAAATATAGGTTGTGTTGTTTCTAACAAAAAGAAGACTAGTGCTAGCCTATGATTCATACACACATCTATGCATAATTGGGTGCCAAAAGATTTATGAAAGGCTATGAACTACATACGATAGGTACTACATTATGTGTGCACTTAATGCCAATATTTTGCAAGAAAATTTCACAATTGAGTCAATTTCTTTTTTTTGGTCTTTTAGTTGTTTGGGGACAAACAACACTTTAAATTTGAGGGTGTGATATGCATTGATTATTCAATGCTTAAAGTACCTTTTTACTCTATTTTTAGGTAGAATATTTTGCTTTATCCCAACCATTGAGTCATTTTATTATCTTATTTGCATCTTTCTTAATCATGGAGCTAAGTAAATGATTTTACTTGTTTTTACAAAATAAAGTGGCTAACTTGTTCTTAGTACAGACTGTTGTTGCCTCTCATTGCTACAACATTGGAATTCATGAAGAAAGAAGGAGGATTAATGACATGGAACTCAATTTTTGGAAGAAAGTCAAGAAAGTCAAGAATAATCCAATTCCAACTAGCTAGTTACCTTTAAAATCTGATTCCCTTGGGTTGTAATAGGAGAAGTACTATGTAGTTTCTTTTAGACAATGTGTTAGTACATATACTGTACTTACATGGTACATTAGAAGATCCATTTTGATATTTACTTTTGTGCCATCCCTCTCTTGCTTAAATAGGGGTGCATGGCATTGTTTTTTAGGATCGATCCATCAGTTCACAACTGATGTGAAACATTTTAAGCTTTATGCAAGTTACTTTTAAGTTCTTCATCATCTTCTTCTTCTAGTTCTTATGCACGAGTTGTTGTAGCATTGCTGACAACATTGTTGCACTTCTTTCTTGCCTTTAATTATTCCATCTTACATTCTTGTTATTTACTTTTACGTCATTTACATTATGTCTTTAATTTCAGTCAGTTACATTTATTGCAATTTGTTAGGGTCGTTTTATGTTGAATTAAAGTTCAGGCTTTAAATTGTAAATCTTTATTTTGAGCCTAGTTAGTGAACGGGCCGTGAGCTTGTTAACCACGGGCCCGTCATATATAATGTTGATTAGCCTTAGAAAAATAGGCTAGTTGTCTTTTTGCTTTCCTTTCTATATTGTAAAACTCTCTGAAAGCATAATAGAGATGACCAGTTGAAATCGTATACTACATTGCTTATTTGTTTGATTTCATTGTTCGTTGCACGGATCTGAGATTCACAATTGGTATCAGAGCAGAATCGGGGATTTGAAGATACGAAAGAAATCGAACGAAAGCGAGAAAAAGTTTAAAATTCGTAGCAATTTTTTCTGGAAAAACGCAGCGAGCCGTTTCGCCTATTTCCGGAGATTGAACCGTCGGATCGTCACGATTTTTGAACAGTAGCTTCATGACATTCGGTTTTACATTCTGAACGGTTGGATTAATCGTTTGAGGTCCAGAAGGCTCCCAGATTGTTATCGAAATACTGCAGAGTTTCTTGAAGAAAAGTGTTCTTCAATCGGGTTTGCAAAGTTTTTTCATCGATTAAATATTTTTCTGTCATATCTCGATTGTCTAATTGCTTTAATATAGTCTTTATCTGCGATTACAAGGACTCAAAGGTATTAATTTTTCAAGTTAAAAATCAAATCTTGAGTTTTTTGTGTTCTAAAAGTTTTTGTGGTGATTATTGAAAAATATGATATATTTTGCTTAGAAATCGATTTGGGTGTGTTTGTTTGTGTGTTTTTGGTCAAAATCTAACCTTACAGGAGTGAATTCAAGCAACCCTATCGAACCCTGATCCGAATTATTTAACCAGCCGCAGTTTCCGGATAAGTCACTTTTTCTCTCAACTTTCCGGGTAACTCAAAGTTACCGGATAGAATTTTTTTTTGTCCCAAAGTGTCCGGATGAAATCAATTTGTATTTGTGTTACCGGATGAAATCTAACGCACCAACTTTCCGGACATAATTAATTTTTTCCATCCGGATTTTTTTTTGAATTACTTTCTGCATCCACGTGGCCACCAACTCCATTCAAGCCATGGTCTAAATTTTTGTCAACAAATTTGTATTTGTTGATCATACTTCGGCTACTAATCCTACATGTCCGGTAAGTTTCGTTTTACTTTTAATCAGAAGTTTTTTTTGGTAACAATCTATCCGGATAACACTTCACCCGGGAACATATTTTCATCCGGTAATTCCATTTTTCCGGTAAACCATCTTCATCCGGTAAGTTCTCTATTCCCCGGTAAGCTTTTCATTCGGTAAGCAACCATCACCCGGTAAGTTCATTTTAATTCCATCCGGTAAGTTGATTTTTTTTGCACTATCCGGGGAACCAATTTTATCCGGTAAGAACCACATTCATCTGGTAAGTCCTCGTTACTTTTGTCCGGAAAGCGTCTTATTCGGGAATCAAGTATCCGACAACCTTCGTCCGGTAAGTTTCCTTTTATCCGGTAAGTTCACTTGATTTTATTTTTTCCGGTAAGTGCACTCAATCACCCGGTAAGTTTGGTTGGTTAGTTCTTGTCGGTACCCGAGTTACCGCACGTCTAGTGATTGAGAATTTTTAACGAAAGATGCGATTTTTCTTAACGATCGATTTGCAATTTTTTTTGTGACATTTGAGATTATTTGCGACGATTTGCATTTATTAGCACCTATTATTTTTTGTGCTTTATTTTCGTCGTTCTTGATCAAACTTGGGTTGTTTATCTTGCAGATTTCACTCTCGAAGAGTGATTTCGTTCGTTCGAATTCGCTAATTATCAGATATTATTTTTTGGAAACGAATTTATTTTTAAATTTGTTTTTCAGATTTAATTTTTGATTTTTTTCTTCCGCAAGTTTTTGATTCTTCAAAATCAACACCGATTAACGATCATAATTTTTCAGGTAACAATGTCAAGGTATTGCTTCAATCGGGATTGTATCGCAAGTGAAAAACGATATGAAACTAATATCAAACAACAAGAGGAATTCTGCCGCAAGTTAAACGAAAAACATAAATTGCAAACAATTGAGAGTTCTGAGAAGCTAGCTAAATCTGAAAAAGAGGCAACAACATTAAAGTCCGAAAACACTGTGCTGAAAAAGAAGCTATCTGATTTATTATCACGAGATGATATCAAGAAGACTGAGAAAGAGCAAACAAGAATATATGAAAAGAATATCAAGTAGGAAGATGATTTGATCAGCAAGTACGTCAAAGAACTGAAGGCACTGAAATCTCAAATCTGGAATAGTTCTGAGAAGCTGGCTGAAGCAGAAGAGAAAGGTAAACTCCTGAACTGTGAAAACCTTGAGCTTAAAAGTAAACTATCTACTTTTGAAAAGGTTCTTAAAAAGGAGAAAGAAAGTTTTGAAAAAACAAAAACAATTGCTTACACAAAAGCAATCTGGGCTTTCAACCAAATCTCTTGAAGAGAAGAAGAGACTTGAGCTTATGTGTCTAAAACTTTCATCACAAATCTCCGACTTTGAAAAGGTTTTGATTTTAGAAAGAGAAAAGTTTGAAACTGAACGCAAATCTTTTGCTAAAAAGAATGGAGAACTTTCTTTAAAAATAACTGATTTGGAGAAAGAATTAGACATTCTAAGCAAAGAGACTGAAAAGAAGAAGGTTGAAGGTTTTAGGGCTAAATGTTTGAAAGATGATTTTGCAAAAGAGAGAAATATCTTTCAGAATGAGATTTCTAAACTTACACAGAGATTATCTAGATTAGCAACCGAGATTTTGAAGGAACAAATGGTTAAATCTAATTTACAAAAGAAATTTGATTTAATTCTCAAAGAATGAAATTATTTATCCGTTAAAGTCAAGAAACTTGATTGTGAAATCCCAAATCTAGCTAGAAATCAAAAATGATATAGAGAGAAAATCTAGAGTACACAAGTCATCCATATATTGATCTTCAAAGTGTAAATGACAAAAATGATTAAGTTGTTTTCAAGATTACAAAGGAGTCTTCTTTATATAGTAGGGCCATGACATGTCCATGCGTCTACTTAAGAAGAACAGTACAAGATATTAATACTGTCTTGATAGCTACAAAAATGCCCTAACAATCTCCCCCTTAGCTATCAAGGCAGAAAGGGTCTTCTTCTACTTCGAAACCCAAGATGCGTTTCAATCCTTCGCATAGCCATTCTGAAACTCAATTTTTCATCTATCTCTTCAATGGCTCTTGACAAAACTCTTCTAGGTCTTGAAGACATCCAATTAACTTTTCGTTCAGCATCATGTCTTTTAAGCTTTTCGACTAACTGAAGTCTTACAACTTTAAGCGTACCATCAGAATATTTTTCCAACTCATTAAACCGAATGAATATCTTGTTTGCACCATTACTGAACACAACACCAAACTCTGGTTCTCCAATCACAGCAAATAGAGTCATCTTCGTCAATCCAGGCAGACTTTGATTAGGCCTCAACAAGTTGACTCTTGGCTGATAACTCTCCACGGCCATTTGTAGATCATGACACTGTGTGAACAAGACGTGTCTTCTCAAAAATCTTTTGATGGCATTCAGTGCAAGAGTTACGTTTTCCCTTCTGATCTGAAGATCTCTGAAATGATGATACAAGAACTCAAAATCTTCCATGGTTAAATGACAGAAATCAGCTTCAGTAAACCTGTAATCTCTGCAATCCTGTCTCTGAACTAAAAATTCTGGATACCACAATTTGTAATACAATCTAGCTGTTACCTCCTTTATAGACACAATCAACTTCTTGCTCCTCACCTCTCTTTTCTTTTGGCACTTGTCTCTTAGAAAGTACATATACTCGAACTTGTATTCGGCTGTTTGATCTGTAATACCCAACACGGCGTAGGGATTCAAAGTTCTGATTCTGTGCACAAACAGTCTTCTTTCTTCTTCTTCTAGGAAAGGTGTTCTCAAATACAAAGTTCTTTGTCGTTGTTCAAGTTCAGTCAATTTTCTGCTCCGCGAGGATGAAGGACCAGGTTGATCAGCTGGATTAGAAGGACCAGCTTCATCATGACTAGGAATGATAGGAGGTACTAAAGATGTAGTGGATTGAGGATCAGTCTCTTCAGGTTTTGGCTCTTTAGGTAATGGATCATGAGAATGATGTGGTTCAGATACTGGTATAGTGGTTTGAGCTTAAGTAGATTGGTTAAGGTTGATGGTTATAGGTGTAACAGAAGGTTGTTCTGACATCAAAGTGGTTGAGATATGTTCGGGTGAGTGTACAGGGCTAAAGATTATTTCTTCAGGAGTTTGTGGCCCATATATCTCTGACAAAATATCAACCTCTTCTTCATTAAATCCAACACCTTGATCTTCTGGTTCATAAGTAAATACCAAAAGTGGTTCTTCTTCCTCCTTAACTTTCCAATACCGATCATAAGCTCTTGCATTTTCATCAGTTTCTTCATCATCAGAACTAATTTCAATCAACTCCACAGATTGCACGAATCGATCAACCACTTCTCTTATCTCCTCCTCATTTACCTCAGGCTTTTCAACCGTTGGTTCTCTATTCGGATCAACATATAATACGATCTGTTTTCCGCTTTGATCACCCATAGCACCTGATTCAAACATCTCTGAAATTTCAGCAACAGTCGGATTTTTCTTCTGACCTTGAGAGCTTTCTGACTCAGCTCTTCTCTTCTTACTCATCTCCCCCTCATGATCATGATCATCGGGATCCTGATCATGCCTTCTCTTAGTACCTTGAGCCTGAGTCTTACACGACTGTTCCATTAATGCTTTCAACTCAACAATTGACTGCTTCATATCACTTAAAGATTTCACAACTTCAGACTTGAAAGTAGATAACTCTTTGGATAATGCTTGAAACTGTGTGGGTGTAACTGAAGGTGTAGATGAAGGTGGAGGTGGATTTGGAGTAGATTGGAAATTCTGAAGTAGAGATAACAAGGTTTTACTCTAATCACTTTGTGTTCTCTCTAGGTTAGATTTCCTTTTCAATATGAACAGATGAAGATTGAAATTGAAGATGATGAATAGTGTCTTCTTCAGAGAATTCGAATTGAATGCCAGAAGTGAAAAAGTGGGAAAATGAACATTTGAACTTTATTTATACTTAAAAAATTTGGACACTTGGCACGATTTAGAGTACCCCACTTGGCAAACAGTAGAAAAAGGTGATGTTGAAATCATTGAATTCGAATCCTTAAGAGTCCGAATTCTTTGAATTCGAATCCTTAAGAGTTCGAATTCTTTGAATTCGAATCCTTAAGAGTTCGAATTCATTGAATTCGAATCCTTAAGAGTTCGAATTCATTGAATTCGAATCCTTAGGAGTTCGAATTCTTTGAATTCGAATCCTTAAGTGTTCGAATTCTTTGAATTCGAATCCTTGAGAGATCGAATTCTTTGAATTCGAATCTTTGAATTCGAATCTTTGAGAGATCGAATTCTTCAAATAAATGCCTGAAAAATTACAACTTTTTCAGAAAATTTAACAACTGTTCCACAAATCTCACATCAGATAAAACTTTGTAAGCTCTCAAATACAATTTTTTTTTAACTTACAGACTTATGCCGAATTGCTCCCCCTAAACAATTGCATAAATTGCTGTCTTTTCTTCAGAGGAATCTGCACAGACAGATGAAAACTTGGTACTCATTGAACATGAGTCCAAACTGTTAGACTTATCACTTTGTGTAAAAATCTAACTCCCCCTCAAAACATGAATTCTGGAGTATCTTGTTTTCTTCCTCTGAGAGTATACATATATTTCAATAACGCTCAGTATTTGACATTGTAGCAAGAATGCATTTTACAAGGAAAGTAACATTCATTGAATTTTATTTTATGACTACTAACATCTGATCATTTGAAAGCTTTACACAAAAAATTCAGCTTAAAGAAATTTAACAGATTTTTCAATCAACTGAAAATCAAATGCATGTGTTTGGATTCAATAACAAGTCATCATTGTATATCAAGTTGTAAACGTTCAGTGTCAACCCCTTTATCAAATCTATTTGGTGTTCTGGCATGCGAAATATGATTAGCATAAAGCTTATGCAATTCTAAAACATATAAGAATACTCTGTTCTACTCACACTATTTGTACAAAATCAGGATTTTCACAAATTTACGGGTTTATCGCGACTTTGTATTTTCCCAAGATTCAAGAGATGTTTGCTCATTGGCATCTTTTCGTTTGTGCTCATTGGCATCTTTTGATTTTGTGCACATTGGCATCTTTTGATATGTGCACATTGGCATCTTTTAATCAAATAGCTTAGTAAGAATAAGATACATCGTTAAACATGACTTTCTATCTGGTTCTATAGCAGGATCTGGGTTAGCAGATCCCAGACCAGTTGGCCTTAGGTGCTAGGTGTCGAGCACCCCTTAGAACTTAATTTCCCAAACCAGAAAGGCCATATCGATATATCTTAAACCCATTTGTACCAGTAGAACATGGCTTTCTATCTGGTTCTATTGCAGGATTTTGGTCAGCCGATCCCAGACCAGTTGATCTTAGGGACTAGGTGTCGAGCACCCCTTAGGACTTACTCTCCCAAACCAGAAAGGCCACAGGTACAAACTTTCAAACTAAATGATAGTGCAACAATTTTATCTCAATCACTTGGTTCTAAAACATAGTGCTTTGCCCATATTTTCATTTCCATCCATCATTCTGACATATAGGCTTTTTGAGCATTATATTCTATATATATCCCGATTCACATAACTTTGAGCATTCAGCATAATTTCATTCATGTTTTGCTGACCTTTCGATTATTTCAGACGTGAAAATTGAAGCAAATCCAACTCAGATAATACAAAGTTTCTTGTAAAATCATCTTTTAGCACACATTTAATTCATTGAGTGAAGATTGAAAATTTCATGTCATTGAATTAAATTTGTAAAGTTTCAAGTTTTCAAAGTAGTAGAAACAAAATATAATCCAATGTTACCTTTCACCACTTGTTCCTTGAAGTAAAAAGATATAACATTTAAGGATATTACCTGAGAAGTGTGAGTTCTAAACTGATTTGTTTAGAAGTCTTAGTCTTTGAAGTACGAGTCCTGAACTGAATTGTTCAGAAGCCATAGTTGTTGAAGAACGGGTTTTGAAATGATATGTTCAAAAGCCAATAATCTTTGTCTCCCCCTTAATGGTACAAATATTCTTCAAAAAAAATCCACCGCTTCTCTTCTGTTTTCAGTCATGTTTGTAGTATGAATTTACAAGTCAGTACAACACATGATAAGCCTGCAAAACAGATTAAGCAGATTTTGGTACCCAACGGGACTTGGGTCCTAGTGTGTTAGGATATGATCATAGATTTAAGTAAACAAGAACCCAAACTCCCCCTCAATGTCTTAAGGATTCAACATTCCTAGTTTGCTGATTAGAAAATTGAGCCTCTTTTCATCTAAAGGTTTTGTGAAAAGATCAGCAAGTTCTAGTTCTGTTGGTACAAAGTGCATTTCTATCGTTCCCTTCTCAACATGGTCTTTGATAAAATGGTACCTGACATCTATGTGTTTCGTTTTGGAATGCTGAACAGGATTTTCAGTTATTGCAATTGCGCTTTTTGAATCACAATAAATGGGTATCTTGTTGAAGATATATCCATAATCCTTTAGCTGAGTTTTCATCCAAATTACTTGTGAACAGCAACTAGCGGCGGCCACATACTCTGCTTCAGCCGGAGATGTTGATACACAAGTTTGCTTCTTTGATGACCAGCTTACAAGTTTATCTCCCAAGAATTGACAAGCACCAGATGTGCTTTTCCTGTCCATCATATTTCCCGCATGATCTGCATCTGTGTAAGCAGTTAGTTCAAACCCAGAATCCTTAGGATACCAAAGACCCAAATTTTTTGTGCCTTTGAGATATCTAAAGATTCGCTTTACAGCCACAATGTGAGATTCCTTCGGGTTTGCTTGGAAACGTGCACAAAAAGATGTTGCAAACAAAATATCCGGTCTACTTGCCGTTAGATACAGTAAAGATCCAATCATGCCTCGGTATAACTTTTGATCAACTGATATACTAGATGAATCAGCGTTCAAAAGCTTACCGGTAGCCATGGGAGTTTTCATGGTGGAAGAGGAATTTAAGTCAAATTTCTTAAGCATATCATTTATATATTTTGATTGATTAATGAAAATGCCTTCATTTGACTGTGTCACTTGGAGACCAAGAAATTTTTTTAACTCTCCCATCATACTCATTTGAAAACGGCTTTTCATCACCTCTTCAAAATCTTTACACATATCTGGATTTGTAGATCCAAATATAATGTCGTCAACATATATTTGTACTAACATTAAATCTTTACCTTCTCTTTTGAGAAAAAGAGTTGTATCTATTGTACCTTTGGTGTATCCATTTTTAAGGAGATGAATAGTCAGAGTCTCATACCATGCCCTCGGAGCTTGTTTCAAACCGTAGAGTGCTTTGTCCAAAACATAGACATGGTTGGGATATTTTGGATCTATAAAACCCTCAGGTTGACTTACATAAACCTCTTCATGAAGTATTCCGTTCAGAAACGCAGATTTGACGTCCATTTGAAATACCTTCATGCTTTTATGTGCGGCGTATGCAAGAAAAATTCTGATGGCTTCAATCCTTGCTACTGGTGCATAGGTTTCATCATAATCTATTCCTTCTTGTTGATTATACCCTTTTGCAACCAGTCTTGCTTTGTTTCTGACTATAATTCCTGCTTCGTCTTTCTTGTTCCTAAAGACCCATTTAGTTCCAACAATGGTCTTGTCTTTAGGACGCTTCACCAAATGCCAAACTTCGTTACGCTTAAACTCATTTAACTCCTCTTGCATGGCGTTTATCCAATCTGGATCTTGTAAAGCTTCAGATGCTTTCTTGGGTTCTAACGTGCTTAGAAAGTTGACATACAAACATTCGTTGGTAGTCGCAGATCGTGTTTTCACTCCATCATTGATATCACCAATAATATCTGCTGGGGGTGTGCTTTTGTCCACTTATGTACACTGGGAAGAGTTGAAATCTCTACACGAGTGTTCGATGAATCATTCTCATCCATAACTGCAAGAATCTCTTCAGTAAATTCAGCTGAAGATACATGTGTTGGTTCTGGTACATTAACTTCTGGTTGTTGTATTTCATGTATAGGAACCTCCGATGATGTGTTTACTGAAACCGGAACTTCAGGCTGAATTTCAGGTTCAGAAACTGGAATAGTTGTAGGTACACTTGGAGTTTCGTTGGTTGTCCCAGAAGTACTAGCACCGACATCGTCAGATGGACCAGAGACATTCACACTCGTGTGTTGTGGATATGCATTTACAGATGTGATGGGTTGTTCCATATCTGCACAATAATCCACAAATGCATCATGAAATAACAAATCTAAATCTTTAGTACTATTATTGTTTAATACAGAATTAGAAAACATTTTCGCCACAGGTTCTACTCCTTTTTTAGTAGAAACTTCAGATTTTTGTCCGAGTTCTGAACTGTGTTGTCCAGAAGTCAAAGTCACACTCTCGTCAAACGTAACGTTGATGCTCTCGATGACTGATTTTGTACGATTATTGTAGATCCGATATGCTTTAGAATTCAAGGAATATCCAATAAAAATCCCTTCATCAGCCTTGACTTGGAATTTTGCAAGGTGTTCTCTATCTTTTAGGACAAAACATCTGCATCCAAAAACACGCAAAAATTTGATGTTAGGTTTGCGATTATTGATTATTTCATATGCAGTTTTATTAAGACGTTTATTAATAATTGTCCTGTTTTGAGTGAAACATGCGGTTGAAACTGCTTCAGCCCATAAACTTGGTGGAAGACCCGAATAAGCAAGCATAGTCCGAGCTGCTTCCACAAGCGTCCTATTTTTTCTTTCAACTACTCCATTTTGTTCTGGAGTAATTGGTGCAGAAAAATTATGAGAGATGCCAACGGATTCAAGAAACGATTGAAGAGTTGCATTCTTGAATTCAGTTCCATTGTCGCTCCTTATCTTTTGAACTGGACGTTGTAGAAGAATTTGAATCCTTTTTATGAACTTAATTATTTGCTCAGGTGCTTCAGATTTGAGTCGAAGAAAATCCAACCAAGTGTAGCGTGAATACTCATCAATCATAACCAAGATATATTTCTTTCCTCCCATTGATTGAGTTCTCATAGGGCCACAGAGATCCATATGAATTAATTCCAAGACGTTGTTGCAGTTAGACAAAGTTTTGGATTTGTGCGTGACGTGTTTCATCTTTCCCATTTCGCACGCCGGACAGATAGAAACTTTGTCAATCTTCAGTTCAGGAAGCCCGGAAACTAATCCATCTATTCTGAGCTTGTTGATGCTTCGAAAATTTTGATGTGAGAGTCTCCTATGCCACAACCAACATTCATCTTGAGAGGCTTTTGAAACAAGATAAACATGATTAGAAGCAACCAGAGTCGAAAAATCCATCATATATAGATCGCCGCATCGTTTTGCTCTGAAAATCTCTGACCAGTTCTCATCCACAACATAACAAAACTTCTTGTCAAAGATTACCTTACAGTCCTTGTCACAAAACTGACTAATACTGAAAAGGTTATGCCCTAATCCTTCAACATACAAGATCTTTTCTATTTGCATCGAGTCATTCTTCAACGTTCCGTAGCCTCGAACGTGACCTTTAGAATCGTTACCAAAACCTACCGATCCGCCAGGATGTACAATAAAATCGTGCAATAAGTGCTTGTACCCCGTCATGTGTCTAGAAGCTCCCGAATCAATGACCCACACATGACGATCCTGTAAAAAGATAATTACCTGATCTTAGGTACCCATATCCGTATGGGTCCTTTCTTGTTAGTACGGATCAGTTTGTTTATTACAGTTGATGAACCTTGAATTTTGCCTTTAAAGGTAAGGTTATTTTGCGAATTTGGTTTGTTAAGTTGATCTTTTGGAATCCAAACCATATTCACATCAACTGTTTTTGTTTCTTTCTTCTTATTCTGTTTCTTTGATCTGAAACCGAACATTTTAACAAATTTGTTCGCTGAAGATTTTAAAGAAAAAGATGAAGTATTAGTCTTTTTGTTCTTTGGATCATTTCTATTTAGCTTGAAATAGTTATCCCAACAATGAGCACAATGTATTCTACTTTTTGCTTGTGTCAACAAGATAGAATTTGAAATTGCAGAATTTTTATTTTCACAAACTTTGTAAACATTACACGAATGAATACAATTTTTATTTGAAGAAATACATTTCTCAGTATCAGTATTCCTATTCTCGCTATTCGAAATATTCTCCTTCAGATCCACGCACTTTTCTTCATCCATTTCTGAGAAAGAATGAGAAACATTGTTAGAAGTCTTAGAACTAGAAACATTATTTGGAAACACATTTGATTTTGTTTCGAATAATTTTTCTTTTTCTTTTCTTTTCAGTTCTTGTTCCTTTTTGGCATTAGATATATTTGATGAAAACTTTGTATGATATACTTCACAATATTTCAGTTCAATTTCAAGTTCAGTTCTTTCCTTTTGATGCTTCTCTTTCTCAAGAAAAAGCACTTTTTCAAAATCTAAAATTTGATTTGAAAGTTTTGCACATCTCAAAACAAGTGCTTTGTTATCTTCAAAAAGCTTATCTTTTTCTAAAGATACTTTTACACCAGAATCAATTGTACTTGAAGAAAAATTGCTAGAGCTTTTAGAGTTAGTAGAATCATTCGAACAAGAATTAGATTTGGTTCCGGATGATTCTCCTTTCTCATAACCTTCGAAAGAACATTTTTCTTTTACTTTGACCGAACTTGAAGAATTAGATTGATCTGTTGTTTCACTTTGATTTGAACACTTTTCACAAGTAATTGAATCTTTAGATTTTGATAATTCTAATATTCGGGATTCAAGTCGTCGAATCTCAACTTGAAGTTCAAGATTGACTTTTTGACTATGATCAAAATTTATCCCAATATTATCATGATCATTCTCTAATATTTCAAAATTTAATTGTAATTTAGAAATTTGATTTTCTAAATCAACAATTTTTCGTAAAGCAGAATCCAAATCAGGAAATTCAGAAGAGGTTTCTTGAACAAACTCCTTTTTTTCAGAATCTGAATTTGTATTTGACCCCATTTCAACATTAGATTCAGATTTAACAGGTTCAGGTTCATTGATATTGGAATCAAATGTTTTAGCCATAGATTCATTTGAGAATAATAAACTAAATTCAGTTAGTTCAACCTTTTTGGTTTTGTAACTGGAATTTAGTTCATCGTATTTAAAGTTTGTCGTATTGAATCTAGGCTTTTCTTCCGAACCTTTATCCGTCTTATCCTTATCTTTATTAGAATCCGGAGTTGAACATTCAGATTTAACAAAAGTTTTGGATATAAGAGGTATTTTCTTTTTAATGGGTTCCTTTAAATCTTCATCCAATTTTGTAATTGTATAAAAAATTTCAGGCGCTTTCTTTGATACCTCTACATCAGATAAACCAAGTCCCATTTTAGGATTAAAAAATCGTTTATCTTTTGGATTATTGGTTAATAATCTTAGAGATTGCTCAGTCTGACCTCTTTTATAATTTAACTCTTCAAGTTCTTTGATCTTTGCAAGAGCTTCTATTCTTTCTTCAGTGAGAATCTTAATTTTAAATTGACAGTCTATATTCTCATCACTTATATCAATCATTTTCTTCTTCAATTCAGAAATTTCAGATTCAAGTGTTTTAACTTTTGTTCTAATAACTTCCTTTTCATTTTCTCTATCTTCAGCAAGACATTTGTAAAGAAGTGCCTCATCGTGATATTTCATCATTGAACTTTTCTTATTTTCAAGTTCCTTTTGAACTTTTTCAAATTTCTTATTAAGTTCAATTATCACGAGTTGCATTTCTTCATATCTGTCATCTTCAGTTTCAGACTCATTATCAGAATTATCAGAATTATCAGAAGAATGAAGAGATGATACCTCGGATTCCTGGTCATCTTCATCTAGTTTACCCATTAAGCTATGCTTTACTTGAGTAAAGTGAGCTTCTTCATCATCAGAGGAATCCATAAGCCAAATTTCTTCCTCAGCATTGACTCGCTTTCCACTTTCTTTTGCTTTTGCCAGATGTGCCTTTCGCTGATAATAGTCAGAATCCTTCACCTTCTTTAGCTTACAGTCTCTGGCATAATGACCTGGCTTTCCACAGTTAAAACAGTTTCGATCATCTCTATCATTCGTTTCCTCTCTTTCCTTTTTCTCAACTCTCTCCCCTTTCCGCTCTTTCTTTTCCTCCTTGTTCTCATATTTCTTCTCAAATCTTTTATACTTGTTAGCTTTGTTGTATTCAGGTTTGGTTTTTGAATAAAACTTCTTTTTGCCAAACTTGTTTTGAAATCTGTTTGTTAATAAAGCCAACTTCTCAGCTATATCAGTCATTTCATCTCCAGAACTGCCACTATCATCATCATCAGAACTTATCTTCTTCTTGCTCATCCCAGAAATCAAAGCTTTTGTTTTCATAGCTTCACTCTTCTTATGTTTACTCAGAAGGGCTAAAGATTCTTCGACCTTTTTATCCTTTTCTTTAACAGCTTTTACTTTTTCTTCGTGTTGACCTAGAATACTTAAAATGTCGGTCAACTTTTCATCATCCATATCCCTTGACATTTGGAGCTGAATGGAGTAGGAATCCCATTCTGGTAGAAGATTCTTGACAAATTTGTAATTTATTTCTGATTCTGATTTGTCGACTCCATTTCTTCTGAAATTATTAAGGATGATATTGTATCTATTGTAGGTCTCTTTCAAAGGTTCGCCTTCTCTTGCTTTAAACCCTTCATAAGCATTGATGCTTTGATTCCTTTTGGTCTTTTTAGACTTTGATGATCCCTCAAACTGCCTTTCTAACTCATCCTATATCTCTTTCGTTGAGTCACGACTATCTACTCGATTGTAGATATCATTTGGAATTGCCATAGTCAAATAAGTCAAAGCCAGTTCATCAATTGCAATCCTATCTTTGTCATTTTGATTAAAAAATCTGGGTTCTTTATCAATCTTTCTAGGAGCAATATATTGACTTGTAGCAGTTTCAGCTTGACCACCAACATCCATTTGTGGTGTGTGAGGACCTTCTTTGATTGAAACCATTAAATCTCTGTTATGATGATTTAGAAACTGAGTCATTCTCTTCTTCCATTGGGCATATTCTTCCACTAGAAGAACTGGAGGCTTATTCTTTGATCCCATACTCATTAAATCTCTCGACATCTTTTCAAATAGCTAGGATAATTGATCGTTCAGAAGATCAAGCAGTAAGTGTAACAGAGATTACACTTAGAATAAACTGTTCAAGAAAGAAATCAGCACTTGGGTCCGAAACCAACACTTAGACAAATTCTGAGTGGTGCGAAACCTTCAGATTTCGGATGCTTTAGAATTCGAAACCTTCAGATTTCGGATGTAGTACGGTACGAATTCCCTGAATTCGAATGCAACTGAGTACGAATTCCTTGAATTCGAATGCAACTGAATACGAAATCCTTGAATTCGAATTTAGCTTGGTGCGAAATCAATACTTGGCCAAAATCAAAACCAATTACACTCTTCAACTCAGAATTCGGATGTAGATGAGTGCGGAATCACGGAATTCGAACTTAACAGATACGAATTCAACACTTGTACACCAATTCGAAATCACCGGAATTCGGACTTAACTATGTTCGAAACCTCAAGAATTCGAACTTAACAGGGTGCGACACCACGGATTTCGGACTTAACTTGATCCGAAACCAATATTTGAGTACTTCGAAAGTCTTGAATGATGCGAATTCACCAAGAATAATCCGTATGAATGATCCGAATTCACTATGAATAATCCGAATTCACTTTGAATTATCCGAATTCTGCACTTCGACCATCAAAATCACTGAATCTGCCATATCTTCCTCAATTCTTGATCAATTAACACGAAATTTGTACTGGTTTGCTCGAAATCAAAATCCACACACTTTCTTAGTTAATCACAAGATCTAATTCGATCAATTTAATCGAATTAAAGTCTAAAACAATGAATTAGGGTTTTCGAACCAAAATCCAAAGAAATGATCAAGTCTAATGATTCTGTTTAGAAAATGATGATGATCCAAGAATTAATGTTGTTCAGATATCAATTCCGAGTTCAGTGATGCTAAGAAACGATCCAAGAAATCAAAATCCAGAAAAAATCTATGTCTGAATGATAAGTGTTCAGATGAACAGTGATGAACACCAGATCCGAATTCTTCGTGTTTAGTGTAAAAAATCTTCAATTTGGTCTTCGATCTGCTTGAATCTTCTGTTTAGCTCTGATACCAAATGTGAAATTCCAAATCTAGCTAGAAATCAAAAATGATATAGAGAGAAAATCTAGAGTACACAAGTCATCCATATATTGATCTTCAAAGTGTAAATGACAAAAATGATTAGGTTGTTTTCAAGATTACAAAGGAGTCTTCTTTATATAGTAGGGCCATGACATGTCCATGCCTCTACTTAAGAAGAACAGTACAAGATATTAATACTGTCTTGATAGCTACAAAAATGCCCTAACATTGATGAAAGCAAGATCAAAGGTGTTCAACCTTCTTATGCTTCAAGTTCATTTTCTACAAATCGTTCTTCAAAGAATTTTGTCAAATCAAATGATTTTTCAAAAGACCAGATTCGACCTTCCAATCTTTTCTATAACTCTCGTGTTGATAATAAAGATAATCAATCTTTCAAGAAAGTAAACATGGTTTGGAGAGTTAAAGGATTTGCTCCCACTCCAAAGTCATTCGTCTCTGTTAAGAGCGACAAGAACAACAAAGCTTTCCACGCTAAACCTTTTGTGAAAACTGATCATGCTTACTCTGTTAATAAGCCGATCAACTTATCAACACAGAAGCTGTGTTGTTCTTACTGTGGAACAAATGACTTTGTGAAGAAAGACCATGCTAAGTATTGGTATGGTACTTATAGTATCCCTGGTCCTCGTAGGGCAACTAACCAACAAGGATCCATCAAAAGATGGATACCAAAATCCCTCTAACATGTTTTGCAGGAATGTCATGTGCTTTTAAATTAGAAGATTCTTTCCACATGACTGCATTCAACGGTTATGCCACATTTGAGGGGGAGCACTATGAAAGGTAAGCGAACTCAACTGAATTCAAAGACCGTGGTAATTCATTCTGGATAACTTACTTGTGTTTGTTATTCTCCAATTTTAAAATTCCATCATTGCCATGTGTCATTTTTCATTGACTTAGTTATTTCCATGTCTCAAATGTTTGTTGATTTTTCGATGGAAATACACTCGTTTGAATTCCTAGTTGTTTTCCAAGTTCGCTATTTCTTGCAAATGATTTCATTCTTATCTGATATAATAATTGTGACTTGTTCTTCACAATTAACCTTTCTGATCATTGTCTCATTTATTGCAAATACTGTGCTTACTAAGTCAATCTGTTTAGCGCTTGATCTTGTTTCTTGAAATTATTTAGTTCAAATGACTTCTGATTACCTCAGATCAGAACTCGAACTTAATTTTTATGACTTCTGATTACCTCTGACCATGACTCGTTCTTAAATGTTATGACTTCTAAACACCTCAGTTTAGAACTCGTATTTCACTGTTTACTTAAATGTTCTACTCGTTGCATGAAAGGAGTGTTAGGAATCACATTGTGTCTATGGTCTATCCAGAACCAGAAGGACCTACCCAAGAAACACATCCCTTATAGACATCAGTGAGGGGTCTAGATGATAGATGAGTTTGGAGAGAAAAGAATAAATGGTGAGGCTGTGACAGGACTTAAAAGAATTATTGGTCCTTACCAAACCGAGTCAGTTATCCGGGTAACCACATAATCTATTCATTCTCATTCTTTGGAGATGAGTATTGAAACAGACATGGACCCAGTGTCGATAACTCGTGTCACCCCACCCAGCCACTCAAGTATCTCCCAACAGATGCTTGTTTCATATATTCACGGAGATTTATCACATAATCTATCTATTCCTCACTCGGAGGTCTTAGATATTGAAAAAGGAAGACAACATCTCCGGTTTCCGAACTTCATATTCTAATCACTGTGTCAATTGATTTTAACTTGCGTCCCAAGTTAAATCAATTTTTGAGCCAAATCGATATAGTTTGATTCTTTCACACATGCACGAGTCTTTGTGATTCCATTTGCATATCTTCGTGATATTGCCGGAACAGTTTGAGAAGTAATTTTTAAATTTTACTCCAGTGATAACTGGAAGTCCTATCAGAGATACCCCATTGCCAACTCTGAACATAGGCCACACAATTTTTTAAATTGTTGTGATAACAGTTACTATCGTGTTTCTGTGTTAGTTGATTACCCCATTCTGGTTACTTAATGTTTTGATCTGGATTTTTTGCTACTCGTCACTATTGTCTTTGAACGTGCATGATGCTCCGGATGCTCCTACTCATCATGAGGGGGAGAAAGAGTACAGATTCAAAGACACCGAATATCAAGTTGAGGGGGAGTTAGCAAAAGCCGAGGGGAGTAAAGCCGAGGGGGAGGAAAGAAGTCCCCATGCAAAAGCCGAGGTGGAGTAACTGTTAAAGATCTTTAACCGAATGATTGATCTGTTCCGAGATCCAAAGAGTTTCAAAGTGCTTACAAGTAATCAATTCTTCTCATCGTTTATCAAGTGGTGTTCGCTTCAAATTATTTCCTCCATCAAGCATATTGGTTCTACAAGTTATTTTAAAGATGAAATCAACTTCAAGAGCTTTATTCAAGGGGGAGCGTTAAAAGACATGAAGACAAACAACACCAAAGAGTTTCAAAGATTCAAGAAGAAGAGAAGATCAAGATCTGAAGGTTTCAAGACCGATTTTTATTTATATATCTTTAGGGGGAGATTGTTAGGACCATAAATGTCCTACATATTAGAAAGATATATAAATTTTTATATAGTGATTAATTGTTTTAATTAAGTATTGTAAAAGCCTCAATTGTGTTAAATGTGCTTAGCTTAGGTTAATGGGCCATGGGCCTTTGTGCTAATAGGCCTTGGTATATAAGGTTAGTGTTAACAATTTATTAGAGAGATTAGAGAGCTTATTGTAATAATCGTTCCTTTACTTTGATTGAATGAATACTATAGGGATGACGAGTTGAAATCATCAATTGTTCGTGTTCATATCCATTGATTATATTGTTACCTGTCAAACTGGGTTTCACATCATTGGTCTGCTGTAATTTGTGTTTAGACTTCACACTAACGTCTTACACCCTTGCTTTCTTTATTATTTGTTCTATATAATCTGTAATAAATCCAACCAAAATATTGTCTTCGACTTGATCCTTGGAAACCATATCTTTTATTAGACTTTAACAACGCTTTTACTCCAATCTCTGTGGGACGATACGTGGCTCCCACCACTTTATTACTTGAAAGACGACATTAGATCCTAATGTATACTTGCATTGAGGTTTAATTAGCACACGTCTATCGGTGTATTCAAAGCACTGTCAGCAGTATGGTATGCCTAACCAAATGAAACGAGACATTAGTTTGGGGCTTCAAGTAGTGAGTCTCCAACACCCTGGTTCCTTCTTTTCCATCTTTCCAATCCGCACCAGGTTTGGCAATTACATCTAAAATCCTCTTGGCATCAGTAGCAGATGCCCTTCTCATAAGCTTCTTATACACAGAATCTGCAGGTGGGGTTAGTTCATACACATCATTCATCTTTTTAGCAGAAAATGAGACCTTTTTACCTCTAACCTTCACCTCATCTCCTTTGCTTGCAGCCACTTCTGCATAGAAGTCCCTCACCTAATCTATGTTGTGCTTGTGTGGGACTTTGCACAACTCATCCCAACCTAACTCTTCTATCACCTCAGAAATGAATGGTGATTTTTCAATAGCTTTGGGACTAAATCCTTTATCCAAATGACCATCCTTCTTCTTGAACATGTCATAGTTCTCCTCTGCCTCCTCACAACTAAATCTCTTACCCACTGCCTTCTTAGATGCCAACACCACCTCATCATCCTCTTCAACTTCTACCCTCTCTTCCTCTTCTGCTACCTCTTCTGCCCTGGTCTTCTCTGTGGCAGGCCTTGATTTTGAGGCATGCCCTTTGGAGGCCCTAGTTGTTCTTCTATTTAAAGGCTTCTTGGCAGTAGTCTTGATTCTGCCCTTCTTGCTCACATCTTTCTTTTTCTTTCCAACCATATTCTAGACACCAGTGATCACAATCTCTTTCTCTGAAGTTTCATTTGAAGGATCATCAGTCTCTTTCTCTGCAGTTTCCCACCCATAATTTCCCTCTACAACACCAGTGATCACAATCTCTTCTATATTTATCTCTTCTTCTTCCCTTCTGGCCTCTTCTTTTCTGGCCTCTTCATCAGTTTCCTAATTGCCAGGGTCTAACATTCTGTCTAGTGCATCATCATGGAGGATTTTCTGAACATTGAGTGGTGGTAGTGGTATTACAGATGTTGTACCAGCCTCATGCTATGACAATGGTATTTGCATGGTGATATTTTGTGGGATGGTGGTGTTGAACACAGAAGTGTCCAACACAGAAACATGGGACTCTGAGTTTGGTATGGTTGTTATGTTTGGTGAGGGTTGGTTTCTTTGTGAGGGTGGTAGGTTCATATCAAAACTCTCATAGGTTCTCACTCTCAAAGATTCGGCTTGATCATGAAAAACAGAGGAGTCTTCTTATTGGGTTAATGGGGTGTTTCGGTTCGTTCTATTTTGTCTAGAGAACGTTGGGTAGTCCACTCACTGTGGGTTTCAGTATTTTCGGTGGTGGGTTGATTTTGGGGTTCATGCACAGTAGTTTTTTTGCACAATGGGGTTTGGAATGGTTTCCTCAGAAGAAGATGGAGAAGGTGGAGAAGCAGACTTACCTTTTCCTTTTCCCTTCTCCTTCTCTGCAACTTTCTTCCTTTTGTTCGTCACCGACGAAGTTTCCAGCGACTGGAAAAGTACACCAGCAGCCTTCTTCTTCGTCGTGGGTTGTTTCTTCTGAGCAGAGGATCTAGTGGTCCTTCTTTGGTAAGTGACAGAGGTGGGCTTCTTTGGGGAAGACCCTTTCTCTTCTTCGTTTTCCATGGATGTCGACGGTGAGAATGGAGCACACACACACACACACACACACACAAAATGTCTCTGGTAATGAGAGGAAGTTGGAGAGTCGGTTTCTAAAAACCAAAACCGCCCAAAATTGATTTTTGTGGTGTTTTTCAAAAACTGGTTTGAGTTTTTAGTTACAAATGAACCAAAAATAAACCAAGTTAAGGAAATGGTTAGGGTTTGAAATGAGTTTTGATTCCTTAAAGTTAAAAAGAAGGGTACTTGGTAAATAGACTAGGTAAGACTCATCATTACTTAAAAGGTTTTGATAAGACTAAAAGTTTTCTATACACTAAGTATTACATTTTAAAAACTAATTTTCTTTTAAAAATAAAGATTCCATTCTTTTAGATTAAAAGAATACTATCCACACTTCACTGTCATTTTATTTTCTCTTTATTTTTTCTTTTAAAACTAATTTAAATAACCAAGACAGTGGGTCCTATCCGATTTCTGCATCAAACATGCTGTAGCATCTACCATTCTTTCACCAACTTTGATTTCCTGCACACTACCACACATATTAATTATACCTTCACTACTAAAATTTAAAAACACTATTTACATATGTACATTGGACTGTTGGGACTCCCTAGATAAAAGGATTATTGGGGTTGGAGTTGCACTACAGAGGTTGACCCTATAGTTGCTGCAACATCCAGGTAAGACTTAATCCTTTGTCCATTGACTTTGAAAGATGATCCATTATTTGGATCAGTTAGTTCGACAACTCCATAATGAAAAACATTTTTGATTTCAAAAGGTCCAATCCACTTGGATCTTAGTTTTCCAGGAAAGAGTTTCAGTCTTGAGTTAAACAATAGAACTTTTTGACCAACTTGAAAATTCTTTTGCATAATCCTCTTATCATGCCATTTTTTGGTTTTATCTTTGTAGATCTTGGCATTCTCATAGGATTGGTCCCTTAGTTCTTCCAACTCATTGATTTGTAATATCCATGTTAAGCTCTTTTAAGCCCAAAAGGCTTTGTGCTCAAGTTCTAATGGCAAGTGACAAGCTTTTACAAAGACAAGCTTATAGGGAGACATTCCAATTAGGGATTTATAGGCAGTCCTATAAGCCCAAAGAGCATCATCTAGCTTAAATGACCAATCCTTTCTTGTAGGTTTGACCATCTTTTAATACTCTTGATTTCCCTATTTGATAGTTCAGCTAAGCCATTGGTTTGAGGATGGTAGGCTGTAGCAACTCTATGACTGATGTTATACTTCTCTAAAACATCTTTCATCATTTTATTCACAAAGTGTGTTCCTTCATCATTAATTATGGCCCTAGGAGTACCAAATCTAGTGAATATGTTCTTATGAAGGAACTTGACCACTCTCTTTGCATCATTACTATGGCAAGCTGCAGCCTCCACCCATTTAGAGACATAGTCTACAACTACCAAGAAGTATTGACAATTTCCAGAAATAGGAAATGGTCCCATGGAATCTATTCCCCAAACATCAAATAGTTCAACTTCTAAAATGCCATTTAGGGGCATCTCATGTCTTTGGGAAATAGATCCAGTTCTTTGACATTCATTACATCTTTTAACAAAACTATCAGCATCATGGAAGAGTGTAGGCCAAAAGAATCCAGATTGAAGTACTTTTGATGCAGTTCTTTGGCCACCAAAGTGACCACGATATGCAAAAGCATGACAATGCTTGAGCACTGCAGGTACATCTTCCTGAGGTATACACCTTCTCAAAATTTGATCAACCCCTAGTTTAAACAAAAAGGGGTCATCCCAAAGATAATTTTTAGCATCAGAAAGCAACTTTTTCTTTTGGTTCTTGGTGAGTTCAGGTGCAATAATTCCATCAGCCAAATAGTTTGCAATATCAGCAAACCATGGTGCTGTAGCCTTAAAAGTTGTTCATCAGAAATTTTTTCATTAATTTCAACAAGAGGTTCCTTTCCTTTTTCCAATCTAGACAAGTGATCTGCAACTTGGTTTTCAGTACCTTTCCTATCTGTTATTTCTAGATCAAACTCTTGTAGTAACAACACCCACCTAGCTGGTCTTGGCTTTGCATCTTTTTTAGAAATCAAATATTTAATGGCTGCATGGTCAGTGTGAACTGTAACCTTGGTCCCCATTAGATAAGATCTAAATTTTTCAAAAGCAAAAACAACATCCAATAATTCCTTTTCAGTAGTGGTGTAGTTAATTTGTGCTTCATTTAGAGTTTTGCTAGAGTAATAGATAGGATGAGAAACGCTTTCTCTTTTTTGTCCTAAGACTGCACCAACTGCCCAATCACTTGCATCACACATAAGTTCAAAAGGTTTTGTCCAATCAGGTGTGATTACAATTGGTGCTGAAATTAAAGCTTCTTTTAAAGTTTTGAAAGCCTTCCTACAATCATTTTTGAAATCAAAAGGTTGGTCATGCTGAAGTAACAGACAAAGTGGTTTTGAAATCTTTGAAAAGTCCTTTATAAATCTTCTATAAAAACCAGCATGGCTAAGAAAACTTCTAATTCCTTTGACATTTGTAGGTTCTGGATGTTTTTCAATGACTTCCAGTTTTGCTTTGTCAACTTCTATTCCTTTGTTTGAAATTAAGTGTCCCAAAACAATGCCTTCTTCGACCATGAAGTGACATTTTTCCCAATTTAAAACTAAATCAGTTTCTTCACATCTTTTAAGACTTTGTTCAAGATTTTTCAAACACACTTCATATGAAGATCCATAGACAGAAAAGTCATCCATGAATATTTCCATAGAAGTTTCCAACATATCAGAGAATATGGACATCATGCACCTTTGAAATGTGGCAGGGGTATTGCATAGTCCAAAAGGCATTCTCCTAAAAGCAAAAGTTCCAAAAGGACAAGTGAAAGTGGTTTTCTCTTGGTCCTCAAGTGCTATGGCAATTTGGTTGTAACCAGAGTATCCATCCAGAAAATAGTAAAACTCTTTACCTGCAAGTCTATCCAACATTTGGTCAATGAAAGGTAATGGAAAATGGTCTTTATGAGTTGCTTTGTCGAGCTTCTTATAGTCCATATAGATTCTCCATTCTGACACTACCCTAGTTGGGATCAACTCATTCTTTTCATTCTCAACAACTGTCACACCTCCCTTCTTAGGAACACATTGAACGGGACTTACCCAAGAACTACCAGCTATAGGGTAAATAATTCCAGCATCTAACCACTTAAGTATTTCCTTCTTGACTACTTCTTTCATCACAAGGTTTAGTCTTCTTTGTGGTTCTACAGATCTGAAGTCTTTGTCCTCTAAAATGCTTTTGTATTGACAGATTGATGGACTAATGCCTTTTAAGTCAGAAATTGTCTAACATATGGCCTTGGTATGGGCTTGAAGTACTTTCACCAACTGATCTTCCTGTTCTTGATCTAAAGAGGCAGAGATAATTACAGGCAATTTGTCTCCATCTCTTAGAAAAACATATTTGAGATGAGCAGGAAGTTGTTTTAATTCAAGATTTGGTGGTGCTTCAACAGATGGTAGGGGATTTTCTCTAGTGGTCTGTTCCAATGCTTCATAAGCTGCGACAACAGGCTGCAACATGCTAGCAGATCGAAGGTCATCACTATCCTCTAAATCATCATCATCATCATCGTATTCCTCATATTCTAGGTCATCTACATTTAAGTCATCTTCCTCAAACTCATCATCTTTTGCCTCTTCCTCTAAGGTTCCTCCAAGACACAAGGATTATATAGAACTTAGGCCATAACACTCTTCTTTCTCATCTGGGTATTTCATGGAATTAAAAACATTGAAGGTGACATTTTGGTCTTGAACTCTCATGGTCAACTCTCCTTTTTGGACATCTATAAGGGTTCTACCAGTAGCTAAGAATGGCCTTCCTAACAAAATAGGTGTGTCCTTGTCAGCTTCAAAGTTTAAAATAATGAAATCACAAGGGAATATGAATTTGTCTACTTGTACCAACACATCTTCTATCTTTCCTTTAGGATATGCTATAGACCTGTCAGCTAGTTGTAAGGTAACCGTGGTTGGTCTAGCTTCTGCTATTCCAAGGGTGTTAAAAATGGGTAAGGGCATAAGATTGATGCTAGCACCCAAATCACATAAAGCTTTTCCAACCTCTTTGCCTCCTATAGAACAGGGTATTGTGAAACTACGTGGGTCTTTCTGTTTAGGAGGGAGTTTGTTGGTCAAAAGGGCACTACAACTTTTTTTAAGGCTACGGTCTCATACTCAATCAGTTTCTTTTTCTTGTTTAAAATATCCTTAAGGAATTTGGCATAGGTAGGCATGCTCTCAATTGCTTCAACCAAAGGAATGTTAATATGCAATTACTTGAACACATCTAGAAACTTCTTGAATTGTTCTTTCTCCTTCTCATTTCTCATCCTTTGGGGATAAGGAATGTAAGGTGGAACAGGGGTGACAACAGCCTTCTTAGGATCAGAAGTGGTAGGAACAGTAGGTATGACCTGTTCAGTTGCTGTTTAAGGTTTTGCAGTTTTGTCAGTTGGTGCTGTACCATGTGTTGTAGCATCAACTGCAGTGGTCTTGACTTTGTTATTATCAACAGGGGATAACACAGGCAGGTCAGACTTATCAATTACAGATGCAGGAGTTGGTCTAGGTCCACGGATTGAATCAAAAGATGGAACAATGATAGTGGGTACCTTTGTAACATCTTGTCCTATTTCTGTGGCACTGACAGTCTGAGGTTCTTTCGATATGGTCTTCACTAAGTCTTTTCCACTCCTAAGGGACACATCCTTCACTTGTTTCTTGACTATGTTCTTAGGAGTCTCAGTATCACAAGGCAGAGTTCCAGCAGGTCTGTTTATTAATTCAGTAGCAATCTGACCAATCTGAGTTTCCATAGGCCTTAAGGCTATGTTTTGATTGTTGATAGCAGAGTTTGTGTGATTTATGAATCCTTTCAACACCGATTCCAAAGAAGCAGGTGATTCACCTTGTTGGTTTTGTCTTCCTTGGCTAGACTATTGATTCTGTTGAAAATTCGACAATTTTTGCAAATTAGAACTTCTCTGTTCTTGTGCATCAGATGGGTTCAAACATGGACTTTTCCAAGAAAAATTGGGATGGTTCTTCCAATTTGAGTTATAGTTGTTTGAAAACTGACCATTTTGTTTTGCACATAGTTTACAGATTTAGTGTTTTGATTACATTGGTCATAGGTAGGAGGTCCAGTACAAACTAAACATTGGTCAGGCAAATCTTCAAAAGTACATGCTGCAGTAGCAGTGCTAGACGGACCAAACATGTTTTTAATCATATTGGTAAGTGCAGCAAGTTGTGCAATAAGAGCAGTATAATTATCTACTTCATGAACACATGCAGCCTTTTAAGATACTATTGCACGTGAATCAGACCATTGACCATTGTTACTTGCAATCTTTTCCAAAATAGCCAAGCCATCATTATAGGTACTAAGGATGAAGGCACCTCCTACAGTAGCATCAAGCATTCCTTTAGTAGTGGTACTATAGGTTCCCAGATTCACGTTGTATCACAATAGTGGTAAGAAAATAGACAGCGGAAGCATATTAATTAAAGCCATTAAAGTGAGTGATTGTGTAAACGATATAATAACTGTGAGTATCAAATATAGAACAGTAATAATGATAACAAGATCAAGTATAAATGTTGCTCGTATATTGATAATGAATCACACCAAGAACACGTTCAAGTGTGTGTTCGGAAATCTCACAGGACACAATATCGTACGGAGGTAGTGCTCGGGATTACTGCAGTGTGTGCTTAAACAATTGTGGAAAACTATTCTTCCAAAAGCTTACAATCGTTTGTTCCACTACCTCACTATTTATAGCCCTGATAAATTGTAGACAGTGTACTATCGTACCCTGGAATGACACGTGGAAAGTGTGTCTCCATTCTTTAGGGCATACGTGGAAAGTATGGACACGTGTCTAACACTTAGGATTTCTTACGAGACTTAGGCTTCACATAGGTCTTCACTTCAACAGAGCTCATAGACCAGAGCTCTGTTGGTCTTTGGATATGAACAATTCTTCTGTTGATCTTCTGCCAGAGCTCTGTTGAGCTCTGATGGTTCCACCAGAACTCTGTTGAGTTCTATTGGTCTTCTTGTTGCTTTTCTTCTGAGTTTTCTGCTGCATCTCTGTTGGTATTCTGACTTGATAATATTTTCAATACTTTTACATAACAGATACTTGGGGCTAACAGGTACTTAAACCATTGTAGAATGTTTCTAGATGTATGCAGTAGGGTATGCCATGGGGAGGGCATTTCCTTAATAGATCCGTAAACCTTTCCCAAGCATCCAGAATAGCTTCATCGTCTATTTGTCTAAACATACTTATTTCATTTATGGACCTGGCATTCTATGTTGGTGGAAAATAGTTTTGAGCAACCGGAATAGTTTTGGCATTCTGTCTAAACACACAATCAACAACAGTGAATCAACCTTGGTAGATTGGATGCATTGATTTGAGAAAATCAAGCAAGCTCTGATACCAACTGTAGGTTCCCAGATTCACGTTGTATCACAATAATGGTAAGAAAATAGACAGCGGAAGCATATTAATTAAAGCCATTAAAGTGAGTGATTGTGTAAACGATATAATAACTGTGAGTATCAAATATAGAACAATAATAATGATAACAAGATCAAGTATAAATGCTGCTCGTATATTGATAATGAATCACACCAAGAACACGTTCAAGTGTATGTTCGGAAATCTCACAGGACACAATATCATACGGAGGTAGTGCTCGGGATTACTGCAGTGTGTGCTTAAACAATTGTGGAAAACTATTCTTCCAAAAGCTTACAATTGTTTGTTCCACTACCTCACTATATATAGCTCTGATAAAGTGTAGACAGTGTACTATCGTACCCTGGAATGACATGTGGAAAGTGTGTCTCCAATCTTTAGGGCATACGTGGAAATATGGACACGTGTCTAACACTTTGGATTTCTTACGAGACTTAGGCTTCACAGAGGTCTTCACTTCAACAGAGCTCACAGACCAGAGCTATGTTGGTCTTTGGATATGAACAATTCTTCTGTTGATCTTCTGCCAGAGCTCTGTTGAGCTCTGTTGGTTCCACCAGAACTCTGTTGAGTTCTGTTGGTCTTCTTGTTGCTTTTCTTCTGAGTCTTCTGTTGCATCTCTGTTGGTCTTCTGACTTGATAATATTTTCAATACTTTTACATAACAGATACTTGGGGCTAACAATCTCCCCCTAAGTATTGAAAATAAAAATTTGGAAATACAGAGATGTAAAAAAAAGAACAGAGAACATTTTACCTCTGTTGAAACCTTGCACTATTCTTTTAGGATATTACAATACGAAGTAAAAGAATAGTTACATTTAGGCATAATTATCTCCCCTTAGGATTATGTCGAATCTTCTGATCAGCTCACGGAAGTCCAGCATAAGATCTATCTGTTCGATGTAGAGCCTCAGTTGCTCTTCCGGACACTTCTCTCTTGGGAGATTCTGAATTATGTTCTTGAGATACACCAGCGACTCACTCGAGTACTTGTGGGCTTCAGATATTATGATGGCCTTCTTGATCTTCTTCTGTCGGCAGATGAAAACTGGAGGATTTTCAACTACTGTTCCAGTCCTGTAGTGGCCATAACCCTCAAGGTTTTCATTTGGTGGTGCAACCGCTAGTTTCTCAACTTCGAACTCTATGCCTAGCTGAAAATCAATCCGAGTTCTGAGATTAACGTGCTCTTGCATGGCGAATCGAACCTCTGGTAGCCCAGTTCTTGCTGTTGTGTATCTTTCGGAGAAGTTCAAGCAATAGGCGTGAAGCATGATCAGATCGTATGGATTCAGAAGCACAAGATCGTTGTCGTTGAAGAATTCATTCCTGCCTTCTGTTGATTGAACAATGTACTCATGGTATACGACTATGTCATGTTGGAATTTCTTATGCTTGATGTCCAAGATTCTGCGGATACCGAAGTTTATATTTATGGCTCTGTTCAGATTTGACTTTGTTTGAATGAACTTCAGCCTTGATTCAGAAATGGTGTTTATTCTGATGGGATTGAGGTACGGGTTGATGGGTTTGGCATTTACAGGAATGATGTCCCTGTCAGCATAGAGATAACCAAAAAATTCCTCTAAGGATGGTTTCTCGGTGTGTTGGGTTGATGTTTCTGGGTTCTGTTCTGGCTGAATTGGGTTCTGGTCTTCATGTGTTTCAACCATGAGGATATCAACATGTCGTTCGGGCTCTTGTAGAACTTGGGGTTTGACTTGAGGTTGGGCTTGGCTTGGTTGTTCTTCAGCAGAGATTGGGATTGATCTCTCTGGTTCAGTTCTTGGAGATGTAGGAGGGGTGTCGAGTATGATGATCTCTGGTGGTTGTTGAGTTGACTCTTCTGGTGTTTTGATGGTTCTGTCTTTGAACATGTAGTCGAATACCACCATAGTCATTTCTGGTATGTCTTCTTCTGTTGTCCCCTTATCTCCTCTTTCTGCCTCTGCCTCTGTCGTCTCTGTCATTTTGCCTTTCCCTTTTCCCTTTTCCTTCTATTTCTCAGCCTCTTTCTCTTTCTCTTTTTCCTTCTCCTTCTCCTTCTCAACCTCTTTCTCTTTCTCTTTTTCCTTCTCTTTCTCAGCCTCTTTCTCTTTTTCTTTCTCTTTTTCCTTCTCCTTCTCACCCTCTTTTTCTTTCTCTTTTTCCTTCTCCCCCTTTTGTTGACCTGCAGAGTCACCCATTTGGCTATCTGACTGAGCTTCCTTAGCATCTTTAAAATCATCTTTATCATCAGAGGAATCCTCGTCAGAGAGTCTCTGAACAATGGGTGAGGACCGGGCAACAAACTTAGGCCTCTTGCGTGATGGCTCTCCTTCTGGTGCTCCTTCTGCAGGTCTTTAAAGTACAGCAGTCTGTAAAATAGCATCTGTGAAGTTTGTGACTGTCTTTTTCATTGCGTCTTCAACCTCTGTTGCCGCAATTCTGATTTCATCTACTTGACTCTCAAAGTTTACTTTGTGAGTGTCAAGAGATGCCTTCACGTGTTTCTCTGTCGCCTGGGCTTTCATGACAAATTTAGATGAAATTGTCATCATTCGGCTAAGAACTGATTTGCTTAAGTTGCCCATCTGACCGACTGTCAATGGTAGATCGTTGGGGTTGGGGCTAGAGATGTTGAGTGGAGTAGCAGATGATGTTGTTTTGTCTTTGATTGGTTTCTTAACAGAGTTGTCAATTAACTCTGTCAAGGTTCTGACGTTCGATTCTGATAAGAGGACAGAAGGTATAGGCAGGGTTCTGTTCATGGATTCCTTGTGATTCTCTGCCATTATTCTCTTCAGATCAGCAAGTTCTGTCGAAGTCTTCGTTGTCTCCTCTGTTCTGTCTCTTTTCAGATCTGCTATCTCTATCGTCAGCTTTGTAATCGCTTCTGTTCTGGCGCGTTCAGCCTATGCTCTGAGTTTTTCAGCTTCAACAAATTTATTAGTGATCTGCTGCAGTTCTTCTTTAAGAGAGGCATTCTCCTTACGGAAAACTCCTCCTTCTGGTCATTGATAAGTTTATACTCATTCAAGGAGTTATTGATACTATCACAGAAGCTTTCGAACTCTGCTCTTGTGACAGTGTCAACGAGGGTAACCTTGGATCCAACACATGTATCCAATTCTCCTCGAGTTCAGAGGCGCCTCCCATAAGAGTGGTTTTGATGTTGTCTCTTGGAGGAATTCCACCCGATCCTTGAAGTTCCTTTTGAGGGGAAACAACTACAGGTGTTCTGGTATGTTCAATTCTCGCATCCTCAGAATCTGAGAGGTTGAAGTAGACGTAGGAGTTAACATTGTGATCTAGACAAGTCAATCCTTGTGATACTAGGCTATCATATTGCCTCTGAGTTAGGCAATCTCTACGGGTAAAGCGAAAGTTACCCAGGGACCTAAGTTGTTCCTCCTCAGTAAGATGAGCCACAGAGGCATCATCGTGTGTAGTTGTCCTATTGATGTCTTGGGGCAAAATGACATCATCACCAAAAATGGATTCCCCGGCTAAGTGCATACCAGAGGCATGAAGAGGTGCCTCTGATGGTATAGACTAGTTGGGGTTCGAGGTGTGCACCTCTGTTTCAATGTCCATGTGAGCTAGATCCTCATGGACAGATGGAGTGCTTGCACTGGGAGTTGGGCTAGAGAAACGCACATGTGTGTTCACTCGAACATCTTTTTCTATGCTCACGTTTCTCTCGGTTCTTACGGGTATAGAACTCTCAGGATTCTCTTCTCTCTGTTCTTCTTCCTCACTACTACCAGAGGAGGACGAACTCTCTGCTACCTCCTCTGTAGCTTCCCTAACTCCCTCTTGAACAGCCTCCATAGAGGATGCTCTGTTCTCTACTTCCACCTCTATCTCTTGTGCAGAGGAAGACCCCACTTCGGGAACTCTTACCTCTGGTCTCTCTTCTTCTTCCTCTATTCTAACCTCACTTTCTGATTCAAATGAAGGCTCAGGACCTAAGTATGCTGGGGATCTCACCTCAGGTTCTTGAGGTTGAGCAGCACTGTTATAGTTTTGGATAGAGATGTGATCTTGAGGGATAAGAGAAAGCATTGTACCTGGAAATCTTCGAATGAAGGGAAACTCGCTAGAAGTATTTCCCAGAACCTGGACATTACCTACACAGGTGTTGGATTGCCCTATTGGTTCAGTTGTAGGATTGGGAATGCTTCTCTGATGACCAGACTGATGAACCTCTGGTATTTGATAGCCTTCAGGAACTTGTGGACACCTACAATTCCTCCTCTTGTAATGGTTGTGGTCTTGAGGTTGAGAGCCGAAAGGACATCCTTGTAGAGTATCTTTGCATAGTCGAAGTTCCTCTGGTAGTAGAGACCATACATGATTTGTAGTATCTCTGTGCTGGCTTGGTCTTGGCTACCAGATTTGCAGGTAAGGGTTCTGTTGAGTGTGGAAAACATGAAATTCCACATAGGGGGTAAATGGCCTCTTCTAAAATCACCAATCTTGTTGAGGGTATGGTTGTATCATAGGAATTTGATAAACTCCAGAAGAATGGGAACTTTTGGGGGTTTCTCATAGGCTTCTATTCCTAACTGTCTTTTGGTTGGCATTTGAAAGATTCTTCGCAGGGTCTTGACACGAATCCTGACAGTACCTGCTCTTCCCTGGTTTCCTGAATCAACATTTCCAATGATTCCCTTTTGTTCTGGGATGAACTGACATGTAGTCCACCATTGTCTGACGTAGAGTTCTGTAAGGTTATCATCGTAACAGGTAAGGGCTCGAGAGATGGGTGAGTTTTTGAAAAACTCAACGAATATGCGATGAATGGGCAGATAGTTGGCTGGATTGGCATCAAAACGATAGTTGCTATCAATGAACTCATAGGGTAGAATGACTATTTGGTCAACAGGACCAATACGGCTAGATTCTGCGGAGTTTTGTGGTTCTTCCATTTTTGCAGGTTAGGGTTTCTTGAAGAACTTGAAGGTTTTGAACTTTTGAGAGGGAAAGATGAAGGGTTTTTGAATGATCAGAAGGCGTAAGAAAAGAAATGGGTCATGGTAATGGATATTTATACGCTAAACATGTGGCTGGGTGAACGTCGTAGGTACTGTAGGCACTCGAGTGTCAGAAGGTGGAGTGGCATGAACAGTGTATCGTGGGAACAGCTAACGGTTGGTTTCTCAATCAGAGGTTGCCACGTGGATTTTGGTCTGACAACTTTTGGGCTAGCAAAACGTCACGGTTAGAGATGTGTGGGTGACATCTGGTTGACGTTTAAAGAATGACCCGCATCTCTGATGACGTGCTTCTGATGACGTGGCATAACAAACTAACAGAGCTCTGGTGGAGCTTTGCATAGTTTTTCCTCTATTGAGTGATCTTTCCTTTTCTTTCAAGTATCCCAAGATATTTCACCTTTACCCAAAAATACTTAAAAATCCTGTTTGTTGTGAAAGTGGTCAAAGAACAAAAACAGAATTGTCTCCGAGATTTCACAGAGCTCTGATGAGGAACAAGAGAGGCTCTGGTGAAAGGTCAGAGTTCTGGTAAGTTCTTGACATTATCAAAAGATTTTCAACAGAACAGGTTTTCCCTTCCTTTAAAGTTCAGAGAGCAAAGTCATTTTGATTTAAAAAAATGAGTTTTGACTTGCTCCCCCTAAAATCATGCACTTTTTCCTTTATAAGCTCCCCCTTGAAAGATGAGCTTATTTGAAAGATTTTTCTATTCAGCCGTAAAAAAAAACTGAAAGCTTGTTAAATGAAGAAAAAAAAATATATATATACAAACAAATTCACTGAAATCTTGTTAAAAAAATGTACGACAGAGTTCTGGTGAACATCAGAGACTCTGTTGAACTATCCTACCCAACTGTTTGACAAAGCTCTGGTATGATCATCAGAGGCTCTGTTGAGTTTTGAACAGAGTTAGGATGACATGTTCAGCATACCCATCTTGCCGATTAAGAAGTTAAATCTCCTTTCATCAAGGGCTTTGGTAAAAAGATCAGCAAGTTGGAAGTCAGTTGAAACAAAATACATTTCAATCGTCCCTTTTTCAACATGATCCTTTATGAAGTGGTACCTTATGTCGATATGCTTCGTCTTGGAATGTTGAACTGGATTAGCTGTGATTGCTATGGCACTCTTGGAGTCACACAGAATTGGAATTTTATTGTACTCCATGCCATAATCTTTGAGTTGAGTTTTCATCCAGAGCACTTGAGAGCAACAACTAGCAGCAGCAACATACTCTGCTTCTTCTGTAGAGGTTGATACGCAGTTCTGTTTCTTAGATGTCCAACTCACCAGTTTATCACCAAGCAATTGACAGCTACAAGAAGTACTTTTTCTGTCATTCTTACATCCTCCATAATCTGAATCTGTGTATGCAATAAGCTCGAAACCAGAATTAAGAGGATACCAGAGACCCAGAAATTGAGTCCCTTTCAAATATTTAAATATGCGCTTGACAGCAGAAAAGTGTGATACTTTAGGATTTGCTTGAAATCTGGCACACAGACAAGTTGCAAACATTGTATCAGGTCTGCTAGCAGTTAAATACAGAAGTGACCCTATCATGCCTCTGTAGTTCTTGACATCTATAGGTTCACCTTTAAGGTCAGAGTCAAGTTTAACTCCAGTGGCAATAGGAGTTTTCATTGGATTTGAATTGTTGAGCTTATATTTTTTCAAAATATCAGAGATATATTTGGACTGACATATGAAAGTCCCTCTAATGGATTGTTTTATTTGTAAACCAAGAAAGAAAGAGAGTTCTCCCATCATGCTCATTTTGAATTCACTTTTCATCAAGTCCTCAAACTTATTACAGTACTCTTGCCGTGTAGACCCAAAAATAATGTCATCAACATATATTTGCACCAGAAGTATATCATTCTTATACCTTCTAAAGAAAAGAGTTTTATCGACAGTACCTTTTTCGAAGTTATTAGTCAACATAAAGTTTGATAGAGTTTCATACCAGGCTCTGGGAGCTTGCTTAAGGCCATACAGAGCTTTGTCTAATTTGTAAACGTGGTCTGGAAACTCTAGACATTCAAAACCTGGTGGTTGCTGAACATACACTTCTTCTTGTAGTCTGCCATTCAGAAAAGCAGATTTTACGTCCATCTGGTAAACCTTGAAACCCTTGTGAGCAGCATAGACTAAGAAGATTCTGATTGCTTCTAACCTAGCCACATGTGCAAAAGTCTCGTCATAGTCAATGCCTTCTTCTTGGCTATATCCCTTAGCAACCAGACGGACTTTGTTTCTGATGATAATCCCATCTTCATCCTTCTTGTTCCTAAACACCCACTTGGTTCCAATGGCAGCTTTGCCTTTTGAGAGTGGAACCAAGGACCAAACTTTGTTTCTTTCAAACTCCAGAAGATCCTCTTGCATAGCTTCGATCCAGTTTGGGTCTTCAAGGGCTTCAGTGATCTTCTTCGGTTCAATCATGCTCAAAAAGTTGACAAAGAAAGCTTCATTGATTGTGGCCGATCTTGTCTTCACACCATCATCAGCAGCACCAATAATAAGATGATGGGGGTGATCCTTTGTCCATCTTGTCATGGGAGCATGGACAAAAGGTGGGGTTTGTGCTTCTGATGGGAAAAGACGATCCTCAGCATCAGGGCTCTGTGGCACACAACTCTGGTGAGTGTCGTCATTGCTCTGTGAAATCCCAACAGGGCTCTGTGAAGGTGAACTTTCAAACAGGGAATCTATCCCAATATTGGTCAAAAAGGGTGATGATAGCTCTTGGACATGTTCTCTTTCATTCTGTTGTGGTTCCTCATTTCTCTGAATAGTACCTGTAGACAGAGAAGTAGATGGTGAAGTATCGGAGGGATCAGTAAGAGTTGTACCTGACAGATTTTGTTCTGTTGAAGTCTGAGCTTGATTGCCTCTGGTGATTTTGACAGAGGAATCATCATCATCGAAGAAATCATTGAACATGAGATTGATATCTTCTTCCCTTGTTTTTGAAGAACTTGGCTTCTTCTGTTCTATATGTGTCCCCTCTGTTGATTTTTACAGGTTAAGGAATAACCAATAAAGATTCCTTCATCTGCCTTCTTGTCGAACTTACCCAGCTGTTCTCTGTTATTCAAGATGTAGCATTTGCAGCCAAAAATGTGAAAATATTTCACATTTGGCCTTCTGTTGTTAATGAGTTCATAGGGAGTCTTCTTAAATCTTTTCACTATTACAACTCTGTTTTGGGTAAAACAGGCTGTTGAGACTGCCTCTACCAAGAAGTTGATGGGAAGGATGGAACCGGCCAACATGGTTCTGGCGGCTTCTACCAGAGTTCTGTTCTTCATTTCCACTTCACCATTTTGTTGTGGTGTTCTAGCAGCTGAGAAGTTTTGGGAAATTCCTTCTTCTGAGAGATAAGCATCTATTCTGGCATTCTTAAACTCTGTCCCATTATCACTTCTCAACTTTTGAACTTTAAGTCCTAACAGAACCTGTATCCTTCTCAACAAACATATTAGAATTTCTGGGACATTAGATTTTACTCTGATGAACTCGATCCAAGTATATCTAGAGAATTCATCAATAAGCACAAGAATATACTTCTTACCCGACAGACTTTGCACAGAGATTGGACCACAAAGATCCACATGAAGCATATGCAAAGGTCTAGGGCAATTGTGATCACTCTTAGTTCTGTGTGAAGATCTTTTCATCTTACCCAATTCACAGGCATAACAGAGATGGTCTTTGTCAAATTTTAACGAAGGCAGTCCTTTTACTAAGTTCAATTTCACGAGCTTGTCAAGATTTGAAAATTTTAAGTGGGCAAATCTTTTATGCCAGAGCCAGGCATCTTCATTATTCAAAGACACTAAACAGAGTTTCTCTGTTGTAGAGTTTTGATTAGGTTTGAAATTCATTTTATATAGATTGCCTTTTCTGTCGGCTCTTAACAGTTCTTGACCAGACTCGGAAAGTAACAAGGAACAATACTTCTTCCTAAAATTGACCTCAAATCCATGATCACAGAGTTGACTTATACTGAGAAGATTATGGTTTAATCCTTTAACATAAGCAACTTCAAAAACTGAAACGCCACCATTTATTAATGTACCATATCACTTAATCTGTCCACCATTGTCTCCTCCAAAGGTTACTACACTTCCCTTCTTATTCTTGAAAGACGTTAGTAACTCCTTATTTCCCGTCATGTGCCTGGAGCATCTGGAATCTAAATACCAGATCTGCACATGAGGTTTCTGCAAGACAGATTAGTTTCTTTTAGGTACCCATTGCATGATGGGTCCTTTCTTGTTAGGCTTTTGGGTGTTATCAGTCTTTCCTACTGGCTTTCCATTCCGTGATGGCGTGCCAAAGGTCTTTCTCTGTGTATTCTGAACAGTCTTGAAATTCTTCTTTTGAGATGACTGATTCAGAACACAGTGGGGACCATTCATATGATTTTGCAGTTTTAACAATAATTGAATACAGTTGCAATTAATGGAACATGAAGATAACTGATGCAAGTTGTTTTTATTCAAAAGTTGTTGGTTGAATGGTGCTTGATTCTGAAAAACTTTAGGACCAGATGTCTTAGCATACATTCTGTCCTGATTTGGTTTCTTAAAACTGTTGTTTCTTGGAACAGACTCTCTTGACATGAAGTTGTTTTTCTTTGGAACTGACTCTTGTGACCAAAAAGAATTTCTTTGATTTACACCAGAATTGGGAATAGGTCTGTCGTTGACTATCCATTTGCCCTTATGCTCTGGTGTAAACTTAATTGGTTTAAAAGCAAGGGGAACAGTGATGTTGTTCTCAGAAACACCTTTGGCTTTCTCTCTTTTCTCTACTTCTATCACATTAGAAGCAAGAATCCTGACACTTTTGTTATCAAACTCAGTTACCGGTATGAATCTAGCTTGTTTCTTGAAGAATGAGACATCATTTTTCAAATCCATAGATCCCACTGGTATCTTCTTGGGTTTATGCAAAACTTTCTTTTGACCACAAAAGATTTGTTCATCTACCTCAGAGTAAGAGTCACTGACAGAGCACTGAAAGTCTCTGGTGGCTCTGGTAGTGGTGTTAGACTCTGGGGTTATCATTGAGATATTGGTTTTGACAGACTTAAACTTCCTCATCTTGGGTTTTGATGCATCATAAACAACATTTTCCTCAAGAATTCTTTTAATATCCTCTTCAAATGATGTTCGAATTGATTTAGAGGAAGGAGAGAAGACTGGTGCTTCTGGGTTAATTTCGCTCGGTGAACTTTCAACAGAGGACTCTTCCACAGAAGTAACAGACTTCTGTCCCTTAAAAGAGTTGAATTTAAAAATCTCTTTTGGATCCAGACTATTAACAGGGTTAGGAAGTATGATCCTAGCTCTTCCTTGATCAAGAATAAACTTTAAAGATGGTTTATTAACCTTTTCTTGATACAAGGAGTCATAGCTAACATTCCTGTAGTCAAGTCTTCTGGTTCTTTTGAAAACATCTGAGGTTTTGATTCTTTTGAAAGCAGCAGTACCAGAGATCACATCCTCTTGGATTTTTCCAACACAAAAAGCAGAGGACAGAGATGTCTTCTTCTTTTCATTATAGGGAGCAAGGTCAGAGAAACCGAGACCTTGCGTATCCATCTGTGAGTTTATCTTAATATGCACATCTTGTGCATCCTGGTACTTCTTGATTTGAATTTCCTATCTCTGTAGGGATTGATTTAAAACCTCCATTTCTCTTTGAAAATAATCTTTTAAAGCAACAGAGTTAAGTCTTTCAGTTTCAGACTTCTTAACCTCTTCAGACTTTTGTTTCAAAACATTTTCAAACTCTTTAATCTCTTCAGAAAAAATGCTTTCCTTCTTTTGTTGTAAGATTTCTAGCTCAGATTCCTCTTTGAATATTTCTTCCTTTTCCTGTTCCAAGAGAGTTTTCTCTCTCTTGTAGAAGGACAGATCCTTCTGAGCTAACTTTCTTAACTCTTTTTCTCAGAAAGATTTTGTTTTAAGAGTTGAAACTCCTCTGTTAGCAAAGAAACATGCATTTCTAACTCCGAGTCAGACTTTGATTCAGATGAACATACCTTGGCACTGGGTCTGGTGATCTCTAGCGCTCTGTTGTCTGGCTCTGTTACGGTAAGAGCAAATGCATGAGCTATATTTTCTTCTTCAGACCTTTCTATCCTTTCTCCGGTTATCCAGTCAACTTCTCCCAAACTTTCATCATCCACAGCAACATTGGCTTGCTCTAGTTCATCGTTAGAAGATGAATCAGAAATCCAATTCTCCATCTCAGCAACGTAGCTTCTTTCTCTGTAATTGTACTTATATTTGTTCTTGTAGTAATCCTGGTCTTTTATCAGTTTACCTCTGTAATTTGCAGAGAAATGGCCAGGTTTGCCACATCTAAAGCAACGTCCATCGTTCTGGTTGATGGGTTGGGCAGCATCAGCTTTTTGTGGAACTGGAGCATTATACTTCTGTTGAGGTTGTGGTTGCGGTCTCTGTTCTGTTGGAGCTCTGTTCTGGTGGTTCTGTTGTTGAGGTGCAGCATAACCTCTTTTCTCATCTTTTCCTTCTCTCTCGTATCTACCTCTTCTGTCAAATACTCTGCTACCAAATCTCTTGTTAAATTGTTGAGTTATCAAGGCAAGAGATTTAGCAAAAGCATTTATATCGTCATCTTCATCTGATGAGCTCCCTTCAGCATCACTTTCAGCTACCAGACTCTTTTTACCCTTCTTCTTCTCTTTCTTCTTATCTCTGCTGAAACTTTTTTCTGTTGGATTTTCCTTCTGTCAGATTCTTTGAATCAGAAATCAAGGCGATTGGTCCTGCAATGTTGGGTTTTCCTTTCTGTTTGACAACATCCTTCTCTTGTGCTGCAAGAGTCCCATACACATCAGTAAGAGACCACACATCTAGGTCCAGGTTAGCTTGTAAAGACATGGACAGATTTAGCCATTAATCATTCAAACTTTTCAAAAACAGAACATTGTTGTCTTCCTTCGACCTAACAACCCCACACTTTTTACATTTGTTGATTAAAACATTGAATCTGTTGTAGGTTTGTTGTAAGGTTTCCTCAGGAAGTGCCTTGAAATCGTTGTATTCATTTATACATTGGGTCCTTCTGTTCTTTTGGGTCTTAATTCCACCCTCAAGTTGATTTAGATGTTGATCCCAGATTTCTTTGGCTGTAACACATGAATCTAGTTCTTGAAATATCTCGTTTGGAATAGCCATTATCAGAAGTCTAACTGCCTTAAGGTCATTTTCCATTTGAAGTTTCTCTTCATCAGTAAACCCGGTGGTTTTAGGTTTAAGATAAGCAAGAATCTCAGCAGTAGTTTCTGTTGCAGGTACACGTGGAACCAAAACCATGGGTTGGCAAGGTCCATTCGTGACAGAACGCATTAAATCTCTGTCCATCCCATCAAGGAAGTTAACCATCCTAATCTTCCATTGAGGATATTCATCTCTCAGAAGAGTAGGAGGCTTGGTCAGAGAACCAGCAGTATAAATGGCGTTGATGTTATTTGCCATTTTTCAAAAAAAAAACAGAGTATATCGGTTTTCAAAGATTTTCAAACTGAAAGTGAACAGTAACCAATGGAACAGTAATGAACAGTAATAAACTAGACTGGTAAGCGTAAAACAGTGATAAAGTAACTTTTAAACTTTAAACTGTAAAACAGAGTATACTAGGAAGCTTTGAAACACACACACAATCAACAACAGTGAATCAACCTTGGTAGATTGGATGCATTGATTTGAGAAAATCAAGCAAGCTCTGATACCAACTGTAGGTTCCCAGATTCACGTTGTATCACAATAATGGTAAGAAAATAGACAGCGGAAGCATATTAATTAAATCCATTAAAGTGAGTGATTGTGTAAACGATATAATAAATGTGAGTATCAAATATAGAACAGTAATAATGATAACAAGATCAAGTATAAATGCTGCTCGTATATTGATAATGAATCACACCAAGAACACGTTCAAGTGTGTGTTCAGAAATCTCACAGGACACAATATCATACGGAGGTAGTGCTCGGGATTACTGCAGTGTGTGCTTAAACAATTGTGAAAAACTATTCTTCCAAAAGCTTACAATCGTTTGTTCCACTACCTCGCTATTTATAGCCCTGATAAAGTGTAGACAGTGTAATATCTTACCCTGGAATGACACGTGGAAAGTGTGTCTCCAATCTTTAGGGCATACGTGGAAAGTATGGACACGTGTCTAACACTTAGGATTTCTTACGAGACTTAGGCTTCACAGAGGTCTTCACTTCAACAGAGCTCATAGACCAGAGCTCTGTTGGTCTTTGGATATGAACAGTTCTTCTGTTGATCTTCTGCCATAGCTCTGTTGAGCTCTGTTGGTTCCACCAGAACTCTGTTGAGTTCTGTTGGTCTTCTTGTTGCTTTTTTTCTGAGTTTTCTGTTGCATCTTTGTTGGTATTCTGACTTGATAATATTTTCAATACTTTTACATAACAGATACTTGGGGCTAACAGGTACTTAAACCATTGTAGAATGTTTCTAGATGTATGCAGTAGGGTATGCCATGGTGAGGGCATTTTCTTAATAGATCCGTAAACCTTTCCCAAGCATCCGAAATAGCTTCATCGTCTATTTGTCTAAACATACTTATTTCATTTCTGGACTTGGCATTCTGTGTTGGTGGAAACTATTTTTTCAAAAACTTTTCAGCCATATCACTCCATGTTTCAACAGAGTTAGGTTCTAAAGTATTAAACCATGCTCGTGCCTTATCTCTGAGTGAAAAAGGAAATAACTTCAGCCGTAAGGCATCATCAGTTACTCCACTGAAATCAAAACAATCAGTGATTTCCATAAAAGTTTTAAGATGCAAATGAGGGTCCTCAGCTGGTAGTCTTGCGAACTGTCCACTAGATTGTAACATATTAAACATTACTGGTTTTAGTTCAAAGTGGGCACATTCCAACTGTGGTCTAACTATGCCAGCATGCAACTGATCAAGAATGGGCATAGCATAGTCCATAATCCTCCCCTCTTTAGAGTTTGCAATATTGATGATGTTTTGGGGTTCAGGCCTTTGATGAGGTCCATGTACAGGGACTTCCATTTCAATAGTTTCAAGAATTGGTGACAAAGATCTTTGTATCCTTCTCCTTCTACGAATTGTTCTTTCACTATCAAGATCAAGTTCAAATATGTCACCGTGAAACAAACGTGGCATGCAACCCAAAATTCTTTACCATCCACCCCGGGTTCGAGTCCAGGCGTCCGCATTCTGTGGCCAGGCTTAGTCTCAGACGACCGCTTTGTATGTTTGCTTCCAAATTGCCAATGATGTAGTCTAGGCAAAGCCTAGATGAACCTTATCCAAAAAAAAAACCCAAAATTCTTTAACAAGTTGACTAGAAAAATTAGATTAAAACTGACTTAAGAAAATTCTTGCTTTGGCTTTGTCCGGCAACGACGCCAAAAACTTGGTTCGTAGAATATATATCCCTAAAATCAACAATGGAATAACATACAAGTATACATGCCAAACCAATATCGTTTTGAAAACAAGTAATAAAGTGGTACTAAGTACTGAATATCGATCCCACAGAGACAAATAAAGCAAGCAGTCAATCTAAGCCAAACTTAAAATGTGATTTCAAGAACATAATTCGAAGGAATAATCTTTGAGTGAAGTAACAGCTTTGGAAATGATTTTAAAACAGTAAAAGAAATGCAAGGGTGTAAGTTCTGGCTGGATTACAGCAACAGTGTGCTTAGGTAGGTTGCTACAGCATATGCTGCAACATTGGTCCTCATCCTTACTACTGGAACGATCAGCCCTTTTTCAAGGTTTAGATAAGACTAGCTACTGGCAGTACCACGCATTCGGGTAACCCAACCAATGTAGAACAGATCTCACTAATTTTCCATATAAGTCATAATTTATAAAAATTGATATTACAACACTTCAGAGTTCTAAAGTTTACGTTGGCTTGCATTCAAGTCCACTTCATCTAAGTAGAACAACATACGTCACCTTGTCAAGAAAACTACTTATATGAAACTTAGAAACAAGGGGTTAATAGTAAGGATGATAGCCAATAGCGAAAGCAACCTTCCACCACACAAAGGCGTTTATCTCCCAACCATTACTTACACCCAAGCTAGGGGTATTAGCCCATCATCGCTCTAAGATACATACAAAACATGGTGATCAAACAGAAATGTAAGTATTAAGAACAAAAGATGTACCAACGATTTTAGATTAAAACATAAAAGGGATAACAATTGCTTCTAAGTAGCTAGATGAACTACTTAGCTAGTTTCCTTGTTTGGAGAAACTAGAAGTACAAATTAAAGTAACGAAGAACTAGAAAGTAACTTGCTTAAGGCAGGGAGAGGTGTGTAAAATAACCAGGAGTTAAGCTCCTATTTATACTAAGGGGGAGCATCTAATGTCATCATTACAAGTACAAAAGATTCCATTAACCAATGGATATTACCCAATGGCTAAATGGTTTACAAGATGCTAAGGTAGCCTCCTCCATGATAGTATTCCCTGAAGATGCCCTGTCTTCCAGCTTGCAAGAAAGGGCTGAGGTGGTGGCCAAAAGATTCCCCAACAAAAAGTTTATGAAGTGACGTCTTGACTTTTCAGGAACTACGAACCATGCTGTAACAAACCGAACTGTTAGATTTTCCACAAAATAAGCACAAACAGAACTCATTCCTTCTACTTAGCTCTAAACTACAATAAAGGATAAAATCAAACTAAAAGACTCAATTATGGTGATTGGGAAACTAAAATAGGATTAAATAACTAGAAAATAAGTGCTTAGAATGTGATAAATTATGCACTTATCAGTACCCTTCTGAGTTTTTTGTAAAACATTTTTTCCTTTATCTTTAAGTTTGGAGCTTAAAGAGGATTTTTCCTTAGGGATAGGATTATTATAAGAAGAGCACTGAGATGATGAGGCATCAGGGATGGAGGAGACGAACATTCCAAACTTAAGCATGAAACGATCTTTGACAGGTTCTTCAGCGTTAGCGTTAAAACCAAGACCACTTCTGTCATTGACAGGAATCTGAGCACCGATTATCTCAATGATCTTTGCTGAGGATTTACACCATCATTCAACAGTAGCTTTATCAGCTTTTAGTTCAGCAATAGCTTGTTCGCGTTTGATGCTGATTACTTGATTCACATAGACTTGATCTTTCAAATTTTCTTCAATTTTAGAAAGTTCTTGGATCTTTAGATGGCATTTATTAAGTTGTTCAGTTAAGTCTAGATTTTGTTGTTAAGCTTGGGTCTTGCTTTACTTAACCTTTTCTCTTGTAGCTTTTCAGCTTTTCATATTTCTCTTTGAGTTTAATGTATTTGTCATCTCTAGAATTATAAATAGAGGAATTCTTGAATGATGAGGAAGGTTTGACTACTTTCTTAGACCTGCATTCACTAGCAAAGTGACATTTCTTTTCACAATTATAGCAAGAGCCAGTAGCCTTATCAATAGGAGAAGATTTAGTCTTGTCAATGATAGTGAGAGGTTTATTTCTTCTGAAGTTACTCTTTCTAGCGAATCTCCTGAAAGAGTTAGTCAGGAGTGCTAGAGACTCATCAAGTTCTGAAGGATCAGTTTTTGATGAATCATCAGAGTTAGATTCCATCTCAGTGATAGTGACAGAAGATCGCTGAGTTGGCATTAACTCTGAAGGGAGTAAAGAAACAAGTGTGCTTTTTGAATCTTTTACAAGATTCTTCTTAAGCTGACATGACTGCTCATGATTGAGCATAGTGCCAAAAAGGGTACTTAAGGTAATAAAGTTTAGACCCTTAGAGAGTTTAAGACACATGGTATAGTTGTCCCAACTTTCAGGAAGACATTCCAAAAATTTTGTCAGGATCTCAGATTTAGAGTAGGTCTTACCAAAAGTTTTCAAATCAATGATTAAACAATTAAAACGTTGGTGAACTTCAGATAAAGTTTCATTCTTACCACAAATAAAACTTTCGTATTGTCTTACCCGATTTATTCTTCTGGATTCTTGTACATCAGTTGTACCTTCATATTGAACATAGATTGTGTCCCACATGGATTTGGAGCTTCTGAGGTTCATGATAGAATGATAGACCTCATCAGGTAGAACCATAGATATGATTGATCTGTCTTTGGTATCAATGGCCACCTTCTTCTTATCTTCTTCAGTCCATTGGGAGACTTTAGGAATGGCAGGGGTGGTAGCAGTGGCAGGAACAACAGCACTGATGATGAATGGGATATAGGGTCCATTTTCCATATAGTGAGGTATAGTGGAATCTACTCCTTCTAGGAAAAGCATCATTCGATTTTTCCAGAGATTAAGGTTATATTTACTAAATCTAGGAGGTTTGGCAAGAGAGCCATTATCAATGTAGTTTGTGTTTGTGTTTTGTGCCATTTAGAAAATAGCAAGCAAGAGATTAGTATAAGCAAGATCTTGTTTATGGAGATTAAACAATCTGCTCTGATACCACTTGTTGGTCCCGAAGGGTTATACTTGTATAAGTTTGTAGAGGGGGGGGGGGGGGGGGTTGAATACAAACACACAAGATTTATGGTTTTCTAAATTGTTTATTGGTAAATCAAAACAGTTTACAGCTTGTTGCAGAATAAGATTAAGTACAAGACGTAATCTAAACAAACTTGAGAAGCACTAAGTATTCTTGCACTAAGAAATAGAGAGAAAAAGGAAATCTTAGAAAAATGAAGATATTTTTCTAGGGCACTAAGTAGATAGAGAGAGAGACCACCTTCAAACTGAAGGGGTATTCCTCCTATTTATACCCCATGCATTTAATGCATGGCAGGAGGACTTTACACGTGTCACAATTTGATTGGGAGCATGCTTTCTGACTTTTTGCAAGACATGCTTTGGACCGCATGGTGAATAGTGTAGTGGCAGAGTGGTTGTACGATTATGGACAAAGGGATGTTCCTTCTGACAAATCATACGGGGTTGTGCAAGATAGATAAGACAAACACTTCTTGGAGAGGAGGCTTCATGATCAGCGATCGTTGAGTTGATCTTACATCTGAGAAGACCTGATGTAAGTCAGCTATCGTTGAAGTCTTCTTCTTGAAACGTCGCGTGTATGGACCTGTCTTAGTTTCACTGATGTCCGCATCAGATCATTAGTAGACTTGTCACTTGTTCATCAGCTTTGTCTTCGATGTCAGTGATGAACTCTTTGTCGCGAAACTTGTCTTCAGGGATTACAAACAACATTGCTTATAATTTTGAACTATCAACGATCATCAATGATAAGCGAACAGGATCAGGTTATCACTGATGTACATTTATCGCTGAGAAATACTATGAAGAACAATGGTTACCATCAGTGATTCTGAACAGACTCAGTGTTATCACTGATGGCGAAACATTAATACATACAAATGTTCTTTGTAATTTTCACTAAGTAATTCTAAGGGTCATCATCAAATCACTGAGAGAGTTTGGAGCAACACCTTTGTTAACCCGTTTAATCCTTATACCGAGGATTACATCAGCCTCTCACATGTCTTTCATGGAAAACTTCGATGACTACAACTTCTTAGTTTCATCTACCTGATTTTGACTAGTCCCAAAAATCAACATGTCATCTACATATAAACAGATGATCACACCAGCACCTTTACCATCAAATCTGTTATAAACACATTTGTCACATTGGTTAAAGTAAAACTACATGACAAAATAACTTCATTAAATTTTTGATTCCATTGTTTATGTGCTTGTTTCAGCCCGTACAAAGATTTCACAAGTTTACATACCTTATGCTCGTTTCCGGGCATAACGAAAACTATCGATTGTTTCATGTAAGCTTCCTCTTGAAGATAACCATTCAGGAAGGCTGTTTTAACATCCATTTGATGGATAAATAGTATGTATATTTCCTCCAAGAAAATTAACAATCTAATAGTCGAAATACGTGCTACCAGAGCATACGTATCGAAATAGTCAATACCGGGTTTTTGTCGAAACCCTTGAATGACTAACCGTCCCTTGAATTTATCAATCGTCCAATCAAATTTCATCTTCTTTGTGAATATCCATCTGCATCCAAGTGGTTTAGAATCTGGAGGCAAGTCTGATAATACCCACATGTTATTCTCAAGAAATTCTTTGGGTCATCTTCAATTGCTTCCTTCCGAAATGCGACATCTCGAGACTCCATCGCTTCCTTGAAATTCTTTGGGTCATCTTCAATACTATAAAAATAAGAGTATTGGAGCCCAAGTTCATCCCTTGAACCTTCCACAAAATACAGCTGGAAATCGGGACCGAATTTTTTGGCAATTCGGCCTCGTTTCCTTCTCCGGACCTGCCATCCATACTTTCTGGATTTTGCACGTTATTAGTGCTTGGAATCAGATCCTTAGGCATTTGCATTGATGAAAATCACATCTCATCAAAAGACGCATCACGCGACTTGATTACGGTGTTAATCGACACCGAATCGTTATGTTCTATCACGTAAAACCTATAGGCCTTGGAATTTTCTGCATATCCAATAAATATGCAATCAATTCCTCCTTCACCCAAAGTTTTTCTTTTGGGTTCAGGTAGTTATACAACAGTCCGACAACCCCAAATTCGAAAATAATTCAAATTCGGAGTTTTCCTAAACCATAACTCATAAGGGGTTGTTTTGTTCCATTTATTTGGAACTCTATTCAAAACATAACAGGCCGTTAACATGGCCTCTCCCCAAAAGCCCTCATTCGAAAACCCCGTTTTGTTGAGGTGTGTAAGGTGCCATTGTCTCATGGACAATACCAACTGATTGGATGTATTGGGGATCCTTATATTCCCCTCCCCAATCAGTTCTAAGACATTTTATCGATTTACCCAATTGTAATTCGACCTCAGTTTGTAAATTTTAGACTTATCTAAAGGTTCATCTTTGTCATGCAAAAGGTATACATAACAAAACCGAGTATTGTCGTCAATAAATGTGACGACATACTTCTTATTTCCCAATGAAGGAGAGGAGTAGAAATCACACAGATCACTGTGTACAAGTTCCAAAACAACCGTATTTCGATTAACATCAGGAAAAGGCTGTTTTGTGACTTTTGTAAGCATGCAGGTTTTGCATTTTCTGCATTGATGTCAAATGCCGGAATTAATCCATCCTTTGACATTTCATGCCTTCTTCTAGAATTTACATGACCCAATCTCGCATGCCAAACCGTGGAGTCATCAATTTAGAAGAAGACGATGATGATAAAAACGCAGAATTATTGGAACAAAAGATTTTATTCACCACATTTAAACGAAACATGCCATTACATAAATATCCAAAACCGATAAAGCTACCACCTCGAGATAGGAAATACCTATCTGATTCAAACACTTGTTTATAACCAAGATTATTTAAACACCTACCACTCACTAGGTTCTTACGGATTCTAGGCACTAATTAAAACATTATAAAGTTAACAAAATTTCTAGAAAAAAAAAATTCTAAGTTAACAACTCCAATTCCATAAATTGGTGCACTCGAATCGTTTCCCATATTAAGCACCAAACCGTCTTCAACCGATGTCAATTTCTCGAACCACCGATGATCCTGGAAAATATGGCTCGTTGCTCCAGAGTCGATCCACCATGCACAATCATCATCCTGTACATAAAAAGACTCTGGTATAAGTGAAACGTAATTCTAGATAGAATTATCAAAGTTAGTAAAAAGCTGACCTCCTTTAACTTGATCTTTATCCTTCGATCCCGATCCACATCCACTTGTACTAGCACCATTATTGTTCAACTTTACCCGACAATCACGTTTACAATGGCCCACTTTGTTGCATCTACAACAGACCAAATCCTTACTCTTTTTAGAGGATTTATTGGGTCCATCAAACTTACGTTTCATGCATATTCCGGTGTTGTTTGAGTTTGATTTCTTCTCTTCAACGATGTTGTAATAACCAGGTAAATCCATTAGTTAAACTCTATCCCGTTAAGTTTATTTAATTTTAAGATTGGGATGTTTGGGGTAAGTTGGAATTAAGTCATAAGTTTAAAGGTGTTTTGGTACTTATCTTATAGTTTCAGCCAAAAGTGAAAATTAATACTTAAATATCTTAAGTATCAGATTACCACTTTCCTTATTCAGAAAGTGTGTATGTGTGTGTGCGTTTTGAGAGAAAAGAAACAGAGGAAGAAAACGTACGGTTAGGGCTTCAATTGATTGGGCTCAAATCGATTTGGAGATTCTGTGGAGTCGTGGTAAGAGATAAGACCATTGTGAAAGGAGCTTGCGAGCGTGTGTAATAATCAAAACAGGTGAGTTTTACTTTAAAAGTATTTTTAACTGGAATACATATACGTATGGTTTGGGAATGTGATAATTGATGATTACGTGTTTATATGTATGGTATATGTGAATTATAATATATTGAGGTATTATATTTACATGAGTATTATAATGTGTTATAATACGTTGGCCGGGCTTAGGACCGGTGTGTTTGGCTATAGAATCCGTATAGCGTTGTTTGGCTATAGATGTTGTACAGCGTTGTAAATCTATTAGTTGGCTTGCAACCAACTAATATGGCCAGGAGGAATGAGAAGGGAAGGTATATGATGTGTGAGTTCAAATTGATATATTTGATCGTGCTGTGTGATTTATATAAATAAGGTTTATATATATGATTTCGAACTAACAGGGATTTTTCTCACTTAGACCCTTAGGTCTAACCCTCATTTTTGTTTTAAAAATATGTATTCCAGGTGGTGGATCGAGTAAGAGCAAGTAATTAGAGTAACCGATGGATGGCTTTTGTGAAGGATTATATGATGAAGATTTTGGCATGTTTAGCAGTTGTATTACAAAATTAAATGTTATGTATGTATTTAGTACATAGTTTATAGTAGAATGGCTTCTGCTAAGTGTAAAAGACTACAGGACCGTACTTGTAATATGATGTCTCTTTTGTTATATTGATGTTGTGTTATATTATGTGATTTGTTGTGCATATGGGAATTGGGTTGTTACAAATGGTATCAGAGCCTTAGTTTAAGGGATTTAGGTATTTGTAATTGTACCTAGACTTAAACTGCATGTGAAGTAGGATGTCCCTATCATTATAGAACCTGGGGAAGATGAAGTATAAAAGGGAAGAAGGAACATCATGTAAGGTAACTTCAGATTACACCTGGCCAGTGTAATCATGATCTTACAGGTACATGTTTGAACCAGAATACCTTGTTATATGGGGTATGTGCTTATGTGTATATTAATTTTGTTTGAATCTATAGAATGGCAAGTGGTACTAGGCGAAAGAACCGAGGAGGAGGAAACCCGAATAGTACTAATCCGCCGATAGGAACAGGGAACATGGGAGGCAGAACTGGGGGCAGAGTCGGGGGTAAAACCGGGGGTAGAGCTGGAGGTCGAGCCGGAGGCAGAGTCCAGCCACATGGTACAGAGTTCGTTATCAGGGATGATCTAATGGCAGATATGGGAAGACTGCCGGCTAGCATACAAACAATGTTTGATCGAAACCGTCATAATGAAGCTGAAATACCGGATCCTGGACCGGAAGATGAAATGCCAATCACATCGACTGTTGTACCAGTACAAATGAGGTGCGACTACAAAATGTTTTTAAGCTGTAGACCTCCGACCTACTTAGGAGACAGGGATCCAGTGAAAGCAATGAGATGGATGAAGGAAATAGAAGTTATTTTCAAGACGAGTAAGTGCGCTGACGAAGATAGAGTATTGTATGGAGCAACAATGTTAAAGGGGGGGTGCTTTGTATTGGTGGGAATCTTTTATTCATTCTAAAGGATCTGATGTTTACTCTACCCTCTCTTGGGAAGAATTTGTGATAGCCTACGGGAAACAATTTTGTCCCCAAGCAGCCGTCAAACAACTGGAAGGGGAATTTATGAACTTATAACAAGGAAAGTTATCCGTTCGAGACTACACCGCTAGCTTTCTGGAAAAGTCTCGGTTCGCAGAATACTACGTTGCTACGGAGGCGATGAAGACGGAAAGGTTTATCTTTGGGCTGAACTCAGAAGTCAGAAGGCTAGTGACTGCAAAAGGACTCGATACCTTCTCAGCTGCAGTTGATGCCGCGGAGAATGTTGAAAGAGATATTAGAAGGGATGCTGGCGATAAAAGTATCGGGAAGAGAAAATGGGAAGGACCACAACATGATCCGAAGAAGTCCCGTTTTAGAGGTATGATAACCGTCTGCCGTTTTGACCAGCGGAAAGACCATGTCAGAAGTGCAACCGTGTCCACCAAGGAAATTGGTAAGGTGATTTACGAGCGTGTTATAAGTGTGGGAAGACCGGACACGTCATTAAAGATTGTAAGGTAACCCGGTTATGTTTCTTATGCAATTCACCGGATCACCTTCAGTCGGACTGTCCACGGGGGAGGATACAGAAAGGTGAGTCATCGGGCAGGCCAGCAATTGTTAAACCAGTAATACCAAGACTGGAACCGCCAGTAACCAGGGGTCGTGCATTTCAAATGACTGAGAAAGAAGGGGAGGAAACTCCGGATGTGGTCACAGGTACATTTTTAATAAACTCTACACGTGCTAAAGTGTTATTTGATTCCGGTGCAAACCGATTGTTTGTGTCTCCTGCATTTGCTGCTTGCCTGTGTTTGAAACCTAAAATGGTAGAACATGCTCTATCAGTAGATACGGAAAATGATAATCAAGTGTCAGTTAAAGAAGTATTTGATGACTGTGTGATAAATATAGAGGAGTGTAGAGTTCCGATACAATTGTTTCCTATAACTTTGATAGAGTTTGACGTCGTAGTGGGAATGGATTGGTTAGCCGAGAATCAGGCTAACATAGTGTGTGATAAGAAGCTAATAAATGTGGTATTACCTGAGAAGGGACCAGTAGTGATTTATGGTGATCGTAGGAATCATCAGTCTAGCCTTATATCTATGATAAAAGCCCGTAAGTGTGTGAATAAGGGTTGTCAGAGTTACTTGGCTTACGTGATAGATATTAAGCCAGAAAAGAATAGGATGGAAGATATTCCTATTGTTAGTGAATTTCCTGAAGTATTCCCCGAAGACTTGAATAGTCTTCCGCCTGTTAGACAAGTAGAGTTCGGTATAGCCCTGATTCCTGGAGCCACTCCTGTAGCCCGTGCACCTTATCGTCTGGCACCTCCAGAGATGAAAGAGATGATGGCACAATTACAAGATCTATCCGATAAAGGTTTCATCAGACCTAGTTCTTCACCGTGGGGAGCACCAGTGTTATTTGTGAAAAAGAAGGATGGTTCGATGAGAATGTATATCGACTACCGAGAACTGAATAAGCGCACGATAAAGAACAAGTATCCGTTACCCCGAATTGATGACCTCTTCGATCAGTTAGTTGGAGCTTGCTATTTCTCCAAGATTGATCTAAGATCCGGTTATCACCAGTTGAAAGTTAAAGAAGAAGACGTTCTAAAGACTGCTTTTCGAACAAGGTATGGTCATCACGAATTCTTAGTGATGCCGTTCGGACTGACGAACGCTCCAGCTGCCTTTATGGATTTAATGAATCGGGTATGTAAGTCGTATCTCGATAAATTTGTTATTGTATTTATCGATGATATCCTTATCTATTCCCGATCCAAGGAAGAGCACGCGCAACATCTTCGTTTGATTCTGGAGCTACTGAAAAAGGAAAGGTTGTATGCAAAATTTTCTAAATGTGAATTCTGGCTACGAAAAGTTCAGTTTCTGGGGCACGTGGTTTCTGAGAAAGGTATCCAAGTTGATCCAACAAAGGTGGAAGCAATTGAAAGGTGGGAACCGCCGAAGACGCCAACGGAGGTACGAAGTTTTCTGGGCTTAGCCGGCTACTATCTGAAATTTAGAAAAGACTTCTCTCGTATCGCAACGCCTTTGACTAAGCTGACCCGGAAGAACCTGAAGATTGAATGGAAAGCAGAACAAGACGAGGCATTCCGGATATTGAAAGAGAAACTGTGCAGTGCACCGATTCTATCACTACCTGAAGGTTCGGAAGATTTTGTTGTTTATAGTGATGCGTCAAAACTGGGATTGGGATGTGTACTTATGCAGCGTGGAAAGGTTATTGCTTATGCTTCTCGTCAATTAAAGGATCATGAAAGACAGTATCCTACGCACGACATGGAGCTTGCAGCAGTCGTCTTCGCGTTAAAAATTTGGAGACATTATCTGTATGGTTCCAAATGTCAGATTTATACTGATCACAAGAGTCTCCAACACCTCTTTGATCAGAAGGAACTGAATATGAGACAAAGGAGATGGCTAGAATTGCTGAATGATTACGACTGTGAAATCCTTTATCACCTGGGAAAGGCGAATGTGGTGGCGGATGCGCTGAGTCGTCAAGAAAGGAGTGGAACAATAAAAGTTATTTCGCTACGAACTGAACTCCTACCCAACATATTTGACGAATTGCAGAAGTGTCAAGTGGAAGCTTATCAGGATGAACATCTGAAATCAGAACGGTTAGCGGGGATGTCAGCATTGCTAGTAAAAGATGATCGTGGGTTATTGTGTCTGGGAAACAGAGTGTGGGTACCTCGTTTGGGTGGGTTATGTGATCGTGTTTACAAGAAGCTCATAAATCCCGTTTCTCTATTCACCCAGGTACAAACAAGATGTATAAAGACCTAAAGCAATTCTATTGGTGGCCGAGGATAAAAAGAGGGATTGCTCAGTACGTGGAAAGATGTGATACTTGTAAGAAAGTAAAGATCGAACACCAAAATCCGTTTGGTCAACTACAACGGCTAGAAATACCTATGAGGAAATGGGAGCAGATTACCACAGATTTCATCACGAAGTTACCAAGGACTCCGAAGAGATTTGATTCTATTTGGCTGATCGTCGACATATTGACAAAGTCTGCACACTTTCTACCGATAAAGGAAACCGATTCGATGGAGCGATTAGCTAAGTTGTACATTGACGAAATAGTAACTCGACATGGAGTTCCAATCTCGATCATTTCTGATCGTGATAGTCGTTTTACTTCGAGATTTTGGAGAAGTTTTCAAAGGGAAATGGGGACACAGATAAAGTTAAGTACGCCGTATCATCCTCAAACAGATGGGCAGAGTGAACGAACGATTCAGACCTTAGAAGATATGCTTCGGGCTTGCATTGTTGATTTTGGGGGATCATGGGATAAGCACTTACCGTTGATCGAGTTTGCATATAACAACAGTTATCATTCCAGCATACAAGTGGCACCGTTTAAAGTACTGTATGGTAGGAAATGCCGAACGCCTCTGTGTTGGAACGAAGTGGGAGAAAAACAGCTAGCGGGACCGAAAATAGTTCAGTTAACTGTCGATAAGGTTACTCAGATTCGAGAAAGATTGAAAGTGGCTCAAGATAGACATAAGAGCTACGCTGACCGACGTCGAAAGCCTTTGGAATTTCAAGTCGGGGATTTCGTAATGTTAAAGGTTTCACCATGGAAAGGAGTCATCCGATTTGGACGACAAGGTAAACTTAGCCCAAGGTATATCGGACCATTTGCAATTACAGAAAGGATCGGTGAGGTAGCTTACCAATTAGATCTTCCGCCGGAGTTGAGCAGGATTCATAACGCATTTCATGTATCGAACTTCCGAAAGTGTTTGGTTACTCCAGATCAGGCAGTCTCCCTACCAGAAATACAAGTCGATGAAAGACTGAATTATGTGGAAGAACCGAAAGCTATAGTTGATCATAAAGTCAAAGTGTTGCGGAATAAGGAGATCAAGCAAGTGAAGGTTCAATGGAGGCATCATAGAGGTCAAGATGCTACATGGGAATCAGAGTCGGAAATGAGGGTCAAATACCCTCACCTTTTCACTTAACTGAATTCTGGGACGGAATTCTTTTTAAGGGGGAGATGATGTAATAACCAGGTAAATCCATTAGTTAAACTCTATCCCGTTAAGTTTATTTAATTTTAAGATTGGGATGTTTGGGGTAAGTTGGAATTAAGTCATAAGTTTAAGGGTGATTTGGTACTTATCATATAGTTTCAGCCAAAAGTGAAAATTAATACTTAAATATCTTAAGTATCAGATTACCACTTTCCTTATTCAGAAAGTGTGTATGTGTGTGTGCGTTTTGAGAGAAAAGGAAGCAGAGGAAGAAAACGTACGGTTAGGGCTTCAATTGATTGGGCTGAAATCGATTTGGAGATTCTATGGAGTCGTGGTAAGAGATAAGACCATTGTGAAAGGAGCTTGCGAGCGTGTGTAATAATCAAAACAGTTGAGTTTTACTTTAAAAGTATTTTAAACTAGAATACATATACGTATGGTTTGGGAATGTGATAATTGGTGATTACGTGTTTATATGTATGGTATATGTGAATTATAATATATTGAGGTATTATATTTACATGAGTATTATAATGTGTTATAATACGTTGGCCGGGCTTAGGACCGGTGTGTTTGGCTATAGAATCCGTATAGCGTTGTTTGGCTGTAGATGTTGTACAGCGTTGTAAATTTATTAGTTGGCTTGCAACCAACTAATATGGCCAGGAGGAATGAGAAGGGAAGGTATATGATGTGTGAGTTCAAATTGATATATTTGATCATGCTGTGTGATTTATATAAATAAGGTTTATATATATGATTTCGAACTAACAGGGATTTTTCTCACTTAGACCCTTAGGTCTAACCCTCATTTTTGTTTTAAAAATATGTATTCCAGGTGGTGGATCGAGTAAGAGCAAGTAATTAGAGTAACCGATGGATGGCTTTTGTGAAGGATTATATGATGAAGATTTTGGCATGTTTAGCAGTTGTATTACAATATTAAATGTTATGTATGTATTTAGTACATAGTTTATAGTAGAATGGCTTCTGCTAAATGTAAAAGACTACGGGACCGTACCTGTAATATGATGTCTCTTTTGTTATATCGATGTTGTGTTATATTATGTGATTTGTTGTGCATATGGGAATTGGGTTGTTACAGATGTGAATAGAGGGTTGTCTAGATTCAACTTTCCCCTTGGTTTTGTCCTTTTCTTGCACTCGAAGGGACTCTTCGACGCAAGTGACTCCCAAGTTGAACGAATGACAATTCCTCTTTTTGATGTTTCAAGTTATGCTTAAAATCTTTCCAAGAAGGTGGAAGTTTGTCAATCACACTCGACACATCAATGGATTCATCCATATTCATTTTGTGTAGTGTAAATTGATCCAAGATGCAAAGGATTTCATTATATTGTTCCATTACGGGCCTCGAGTCCACCATTTTATAATTGTTAAAATCTCTAACCAATAACTTCTTACTAGAAGCATCTTCAGTGATATACTTGGACTCGAGGGATTCCGTAATTCCTTCACACTTGCCATGTTTTGGTAGATATCGAAAAGAGAATCGCACGTACCATTCAAGATGTGTCCCCTGGAAATATAGTCATCGTTCTCCCACTTGCTCCTTCTCCTGGTATACTTCAACGTCTCATCCTCCATCACTTATGGCATGGGGGGGTACTCATCACATACACCATCTTCAAAGTCGTCAACAAAAAATGCATTTTTCAGTGCCTTTAAACTTCTCCAGCTTTCCGAACTTCGAAGTCATCTCTCTCACAGAATCGGTCATGATCGACATCAAGAATTTATCAATTCAGTTGTTGGGGAAAATTGGGTTATGGTACACGATCAGTAAACGGATTGCTTGAGAATCGTGTAAGTGTTCACTTTTCAAATTGATATTTTGACCGTATGCCTGGGTTTCATGAAATTCAATCTAGGATAAGACTCAAGAACACTTTTGTTTTTAGGCACAAAAACGAAAGCAATTTTTCTGGAGAGTATTTTAAGGTTTTCTAAAAAATTGTGTACTTTAAAACGTAAGTATATATCGTACATATACTAGTTCCATTCGTAAAAGAAGGAAAAAACTGAAATGGCAATCATGGCTAATTATTAGTGTTGATCCAAACCCTCAGTGATTTGATAATGACCCTCTCTTAACACTTAGTGAAAATTGTAAGTAAATGATATGTATTAGAGTTTCACTATCGCTGATAAGTACTAAGACTGTTTCAGTACCGCTGATAGTAACTCTCGCTCTTTAAAGTTAAATAGTCAGCGAACTCTGTTCATCGAGTAGCTCTGAGCCTGTTCAGTCTATGAGATGATCGCTGATAAGTTAAGTGTTTACTTATGATCCCTGAAGACAAGTTTCACGTCAACATATGTTCTACGGTGAAGTCGAAGATCAAGCTCAAGAACCAACGACAAGTCTACTAATGAACTGATGCGGATATCAGCAAAACCAAGATTTGTCCACTCAACGTGAAGTATCAAGTAGAAGACTTCAGCAATCGCTGAACTTTATCATTCGCTGATAAAGAACTGTTTCAACTAAAGCAGATCATGAAGTCTCCTTACAAAGTACTATTGTCTTACCTCCCTTGCACGTCTCCGTACGAACTGTCAGAACGGACATCCTTTTTGTCTATGATCGTACAACAACTCTGATTCTACACTATGCACCATGCGGCTACTAAGGTTGTCTACAAAGGTCAATGGCATGCAACCACTCAGCTGCTGCCACGTGTAAAGCAATACTGCCATGCATTAAATGAATGCAGTATATAAGAAGCACCCTACTTCAGAAATGAAGTGAGCTCGGACCATCTTCTTATTTCTCTCTTATTGTTAAGTTATTATTCGTAATTTCTTTAACTCTTTCTAGTGCAAGAAACTTAGTGTTTCTCAGGACTTGTTTAGATTAGGTTTATCCTTAATCTTGTTCCGCAACAAGTTGTAAAATGTCTTGATTTATCAATAAACAATTTAGAAAAGTAAAAAACGTGTGTTTGTATTCAACCCCCCCTCCCCTTCTACAAACTTGTATAACCCTTCGGGACCAACAAGTGGTATCAGAGCAGATTTGTTTAATCTTATAAACAAGATCTGATCTATACTAAGATTTCTCTTCCTTGCTATTTCTGAAAATGGCCACCAACACAAACACTAATTATATTGACAATGGTTCTCTTGCAAAACCCCCTAGATTCTCCAGAGATAACTTTAATCCATGGAAAAATAGGATGATTCTCTTCTTAGAAGGTGTAGACCCTACTATGTCTTACTATCTTGAAAACGACCCATATATTCCTATAAGAATTGATCCTGCAGTTCCAGCCGCTAAGAATAGACCTGCTATTCCAGAAAGGCTGATTCCCAAGGAAATTCATATGTGGACTGATGAAGATAAGAAGAAAGTGGCTATCGACACCAAAGCCAGATCCATACTCTCCATGGCTCTTCCTGACGAAGTCTACCATTCCGTCATGAACCTGAAAACCTCAAAAGCTATGTGGGACACAATCTGTGTTCAGTATGAAGGTACTTCTGAAGTCCAGGACTCTCGAAAGATCAACCTGGTAAGACAGTACGAAAGCTTCATTTGTGGTAAGAATGAAACTCTCTCTGGTACACCAATGTTTTAACTGCTTAATAATAGATCTGAAAACTGTTGGTAAGGAATATTCTAACTTTGAAGTACTGACAAAGTTCTTTGAATGTTTACCTGAAAGCTGGTACAGCTATTCAATGTGTCTCAAGCTGTCAAAAGATCTTCGATCCATGACTCTTTCTACCTTATATGGCACGATGCTGAATCATGAGCAATCTAGTCATCTTAGAAAAATCTTGTAAAAGATTCCAAAAGCACCCCTGTTGCTTTACTCTCAGAGTTACCTTCCACTCAGCGATCTACGATCACTGTCACTGAGTTGGAAACTAACTCTGAACGTTCATCAGATTCTGACGCTTCAGATGATGATGAAACTCTAGCATTCCTGGCTAATAAGTTCAGGAGATTTGCTAGAAATAGTAATTTCAAGAAGAACAAACCTCTTGCTATTACTGACAAGCCAAGATCATCAACCCCTGTTGATAAGGCTACTGCTACTTGCTATAACTGTGAAAAGATAGGACATTTTGCTAGCGAGTGCATGTCAAAGAAAGTCTCTAGACCCTCAGCTTTTCCCAAGAAAAACTTTACTCACAGGACTAGAGATGAAAATACAAAAAGCAGAAAGAAAGGTATTCAAAGCTGAAAACCTTTAAGAAGAAAGGCAAAGGCCTTATGGCTGACTATGATTGGGCTGCCTCTGACGAAGAAGAATCATCTGACTCTGAAGATGATGATGAAGCCAATCTATGTCTCATGGCCAAACTTGAAGATGAGGAAGAAAATTCTGACATTCCCTCTACTTCAACCTCTGCTACTAAGGTATCACCTTCCTTCTTTACCAATATTTTAAATATTGATGACGCTGATAGTCTTTAAAAGATCGATCTCCTGACTAGAAGTTTATATGAAGCCATGAATGGGAAAACTGTTGTTGAAAATCAAAACCTTGATCTCACTGAACCGCTTAAAAACTCTCACCTTCAAATAGAAAATCTTTCTAAAATTGAAGAAGATTTTAAAGATCAAGTTCACCTAAATCAGCTAGTCAAAATCGAGCGCGAAGAAGCTATCGCTGCATTAAAAGCTGAAAAAGCTACTGTTGATGGATGGTATAATTCCTCAACAAATATCGCTGAGATAATTATGTCTCAGATTCCCCTGAGTGATAAACGTGGTCTTGGTTACAAAGCTGATACTCTAGAACCAACCACTGACCGTTCCATGCTTAAGTTTAGGATGTTCGTATCCTCTATCCCTGACACTTTCTCATCTCAATGTTCGTCTTCTAAACCGCCTATCCCTGAGGAAATCTCTACCTTAACTTCTAAAGGTAAAGAAAAAATTGTTTATCCAAAACCTACCTCTATCTTTAAAAATAAAGGTAAAGGAATTGCTTTTAACCAAAATCCTCAGAAGGGTACCTTTGTACCAAAGTTGAACGCTTCTAAAGCTTCAGTGACTTATCCCTCTGGTTCAAAGAATAAGATCCCTGGATTTATTCAGCGTGGATCTATTCAGCGATCTACTCCTAGAATCAAAGTGGAAATTATTGGTAAGAAATCTGAAGAACTGAATGTTCCTCCCATTTCAAAAGCCAATAGCTTACTTGGTGCTGGTCCTTCAAATTCAAAATCAAAAGCTCAGCATCCAAATGGTCCTAAAACTACTTTTAGTTATAGGAAATTTATCACTGTGGACTTACCAATCATATTGCTAGTAAGTGCCCCACAACCACTCAAGCTGAAAAGATAGCTAAGGTGAAGATCATTGCCCCCAAGGCAAAGAAGACCACTGAGGTTAAGAAATTAACCAAAGTGAAGACTGACAAAGCTGAATCTTCAAATGCTGCGAAGACTGCTAAACCTTTCAACTCCTCTTCTACCCCCACTGACAAGTGTGTACCCATGAAAAACTAATCTTCCTTTGTAATGCAGGTTAAGAAGGGTATCTGGTATCTCGATAGCGGATGCTCTAGACACATGACTGGAAAGAAAAGCCTGCTCTCTAAATACAAGGAAGACAAGGGTCCCTCTGTAACTTTCGGTGGAAACGGAAAAGGACATACCCGAGGGTTTGGTATACTCTCTAATGGTACAACAACCTTCAGACGACTCGCATATGTTGAAGGGCTGAAGCATAATCTTCTAAGCATCAGTCAGCTTTGCGACATGGATAACAAAGTAATCTTTACTAAGGAATCCTGCTTTGTCGCTGACAAAAAGGAGAAGATAGCTCTCAGCGGTTATCGTTTGGAAAATGTTTATGTAATAAACATAGACTCAACTACCACTGAGAACTCCTGTTTCTTCTCAAAAGCCTCATCTGATGTCAACTGGTTATGGCATAAGAGGCTCTCTCATCTAAACTTCAAGACACTGAATACTCTTTCTTCTAAAGAGTTAGTCACTGGTCTACCTCAACACTCATACGCCAAAGAGTCCTTATGTTCAGCGTGTGAGAAAGGGAAGCAGACCAAAGCAAGCTATAAGTCTAAGCAAGTTTCCTCAGTGTCATCTCCTCTACAACTTCTCCATATGGATTTGTTTGGCCCTGTTAACAAACAATCCATCGCTGGAAAGAAATATACGCTGGTCATAGTTGATGAATTCTCTCGCTATACATCGGTAATGTTTCTCCGTTCTAAGAGTGACACACCTGAAGAACTCATCACCTTTGTCAGAAAAATGGAAGTCCTGAACAACTTAACCGTTCGCTCAATAAGGAGTGATCATGGGACTGAATTCAAAAACAGTTCTCTTGATTCCTTCTTTGAGAGTAAGGGTATTTATCACAACTTTTCTTCAGTGAGAACACCGCAACAAAACGGAGTCGCTGAAAGAAGAAATAGAACTATTATTGAAGTTGCACGTTCAATGCTCAGCGATTCTCATTTGCCTACTCAGTTTTGGGCAGAAGCTGTCAACACTGCTTGTTTTACGCAAAACAGGTCGCTGATAGTCAAAAGATTTAATAAAACATCCTATGAACTTTTTCATGGGAGAAAGCCTTCAATTAGCTTTCTTCACATCTTTGGATGTCAGTGTTTCATACTGAACAACAGAGATGCCCTTGGAAAGTTTGATCCTAAGGCTGATGATGGAATCTTTCTTGGATACTCCTCAGTCTCCAAAGCCTTCAGAGTCTTCAATAGAAGAAGACAAACTGTTGAAGAAACTATTCACGTCACTTTTGACGAATCCCGTTCAGCGAATTCTCGACCTTCTACTGATACTGAAGAACTGAATCAATGGATGTTTTCTCATCTTGGTGATTCAGAAGATATTCCCACTCCTCATACTCATACCGTTGAAGATGATGGTCCTACTATCATCCCAAACATGCAGAATAGTGAAGCTGAAACATCATGGGTCTCAGCTGTTCCTTTAAACATTATGCATGCTTCTGAACCAAATGTCTCAGACATTCCATCTACTTCTCAGCATTCAGTGAATGAGATGACATCTGCACCTACTCCTCTCTTGCCTGATATTCCAGAAGTTGCTGAAGCCTCATCTTCAGCTCCTCCAGTTCAATTTGAGTCAGCGATTCATTCTCCGGCTCAGCGATGGACTGTAAATCACCCAATTGATCAAATCCTTGGTGATCCAAACGCTGGTGTTCAGACTCGACGAAGTGCAGGTAATATTTGTTTATTTGTTAACTTTATTTCTCTGATTGAAGCAAAGAAAATAGATGATGCCCTCAAAGATCCAAATTGGGTCAGCGCTATGCAAGAAGAGCTGACTAAATTCGAAAGAAACAAAGTTTGGAATCTTGTTCGAAGACCAACTGACAAGACAGTGATAGGCACTAAATGGGTCTATCGAAACAAATTGGACGAACATGGAACTGTAACCCGCAACAAGGATCGACTTGTTGCTCAGGGATACAGACAAGAGGAAGGTATAGACTACGATGAAACATTTGCTCCAGTAGCAAGACTAGAATCTATTCGTCTATTCTTAGCATACGCTGTACATAAAGACTTCAAAGTATATCAAATGGATGTTAAGTCAGCATTTCTCAATGGAAAGCTGAATGAAGAAGTCTATGTGGAACAACCTCCAGGATTCTCAGATCCTAAGCGTCCAGGTTATGTTTATAAACTGGATAAGGCACTTTATGGCTTAAAGCAAGCTCCACGTGCATGGTATGACACTCTATCCTCTTATATCCTAATTGAAAATTTTGAGCGAGGTAAAATCGACAAAACTCTATTTTATAGAATAGTGAAAGGTCATATCATTCTTGTTCAGATATATGTTGATGACATTATATTTGGTTCTACTAACCCTGACCTTTGTACTCGTTTCGTTGATAGAATGAAAGAAGAGTATAAAATGAGTATGATGGGTGAGCTAACATATTTCCTTGGTCTTCAGATAAAACAAAATGAAAAAGGAACTTTCATTAATCAGGGAAAGTATGTTAAAGATATGCTGAAGAAATTCGATTTAACTCAGAGTTCATCTATGAAAACCCCTATGGCACCTCCGCTGACACTAAACAAGGATTCAAATGGAATACCTGTTAATGTCACACTGTACCGTGGGATGATCGGCTCTCTCTTGTATCTTACAGCTAGCCGACCCGATATTATGTTCGCAACATGTTTGTGTGCACGATATCAAGCTGAACCTAAGGAATCTCATATGATCGTTGTAAAGCGAATCTTTTGTTACCTTAAGGGTACTATGAACCTAGGTCTTTGGTATCCCAAAAATTCAGGGTTTGATCTAATCGCCTATTCAGATAGTGATTTTGCAGGTTGCAAATTGGATAGGAAAAGCACCACAGGAGGCTGTCAGCTCCTGGGTGGAAAGCTGGTGAGTTGGACAAGTAAAAATCAAAACTCAGTATCCACCTCAACTGCTGAAGCTGAGTATGTAGCCGCTGGAAGCTGTTGTTCTCAGGTCTTGTGGATGAGAAATCAACTACTAGACTATGACCTTCAGCTCTCTAAAATTCCAATCTATTGCGACAGCACAAGTGCCATCGCTATAGCCAACAATCCAGTGCTACACTCAAAGACAAAACATATCGAAATCAGGATTAGTCACCAATGACATGCTAAATGTCCTACTTTTATTCATGATTCTTGAGTTTCTGAAATATAGGACCTTCATGGGTCTTTTAAAGGTAGATTAGTCACCAATGACATGCTAAGTGTCAAGAAAATGGTGATAATCCATGATCCATACAACTAGGACTCAAGAAAACGAAGTTTTGATTTCATGCATGTGGATTTTTGCTATAATCTGATATGTGTGGGTTCATGCATGTGTCTATAAAAGTTAAAGGATGATCTTGACCTAAAAATCTATGACAAAATAATGGTAAATGAGTGTACAAATCAAAGAATCAATCCTATGAGTGAAAATAAAGAGCTAAAACACTCATTTTCCATTAATAAGCACTTTTAGTTTCTGGCAGATTACATGCATGAACTTCATCCGACCATATCTTTTAAAATACTTAGTTAAATGACATGATTATTCTTCTGGAGCCTTGTTTATTGAGTTATCTTTCAAACCCAAGTGGTTTCATGTAAAAACACGGAGATTTGACCCTTCAACTACCCATATCAAGTTAAGAGTGCAAAGACAATCTGACAGAGTAAAATCTCTACTTTATCAGTCGTAACTCTCTTAATATTCCACCAAAATTCTTTAATTTTTCTTCTGAAATATATTTTAAGGAATTATCTTTCAAACAAAAGTGGTTTCACTCAAAAATATGAAGATTTGAGTTCTCAACCATTCAAACCAAGATTGGTGTGCAAGAAATAAGAATCTAGCATAGTAAAATATCTACCTTAAAACAGTCATAACTCCCTTAATATATAACCAAAAATGATGAAATTTTTCTGGAAGATAGATCTTTGAGTTAAGTTTAAAACCCAATTTGAATCACTGAAAAATATTGAGATTTGACCCTCCAAATGGACGTGACAAAAAGAATGTGCAGACTGCCTTGATAGTTGTGACACTTAAACTTAATTGTAATGATTAAAATACCTAACCACCTCTAAAAATGGTGCTACTTATGTCAAAAGTTCCCTATGACATTAAATTAAAATATATAAAAATTTGGTTAAATAACTAATCCGAGAAAATACTTAATTATGACCATAAGTGAACCTAAATTTCTGCCATCAGAAAAGTAAAAACTCTAGTTCAAGAAAAAGAGATTTTTAGGAATATTAAAGAATAAAAGGCATATAAGTTATAGATTTTGATAAAACCCCAAATAAAAACAATATATACATGTATATGAATGTATGAATGATACCCAAATAAATAAGAGATTTATAAGAATTCGAACTTGGGATAAAACACAAGGTACATAAGAAATACAAATATATATGTATAAGTAATGAAAGTATTCGTCATAAAGAAATTATAAAACATGGTACAAGAGATTAAATACTATATATAACATATAAATTTAATTATGTAACAATAAAATTCTACAAACCTTTTAAAACCAATAATTTACTTGAGATCAACAACGCGAAATAATACTTAAACCTAGTAACTAACACTAAGACATTTTATAAGATATGATGAGCTAAGCAATGCTTTAGCCCTAAGAGTTAGGCCCAAAACTGATAATGTGTTTCACTTCCATAGGAAGGACCTAGAACCGGGCAATTGTGCAACCGTGCGGCAACTCTTGGAAACCTTTGCTGAACATTGTGAGTATTCACAGCCCCTTTTTACTCTTTTGTTACAATTTGGGGGAAAAGCATGATATCGAATTGCAAACTGATTGAATTATGCTATGAAATGTTGAACCTTAAATTTAATTGTTTGTGCACTAAGGTATGTATACTTTCTGATGTGCTTGAGTTTTAAATGAAAAAGTCCCCACTAGTTAGACACTACCTATTAACTCATTACGAGCCGATGGTATTTGTGGGTAGCGCTATTTGGATTGACAACCCCACTTTTAGCTGACGAGTTAGAAGTGCACTTTACCAGTAACAACAATGGTCTTACACATGTGGAATTATTTCACCGTTGAGGTAGGTGATAGAGCGGGTTAACACCCCCCTAAATCTAACTACAAGTGTACGGGTCGAAGTCAAGTAATAGTACTTAGAGAAGTACGAGTATCGAATCACGGGGGACTAGGAACTAAATATCACAATTACTATAATTGCTATTAACTGAACTATCGAAAATTGAGAGGTTGGTATTAAACTACTAATTGCAGAAAATAAATCTAACACAAGACAGACAATGAACAGCTTTGGAATTCAGAAAGAGAAAACAGTTGAGGGTTGGAAATCCTTAGGTTTTCACATATGAACGTCAGACTTAAAACAATTACCAATTATTTCCGTTAATGAATACCCAATCTTGATCTCACCATTGTTCTCTCTCGAGTTACAACGGTTATATTTGTAAAGCACGGTTCTTTCTCAAGCTACCGTGAGTTTTATTTTAAAAACACAAGTTAAATCTCTCGATCTCAACCTATGTAGTTCAAAACACATTAAGCACAAGATTATAATGAGACTAAGGTTTACTCGGTATATCTCTATCCTTTCTTACCTTAGGCGTGTGATTTCTAGTTCTATTTGATAATTAACTCTCTCGAACTTACTTAACAACAACAAATCAATCGTAAATTGGCCAGATTCACAATAGCATTAAGAGCAAAATCACATGCATTCAATAAATCGGAAAAACTGATAAACATTACTCGTCATCCATCTATATGTTCAATCCTAATTCAATCCAACCCCCAACATCTAAAGATTAGTTCATGATGTTGGGGGATTCAAACACAAGAGAAAGAGAAACGAAAACGTATGTAAACATAATGAATGTGATCGTGGTGAATGTGAAAGATGTAGTGATGAACTCTCTTCTCCCGTGATTGAATCTACTTGCGTCGTGAATGTGTCCTCGATTGATCCTCCCTCGTCGCTCCAAAAGGTGTCACTCGGCTCTGAAAATCGCCCCTGGAACTGCTCTGGTCGTCGTGTGAAAGTTGCGTATCGAATGAATGACCTAAAACCCGATTAATAAAGTTGATTTTCGACAAACAGTGGCTTACGCGGTTTTCCACGCGACTTGCAAGTCGCGTGGTAAGTCGCGCGTGTCTTTTTGGCTGCATGGGTCGATTTCTGGTTCGCGGATCGGGTCCTGGTTCGGTTGCGGGTCTTGGGCTTGACTTTTGAGCTTCCGTTAGGCTTCGTTTTGACTCGTTTTGGGCTCTTTTTAGCTTCTTTTCCCGAGGAATGCCGCCTTTTAGATAACCTGTATAAATCACTAGATAAACCGTAAAATACACGCATTTTTACTTGAATACAAGCCAATCTCATTGGTTTGAGAACTGAAAATAACGCCAAAAAGTGGCGTTATCAACAACCCCAAACCGAGAGTTGCTTGTCCCCAAGCAAATTAGCGATAAAATAGAAATAAAGCATATATCTGTGAAATAATAACTATAATAACTGCACAATTCCCAATCGGTACCAAGTGGTGCATCGGTGATTTCCCATACCCGTGAATATCTATCTCACTCTCACCTCATTCTTATTTCGTTTGATCTATGACCTTCCACTGGGAGTTGAACTCGTGACTGTTCCGATTACGTTCGGGTTAGACTAGGTCCAAACATACTAGGGAAAATATTTCGCCTCGACCCTACCTCACGGGATACTCTCGTTTCGCTCGAACCTAGATTATCGCTCGTGTTGTCATGTTTAAGGAGGTTATGTACAAGAATACTCAAATTATTACATGACAACTCTAAGTAAAGACGCACAATTGTCCAAAAATTTGATCTCAGAAGGAGTCAAGTAGCAAGACAGAGAATATCGATGAGGGTGGTCGTATACCGTAATCACATCTTCCAAAAGATCATCCAGGTCTTTACAAGGGTTGTAATGGGGCTAGGGCTATGGCTGAGAAACGAAGGGTAAAATGGTTCAAAGCTCCTTGGCGTGTCAATCATTGGCAGTTCCGAACTTCTCTACTTCAGCCTCTATCATTTGGCCCTCTTTGTCACTATTGGAGTCGCTTTGACTCTCTTATTCAGCTGCTATAAATACTATCTGACTAATTGTATTTTATTTTATTTTTTTTACTTTTTTTATTTTTTTGGGCATTATTGGCCCTCTTTTCTATTTCTTGGGTTACATTGACCCATTTTATTTTCATGATTGGCCGGAATTCTTTCTTTTCTGCTCTATCTCTAGTAGTTCATTACTGCTTCCGATTGACACACTTTCAGATAGGGTTGGCTAAGGCTTTTGGCTGAAGGTGTACTGGTAGGTTTAGAAACGAATAAGGTGCGTGTTTGGCTGCAAAAGGGCTATGGATACACACAGAGGGGTAAAAGGTAACGATAGCTAAAACTGGTTAAAAATAAAACACATAATGCCTGGAATCATATCTTAAGGTCCACACGATATGGTATACTATACCCTTACCTAATATCCCGATGTTCGTCTTTGCTACTCAATGCAATAATGTAGCGAGATCATTCTACATTCACGACAAGGAATTCGAAAAAGTGTATATGAATTACGTGTATGAATCCCTCAAAATGAAAAACGTCTTTAGGCTCAAAACTCACTATCGGGTGGTCTCCACTAATGACCCTAGTCATGTCCTTTCCCGGTCCTTCCCTAACAGTCACGTCACTCTCACAAGATTCTGCCCACAATGGTTGGTCTCAATCATTCAAAACCAAAAATTTAGCTATTATGATCTAGACACTCCGAAGTGCAGGAAATCTACGTGCATAACTTGGGCCCGATTGGGCAACCCCAAACCTTACCCACACATTGTCCCCAATGTGCAAGTAAAGTCGTAGGTGATGCGACTCGAATCATTGTGCAGTTATTACAGTTATCAAAAGGACGGGCAAGGCATTACATAGCAAGCAAAAGAAAACCCAAAATTTCTAAAATGGGCACCCCAAACCTAGGCCGTGGCCTAGGTTTGCCAATAAAAGCCAACCCCAAACCTCGGTAAAACCGAGGTTTGCACAGGGTTAAAAGTGAGTGTGTAGATGTTTAAAAGATGAGGCACCCCAAACCTAAGTGAAACTTAGGTTTGTTGCATCTCGTGTGACTAAAATAGACTAAAACATCATACACCACTCGTTTAGCAGAAAGAGTTAGAGCATACCTGTTTGCCTGGACCGAGAGGATTTTCTTGACAGATTCGAGCACTTAGAGAAGATGGAGAGAGCATGCAAAACAAAGGAAAACAAAGCAAAAGACGACAAAATTGCAAAAAGAATGAAGCACACAAAACAAGAAAGGAACAAAGATTGCACGAACAACGAACGATACACAACAGGGGACTCCCGCGGCTTGCTGCGCGGTATGAAAACCGCGTGGCAAGTCGCGTATGTCTCTGTTCGTTTTTCGCTTTTTCGATTTTTTTTCAATTTTTATGGTTTTTTCGGAAATAAAAGCACACTCAAACAAAAGTAAGAACTAAGCACGCAAATAAAAGGGAAATCAAACCTTGGTGGGTTGCCTCCCACCCAGCGCCGTATTTAAAGTCGTGGCACGACTGTTTGGTTTTCAGCTTGGCTCGGTATCCGCGGGGTCAAATCGCCCACACTTGCGATTCTTCGCGGATTCTTCTATCTTCGGTCTTCCATGACCAGCTCCGGGTCTTTCTTCGCTTCGACCTCTTCCATCATCGAACATCTTAAACATAACCTTTTCGCCGCCTACCCGGAAGGTTATCTCACCTTCTTCCATGTCGATCAAAGCTCGGCTCGTGGCCAGAAATGATCGTCCCAATATCAACGGGACCTCTTCATCTTCGTCTATATCTATGACTACGAAGTCGACTGGAAAGTAAAACTTACCGACCTTGATCAACACGTCTTCGATCACTCCATATGGGTATCTGATTGATCAATCGGCGAGCTTTAACGTCATGTATGTCGGGCTTACCTCACCCAGGACGAGTTTCCTGAAAATAGAAAGAGGCATCAGGTTAATACTTGCCCCTAAATCACATAAAACTTTATTAAAAGTAAGCTCCCCAATCTGAATAGGGATCGAAAAACTCCCTGGATCTTTAAGCTTCGGGGGAAGCTTATTTTGGAAAATCGCGCTGCACTCTTCAGTGAGTGCAACGGTGGCCTGGTGATCAAGTGCCCTTTTCTTTGACAGGATCTCTTTCATGAACTTCATGTAGGAGGGCATTTGTGCCAACGCATCTGCAAAAGGGATGTTAATGGTTAACTTTTTAAAAACATCAATAAATTTCAAAAAATTAACATCATCCTTCTTATTTCTCAGTCTGTTCGGATATGGCACGCTCGATACTGCCGGCTTGGTCGGTGGTGACACCTCTTTCTCCTTCGGTTTCCCTTCTTCAATCACTACCTCTTCTTCAGTTTCTAGCTCAGTCATGTCTATGATCACGACCTCTTTCTCCTTTGGATCGGTCTCTCTTGTCGGCTCCCCATTCAGCTCCTTGCCATTTCTTAGGTAAATGGCATTGCACTCCTCTCTCGGTTTCCTTTCAGCCATGCTTGGGAATGCTCCGGGAGGTCGGTTTTGTAGGGCTTCAGAGATTTGCCCCACTTGCCTCTCCAAGATCTTTATAGATGCTGTGTTTTGCTCGGTAGCCGCCTTGACAGCGCTCATTGTGCTTGCTAATTCCCCCACTGTGCCGGCTAATCCCGCGACTGTGCTGTCCATTTTCGAAATGAACTTCATCATCATGTCTTCGAGTCCCGGCTTCTTCTCTACCGATGGTCCCTCGTTCCTTTGGTTAAAACCTGGAGGACGGTAGGCATTGTTAGTACTAGGAGAATTAAAAGAGTTAGAAGGATTACCTGGTTGTTGACCGGGTTGACTCCACGAAAGATTGGGATGCTTCTTCCACCCCTCATTGTAAGTGTTCGAGAAAGGATCGTTCCTCGGTTGATAGTTCCGGTTTTGCATATATTGGACTTGTTCGGATGCTTCCGGGCTACCTTTATTCAGATGATTTGTAATGAAGGCTAGTTGAGCTTTCAGTTCATTCAGCTCATTACTTTCTTGCACACTTGCTACTCGTCTCACGGCTGATCTTGGGGTGGAAAAACTATGCTCCGCCAAATTCTCTATCAGTTCGCACGCTTATTCATAGGACTTATCCATTAGTGTTCCACCCGCTGCAGCAGTGATGTCATTTTTAAACTGCGGGTGAAGGCCACTAAAGAAGGTCTGGATGATGAACCAGTCTTGTAGCCCATGGTGCGGACATTTCTTGATCATGTCCTTGAAACGCTCCCAAGCTTCGTATAAGGTTTCCTGATCCCATTGAGCGAAGTGTGTGATTTCGGCCATTAGTTGGGCGGTTCGACTCAGAGGAAAGAATTTCTGAAGGAACGCTGCCTTCAGTTGTGCCCATGTAGTAACTGAATCCGGCTGGATACTCTCGGTCTATGTCTCGGCTCGGCCCTTGAGTGAGAATCCAAATAACCTCAGCTTGACTGCGTCCTCGTTCATGCCATTAATCTTGAACGTATTGCATATTCGTTCAAATGCCCGAAGGTGTGCATGAGGATCTTCTGTCGGCGTCCCTCTGTATTGGTTTTGCTGTACCATCACGATGGTACTCGGCTTAAGCTCAAAGTAGTTCGCCCCGGTTGCGGGCGCTTGAATACCTATGCGTGCCGCCGCCACATTCGGATCGGCAAACGACCGCATAGGAATTCTTTCCGGAGGTGGTGGTGGATTATTACGCGGTGGATCATTGCGTGGAGGTCCTTCGTCGTCGGACATCTCGAATTTTAGATTTCTTTTAGCTTTCGCTTCTTTACGTAGACGACGGGCGGTTCGTTCAATCTCCGGATCAAATTTCTCGAGCTCTTCCCCTCGGGTCTTCCTTGGCATAAACCAATTAGTACCTGAAATGAAAAGTGAACAAAATCAGCAACTCAAAAATTGAACGTGACAAAATAAAATAACAAGTAAGGAAAATGCTCAATCTAATAGCGCGTATAGCTGGTAGTGCTATTAGCTACAACTAGTTCCCCGGCAACGGCGCCAAAAACTTGATAGGGCGGGTTAACACCCCCCTAAATCTAACCGCAAGTGTACGGGTCGAAGTCAAGTAATAGTACTTAGAGAAGTACGAGTATCAAATCACGGGGAACTAGGAACTAAATATCACAATTTCTATAATTGCTATTAACTGAACTATCGAAAATTGAGAGGTTGGTATTAAACTACTAATTGCAGAAAATAAATCAAACACAAGACAGACAATGAACAGCTTTGGAATTCAGAAAGAGAAAACAGTTGAGGGTTGGAAATCCTTAGGTTTTCACATATGAACATCAGACTTAAAACAATTACCAATTATTTCCGTTAATGAATACCCAATCTTGATCTCAGCATTGTTCTCTCTCGAGTTACAACGGTTATATTTGTAAAGCACGATTCTTTCTCAAGCTACCATGAGTTTTATTTTGAAAACACAAGTTAAATCTCTCGATCTCAACATATGTAGTTCAAAACACATTAAGCACAAGATTATAATGAGACTAAGGTTTACTCGGTATATCTCTATCCTTTCTTACCTTAGGCGTGTGATTTCTAGTTCTATTTCATAATTAACTCTCTCGAACTTACTTAACAACAACAAATCAATCGTAAATTGGCCAGATTCACAATAGCATTAAGAGCAAAATCACATGCATTCAATAAATCGGAAAAACTGATAAACATCACTCATCATCCATCTATATGTTCAATCCTAATTCAATCCAACCCCCAACATCTAAAGATTAGTTCATGATGTTGGGGGATTCAAACACAAGAGAAAGAGAAACGAAAACGTATGTAAACATAATGAATGTGATCGTGGTAAATGTGAAAGATGTAGTGATGAACTCCCTTCTCCCGTGATTGAATCTACTTGCGTCGTGAATGTGTCCTCGATTGATCCTCCCTCGTCGCTCCAAAAGGTGTCACTCGGCTCTGAAAATTGCCCCTGGAACTGCTCTGGCCGTCGTGTGAAAGTTGCGTATCGAATGAATGACCTACAACCCGATTAATAAAGCTGATTTTTGACAAACAGTGGCTTACGCGGTTTGCCACGCGACTTGCAAGTCGCGTGGTAAGTCGCGCGTGTCTTTTTGGCTGCATGGGTCGATTTCTGGTTCGCGGATCGGGTCCTGGTTCGGTTGCGGGTCTTGGGCTTGACTTTTGAGCTTCCGTTAGGCTTCGTATGGACTCGTTTTGGGCTCTTTTTAGCTTCTTTTCCCGAGGAATGCCGCCTTTTAGATAACCTGTATAAATCACTAGATAAACCGTAAAATACACGCCTTTTTACTTGAATACAAGCCAATCTCATTGGTTTGAGAACTGAAAATAACGCCAAAAAGTGGCGTTATCAGTAGGACGTGAAAAATATAAGGGGCGTTGGTCTGTCGGAAGGTTTGGTAGTGGCTCAATGTTATGGCATCATAGTATACTTTAAACCTCGTGCAAATACTTGAACAACCGGTTACTTAAACTTCGTGTGAACAAACGTTTCACAATAGCGATTTCTACATACAAATTACTTGTAGTGCATACGAAAACCTGTGAACTCACCAACTCTTTATAGTTGACCCCTTTCTCTTTTTATCATGCTTTTCAGGTACTAATAAGTAAGTGAAGGCATGTAGGGTGCATATTGTGTGATAACATCAACATCAAGAACTTTAAACTTCTATTGTTAATTTTTGTAACCGTCACTTATTTGGGAAAATTTTGGTTATGACTTTGTATTGCAGTATCTTGTACTACTTTATTAAATGTTGTGGTTGGTGTTGTCTATTACCTCATGCTATGAAACTCAACGCTGTTATACCTCGTGTTTCCGCTATAGCGGGGTGTGACACTTACCGACAAAAAATGACCATTTTAACCCCTTTGTAATTATATAATTTTCCTATCCTAACTTTATATAATTTTTTCTATCCTAATTTTATATATATAGGCATGGAATTATATATCTAAATATAATTTTATAATATATATTATAATCTCAATGTATAGTTGATGTATGGAATTTGAGTCATTTGACAACAAATAATTCTTTGACAATTAAACTATAGGGGTAAAATTGTAACTATGTGTTTGACGGACGTGGTGCTATTTGAATTGCCAATCTTTCAAAACCCACTTCCTCAGAAACCTAAACCCTCCTTTGTGGCGCCGTGGCGGAACCCCTTCTCCTCCATCTTTCCCCCCTCTCAAAAACCCAATAATTTTTAGGGGTTATTTCCTATTTTTTAAGGATCTATCATCACATTTATGATCATACCCAAGACGACAACAGTGGTGGTATTCAGCCGGAGGAGGGAGGAGTTCGGCGCTGGGAGGAGTTGCGGTGGTCTTTAGCGGGAGGGAGGAGAGGTGCATATCATGGTGAAAACCCTAGTTGCAAGTGGAAGGGCAATGAGAGAAAGTTAGAAACTGACCCGGGTAAGCATGAATTTGGTGCGGTATCGGACAGATTTTGGTCAGCGGCTCGGTCAGTTTCTGGTCAGACCCGTAATTTGGTAAACATACTGACTACTGACCGAGTCAGCCTGGTCAGCAACTAGTAAACAACCCCTAGTGTTTTGCATCTGTTTTGTTTTTGGTGATGTAGGAACTCTGCTGACAACATTGTAGATTCACATTGTGGATAACTATAACACCCTAAAAATCAGGGCTAATTTGAACTTCAATTTATAACAAGTTATGACAAAATAACATCCAAACTTTTATATAAAAAGAGAATTAACTATGAGGTTTCGTAATTACAAACATGGAATTTTCCCAATAACCTATTAATCTAATCATGTCCACTATAATTAGATTAACTGGGTTATCTAAGCAATCCATCAAAAAGCCTCAATGCATTAGCTAACTCCTACGCTTATCTCTTAAGTTGGATACTTCAAAAGCTCTCGGCACACATCCCATTTACTTCCCTGAGCTTGTACCTGTACCTGGTAAGAAAATTTAACTTGAACAATTAGGCTTACGCCTAGTGAGAACATCCAAATTCAAATTAAAACGTTAATAGCCTGAAAATATTCAATACATATTAACAAACCTGTTCTCCACCATTCTTACCGTACACGTGCTCACCTCAATGACGGGAACATTTCCGATCCCATGAATATGACTAACATTCAGTAAGTCATATTATCACAATCAAGAGCCTACTACGAATCATTACAGATTCTAGATTATTGCTTTTATCCAAGAAATTACAAGTTGCTTTATGCCTATTTCTTGGCCTGGAAGTAGAGATTACAAGTTACTTTATGCCTATCTCTGGTCTTCCCCTAGAAATCAGGAATTACAATCTACTTTATGTCTATTCCTCTATTTCTATACAATGAAATAGAAATTACAATTTCCTTTATGCCTATTTCTCATTTCATAACACCTTTACTAAATGGGAATTACAAATTACTTTATGCCTATTCCGCATTTCAGGTCAACGGGAATTACAAATTACTTTATGCCTATTCCTCGTTACAATACATAACAGTGCCTATGGATCCATTACAAATACTACACACCAGCATAGTATCAAACTAAAACAATCTTTAAGCCTAACATACTACTATCTAACTATAAGTATGTTCAAGCTACTAGAATTGTATTTCAATTCCTCAATCCCACCGTGTCCAGAAGTTAACAAAACCCAAAGTTACCTAATACACAGAACTTACCGGGTACACACAACTTACCGGGTACCTACAACTTACCGGGTGTACAAAACTTACCGGGTACATAACAATCCGGATGATATCCGGTAACTAATTCATCCGGTAACTACAGAATAAACAGAACTTATCGGGTACTTTGCCTTGTCCGGATACCTTCATACAGAGGTTACCGGGTACTATCTTTTTACCCAGTAACTTCGACCTGCATCCTAAAATTACAATCCAAACCCATGTTTGTTCCTTTCAGCTTGTTTTAAACACATTCATTCAGCCCCAAAACAATTTATACAAGTGTCTTAATGTTTAATTCAATAGAAAACATGGATTTTAAATCAAAATAGTGAATGAACTCACCTTAATGAAGATAACCCACTTTTCTGCACAAATCAAAGATCCAAACTGCTGTCAATGATTCTGGAAACCTATTCAACAAATAGATTTGTTCACAACCATACATCAATAACAAGTTTTGTCTGAAACCCATGGTGAATTTCTTACCAAATTGAAGACCCAAAAGTTTGATTATTCCTTCTCTTTTCTTTCTCTCTATTCTTTCTCTCTGAATCTCTAAACCGACCTCAGACCAAACATTGGGATATTTCTCAACTTCAGCCCATTTATCCATACCCACTTTCAATTAATAACCAAACACACCTTCTTATTTTCATATTATCAAGATTAACACCAACTTTGGTTTCTCATGTTTTTAACCCCTCATGAGTTATAAACTTGCAAAGTGATTCAACTCTTAACTTTAATTACAAAATTTCCCCATTCATATTAAAATATAATATAACAAAATTCGAGGTGTTACAATAACCAACAACATCAACATATATACATATATATATAGGGAAATGTTCAATAGAGAAGTGCAAATATTTAGAGAAGTAGAGAAGTAAAAAAACACGGGTCCGTTCATATATGAACGTTCATATATAAACAGTCATATATGAACGTTCATATATGAACGTTCATATAACAGTCATATATGAACATTCATATATGAACGTTCATATATAAACAATCACATATGAACGTTCATAAATGAACGTTCATATAACAGTCATATCTGAACGTTCATATATGAACGTTCATATATGACTGTTTATATATGAACGTTCATATATGAACGAACCCGTGTTTTTTTACTTCTCTACTTCTCTAAATATTTGCACTTCTCTATTGAACCTAAGGCTATATATATATATATATATATATATATATATATATATATATAGAGAGAGAGAGAGAGAGGGGGGGGGGGGACTTTAAGGGGAAAACCCTAAAACTTAAGATGATGTATCTAACAGGTTTTAGAAAGTTCAAAGATTTATATAACAGTTTTTGAAAAGTCCAATGACTTATTTGTCCCAAAAAATTGTCCAATGACTTAATCACTCTAAACACCAAAGTCCATTGGGTTTTTCCGGACTTTTCCCAAATTACTAGTTAAGGTGATTAGGGGTAAAAAGGAAGATAATTTAAACGCACGTCCACCATATTTGACTTTTTATTTTCTTTTTTTATTAAAATCTTTTACCCCCTTAAAGTTTAAAGTAAATTAATTTAAAACTTACTAAAATTTTAATCTAACAAATTTCATCAAAATAATGAGAATTTCATGCTCTTCGATATAACATCCATCTCGACATAGTTTTTGTTGTTGTTTTAACCGTTTTTTACTTGAAATGCTATATATGTATTATATTCATTATGAATATTTATGTACGTTCAAGTGTACAACATATTGACATCGTAAGTCCGTAACTCGACATCACCTTCTTCAACAATTTCTTCAACGTCGCAAGGCATCACGTTCTTTATCACCGTAACCCAACACCCATCGAGACGAATTGAGAACCAATCGAGTTTCGGTTGTGAGCCGTGGAACAAAAGTGAGCGCTCACGTATCCACACCTTCACGAGTCATTCATGTATTATTCATCATGAATAATGTATCGTTCAAGATGTATAATACAACATTCAGGTTGAATAGTACACGATTCATTAATTCATGTATTATTCATCCTGAATATTGTATAATTCATCCCGAATATTATATTATTCATCCCGAATATTGTATTATTCATCATGAATAGTGAATGAATATTCATCTTTGTTATTCATACTGAATATGGACACCCGAGGATGTGCATACATATTCATAATAAGTAAAACCAAGTTTCGGTTGTGAATCAGGAAACAAAAGAGAGTGCGTCATGTGTCCACACCTTCACGGGTCATTTATATATTATTCATCATAAATATTGTATCATTCAATATTAATAATACAACATTCAGGGTGAATACTACACGATTTATGATGAATAATACATGAATCATGAATTCATGTATTATTCATCCTGGATGTTGTATTATTCATTCTGAATACTGTATTATTCATAATGAATAGTGAATGAATGTTTACCTTTGTTATTCATGCTGAATGTGGACACTTGGGGACGTGCATACATATTCATAATGAATATAACACACTTGTATAGCATTTCACGTAAAAAAGGTTAAAACGAAAGAAAAAAAACTATATCGAGATGCATATGTCATATCGATGTAACAACCGGATATTTATTTTAATAAAGGAAAGATCTATGGCCATAGTGTAATAAGGGAAAAGTTATGAGGGACCAAAGGGCAATTTAGGAGAAGTATATAAGGGAGCAAATCCCTAGGTCACTCCTCATTTTAATTCATTATTGTCTGTGTATAGCGGCTGAGAAGGAAACCGAGAGAGGAAGGAGAGGAAATCAATCGGCAAGCAAAACTCGACCACGAAATCGTCAATTGGTAAGCTTCAATCCTTTCTCCTCGTTTGTTTTGTGTATGCCTTCTTATTCAAGGAATTTGGGTGTTTTGGGGTGGAACACCGTGTTTTTCTCATGGTTAAGCTTTTATGGGTTTTGGGTGGATTTGGATCTTTAAAAGGGGTAAAGGAATGGTTAATTAGCTGTTCTAAGTCGAGAATGTAACCATAATCTGATATCTAATAAAGGTTGAGACTCAATCGCACTCACAAATCGATTCTTGGGAGTTTGGGGTTTTGATAGTGCGACTATTCGGTAATCGCCCCATCCAGATAGTGAGAGTTTCTAGGTGATTTTAGTGTTCGGATAGTGTGAGTCTCCGGACAAGCGTGTCCGGGTAGTAGGTGGAACACCCTAAAACTCGTAATAAATTTAAACCTTAACTTTATCAGAGTTTACCACCACAATTTCCAAGCTTTCATTCACCGGAGAATTAGTGACAAGTTTCAAACTTACAAAGGTTTTATCATAAATAGACAGCTAATCTAATCCCTGATCACAAAATCAGATTATAAGAGTTGTTCTCAATATCTCCCAAAATATCCCCGACAACACTAAATTATCCATCATAATTTCAAAAGCATAACTCTGGTACGCCTAGTGAGAACATCCAATTTTCAAATCAAAATATGTATAAGCTTTGAAAACTAACTTTGTAAACAAAGCATATAAATTAACCCGATCTCAAACTTTCTTACCGTACACATAACATCTTTCGATGACGGGAATCATACCCGATTCCATGAGTATGACAAACATTAAGTATGTCATAGTATCATGTTCCAGAGTGCCACTATGAATCACCTCGGTTTCAAGATTATTGCTCGAGTCCAAGAAATTACAATTAGTGCCATGCCTATTTCTTGGAGTGGTAGTAGAAATAGCAATTATATCTTGCGTATTCCTCGTCTTCCAATAGAAAGTGGAAATAGCAATTATACCTTGCCTATTTCACATTTCCACGCACAATACGAATAACAACTATACCTTGCCAATTCCACGTTTTCACGTCACAATATGAATAGCAACTATACCTTACCTATTCCACGTTTCCACATCACAATATGAATAGCAACTATACCTTGCCTATTCCACGTTTCCACGTCACAATATGAATAGCAACTATACCTTGCCTATTCCACATTTATCCATTAATGCCAATGCCTATGGATCCATTACACTTCCTAGCATATGCGCATATCAACTCAAAACACATATTAGCCTGTATCATATTCATAGTCGAGTTATAATTATTTTCTTACTGTTAAAATCAAAATACGTTTCATAAAACTTTTGAACAGTACAACTTTGCTCAGAACATACAGGAAAACTTATCCGGTAAACTAATCCGGAACCAAGTCCCGAACACAGTCCGGAATTATATCCGGAAATCAAACCCGGAACACCTATCAGGAAACATCCAAAAATCCAAGATATTCGGTAACAACCGAAAAAGTATCCGGACTCCAAGTCCGGAACCATCCGGACACCGCATTCGATAAGTCCATCCGAAAAAACTATCCAGAATTCTCTCCGGAATCCAGAATTATCCGGTATCCCGAATCAATCCGGAAACTCATCCGAAATCCGGAATTATCCGGTATCCAGCCCAATCCAGAAAAGTCATCTTCCGGACTTTGTGCGATGTCAATCTGGTTACTAGCAATTTTATACCCTCTTCCCTAAATCACCTGTACCAATCTTTTTAACATATGCATAGGTTCAATAAAACCATTTCTAATTTACCTAATCGCTTTTGAAACAAAATACTTTCAGTAAGAATGAACTTACCTGTATAGTTCGGACTCGATATCCAGACAAGACAGACTTCCAATCTTTATTCCAATCACTGATTTAGCTTAGAGAAAAACGAATTGAACTTATGATTATCGATTCTCAAAAGATTCGGCCAAGAGTTTCTTGAATTTCTTACCGTACGAAAACGAAGAATCCCAGTTCTTTCTTTCTGCACTTCTTTGAACCGACTCCCCTGATGAAAATTGAGATATTTTTTCCCAATTCAAACGACATCTAGTATATATATATATATAAATCTTAATTTCCCAATTTACAATTTAGCCCTCAAACAAATGGCTAACTACACTTTTGGCCCATCAATAATAATTATAACATAACTTTCAACATAACTTTTCCCAAAATGTACAATAGTTATGGAAATTTCAAGGTCTTACAAATCTCCCCAACTTGAAAATGATTTCGTCCTCGAAATCAAAGTTAGGTAAATAAATGAGGATATCTATTTTTCATATCCTCTTCAGCTTCCCATGTCACGTTAGCACCTCTATGATGTTTTCATTGTACTTTAACCATGACCACTTCCTTATGTCTTAACTTCTTAGTCGTCCTTTCTATAATTGCTTCAGGTTCCTCCACACAATGACTCTTCTCATCCATTTTTATTTCAGAAAGTGGTATAACATTTTCTTCTTCAGCTAGACATTTCCGAAGATAACAAACATGGAAAGTATTATGAATTCATTCCAACTCAGGTGGACGATCTAACTGATTTGCTTGATGTCTCACTCTCTTGGTTATTGTGAAAGGCCAAGAAAACGAGGGCTTAACTTTCCACATTTCCCAATTCTTATAATACCTTTCCACGGGGATACCTTTAGCATCACCCGCTCCCCAACTTGGAACTTTTTAGGTCTCCTTTTTCTGATCGGCGTAACTCTTTGGTCGATCTTGAGCCGCCTTCATGTGTTTCCGAATTTCTTTCACTTTGTCGGCCGTTTGTTGCACTATTTCAGGAGCAACAATTGCTTTTCTCCAGCTTCTAACCAACATATCGGAGTTCTACAATTTCGTCCATATAAGGCTTCAAAAGGTGTCATTCCGATACTGGAATGATAACTATTATTGTACGTATCTCATAGATGAGTATAGCATCATTTTTGGGCATAGGGATCCGAAATAATTTCTTTGCACAAAGAATTTCTGTCTGATTATTCGTCAACCAATCCATAGCAACGATTATATCAAACCCCCCAATTTCCATCAAAATCAAATCAATCGGGAATTTCTTTTTGTTGGAGATATGCCCATTGACACAAAATAATTAAATATTGGCATTATCCTATTCGGTAGCACACAAAGTCCAAACTAAAATTGCAAGAATTATATGATTAAGGGGAAAGTTTGTTAAACATCATAAATTATGGTTTAACTAGAAACTAAAAAAAAGAGGGATCAATTTTGTAAATAGAAGATTGCTTGTTAGACACAAAAGCAATATGTCATAAATTATATTTATGACTACACTCCACCTCTTTTATGATTTTCACGAGTAGAGCCGATTTCTCCTCTATATCTCTGCCTTAACCTTTCGGCCAAAACACACACAAGTGTGTGTGTGTGTGTGTGTGTGTGTTAAATGCTAGAGAAACATAATAGTTTTTCTTTCATAAAAGCTTTGGAGAAGAAAGGAAAAATCTTGCAAAAGAACTTGGAGCTTTGGGTGTGCACTTGATACAGGGATTCTCCTTTGGATCCTCCAAAGTCTTCAAGTGTAGGATTTTACCTCAATCTTCATCTCTTTTCTAGTTGCTAGTAACACTTGTACAATGGATCCTCTCTTAGAAGAAGAAGTTCGTTTTTCGTTTTTTTATTATAAGCTTCCGTTGCATGTTTTTGTCTGGTAAATCTTCTTCTTCCAGCAGTGGTATCAGAGCCACTTGTACAAGGTTATGGCACTTTGCCGTATTTTTCTTTAAGAAATCGTTGTTGAATGTTTTGTACACATTTTCCGGGAATAGATGTGTAAAGAACATGCCAAAGGATTTCTAAGGTTTTTCAAGTTTAAAGTTTTTTTCCTCCATCTTGGACCTTCGATTTTGACATGCATGTTGGAAAAACGAAAGTTTTTTTGTTGTCATGGTCCAATATTTATAAAGATCAAAATTTCAGAAATTTTGTGATGGATCCGAAAAATACTAAGAGATTTTATTTTGTTTTGATATAAAATAAATGAAAGAGGGATAAATAAGTTAAAGTCTTGAAAACCTTGTTTAACAAAACTAGTATTTGTAAAAATAAAAGAAAAAGTTGCTTTTTCATTAAGTATGGATTTTGGTTTAGTTTTCCCAAAATATTTTGATTCACTTGCATGTTGTTGTTTGGATGGTTTTGGCATGAAAACCATACTTACAAAACATAAAAGTGTGTGTGTGTGTTTATGTTGTAAAAAAAATTGATGACATAGAAACATGCAAACAAAGATTGATTTTGTTTAAGTGCCAAAAGTGTATGTTTAAATCAATCTTTATCAAAATATGGCTTACAAGGATTTTGGCACTCCTTGTTTTGGTTCATATTTGTGTTTGTATGGATTCGGTAACAAGTGCCCCTCTTAACCCATGCGATAGTGATGGTTGGTTAATATTTGATTTATTATTGGGTTGTAATAATATGCGCGACTTGCATGTCGTTTCATTTATGCTATGTTAAAGTATTTGTAAAATAGCATAGAATAAAGTAAGAAAATATTTTCCAAAGTTGTAAATCGAAGACGGTGCAACTAAAGGAGGCAAGTGCTGAAAAGTTGTCGCTGAAGGCTGGAAACTGTCGCTAAAAGCTGAGAATTGAAAGCTGATGGCTGTCGCTGATGCTGACAGATCGTCGCTGATGCTGACAGACCATCGTTGATGCTGACAGAACCATCGCTGATGCCTGAAAACTGTCGTTGATGCTGAAATACTGTCACTGAAGCTGAAGGCGGCCCATCCGCGCATCGTTGGTGATGGTGGTCTTAGTGGGAGCCGATTTTCGTCTCTTTGGTTGTGTCCCTAGATTTACCATGTTTTTCCGTGTGTTGGCTCACCGGAAAAACGCATAGGAATGGAGGCAATGTTACCGTTTTGCTTGTTGTGGTTGCTTTATTATTTTATGATTTCGTCTACTCCTTGCATGCTAGAAAATTAATTTTAAAATAATTAAAGAATCACATATTTTCGTTAATGAGTTAACAAAACTAAACAAGCAACCAAAAGGGTGTTAGCTCAGTGGTAAGGGCTCTGGCTTAGTGCTTGACAGCCTAGGTCCAGAGTTCGAACCCTGGGGGTGTCGCATCCTGGAGGTACGGGGGTTTCGACCCCGGGCTGAATGCTTTAGCAGCTGGGCTACGGCCCAAATTGCCAAGGGATTAGTCTGGGCCCAATGTGGTCTGGGATACCCTTCCAAAAAAAAAAAACTAAACAAGCAAATGAATTTTAGCAAAAATATAAGAATTGTTTTAAAATGGTATAAAACAGAATTTTGCTAAAAAGAAAGTTAAAAGGTTTTAACTAGAAAAACAAAAACCCGTTTTTTAAGTAAATCAAACGCTACCCATGACTAAAACACACATTTGAACTAACCGTCTTTCGGCGTGGGAAGTGCTAAAGCCAACACGTCGGTTAGACATTAGGGATGATGATGTGAAATTCGCAAAACCCGAGAGTCTTGGGCCGGATGTCACGTGTTTTATCATGGACGGTTTACAATCTAGACTTGTGATCCGCGGCATACCCGTCACGAGAAAGGATTAGCGTTGAAGGGATTAAACATGCCAAATGATATAATGGATATCAACGAATCCCGCAGGGATCTAAGAGTTTCATAAAGAATGGAATTGGTAAAATGGTTACCTACCTAAATATCTTCTAGTTGCGATCCGCGGCATACCTGTCGTAGCTAAGAAGTGAAATATGGATCTTAGCCTTGTTAAAAATAATTGTTTATTTAAACATTTTGGTAATTATTATTACAAGGATTATTTAATTCAGATCACTAAAATATATTTTTCTACTTTGATAGATGTCAAACAACAACACGAATTCATCGATTTCAAACTTTTGTCTGAAAGGGCTCTTCGAGAAGGACAAGCTCACGGGCTTGAACTTCATGGACTGGCTTCACAACCTGAGAATCGTACTCAGGATGGAAATGAAGCAGAGAGCCATAGAGGAACCCATCCCTAAGGCACCACCAACCGGAGCATCTCGGGCGATTCGGGAAGAGTACGAAAAACGTTGGACCGAATCAAACGAGGTCGCTTGCCTCATGTTAGCGACCATGGCACCTGAACTCCAAAACGGTATGGAGAGTGTAACACCCCGAAAATTAAGAAATGCGAAAAATGGACTCACGGACGTCCGCATGGTCAAGGGTCGGACGCCCGCATGGTGCGGAAGTCCGTACATCATCCGCGGAAGCAACAGAGAAATTGAGGGGTTCAGATCAGCTCGAGTCGGACGTCCGCGAGAAATCTGATGAGATACTTTGGGGTTTTAAGCCCTTTTCCTTCTCTCTCTTCCCTCATTCCATCTTCAACCTCAATTCATATTCTCTCTCTCTCTAAAATCATTTTCTCCCTCAAGAAACCCTAAACCTCCCCTCTCCTCTTCATCTTATTCCCCAAATCAAACCCTCACCATTGTTGGAAACCTTAACCCATTCACGAAACCTTCCACTTCATCTCCTTCATTAAGATTCTAGGGTTTTCACCCAACCCTTTTCACTCCATTTGAAGATTAGGAGTTTGTGGTCCATCTTCGTGGTTCTAGAGACATTTTGGTTGGTGGATTCAAGTATGGTTAAGGTAATCTTCTCTTCCCTTCATTCATGAAGTTAGGGTTTTGATATAAGTGGGTATTTTGGTATAAAATGGTTGGAGAATGATTCTACTTTGTTAGATCTAGTTAATGTTGGTTGGAAACTTATGGATCTAGGTTTTTGAGGTTTTGGCTTGAGGATTCAAGTTTCATCAAAGGAGCTTACGTTTGGAGAAAATCTAGATTTAGCCTAAATCTAGCAAGGTGAATTTAAGTTGATTTGTGAAAACTTTGTACATGCCAAAAATGTTATTTTCCAAATATTTGTTTGTTTTACTTGAAAGTATCAATTATTGAGTTATTTGGTTAGTTTAACTTTTTTGAAGTATTTATCTTCATAAATGTTGTAAAACACCCATATTTGGGATTTTTGGATATTTGATGTGTAGAAATCGTAAATATATCCTTAAAAGATTTATTGCTCAAAATGAAGTCTATTTGATGGTTTAATCATATTTCTGGAAATGATTTTATAAACCATTTGGGAGAATGTACGTTTTAGTGTCAATAACCATTTTGAGAATTATAAGGGTATGAGTCCTTTTGGGAAAACCTTTTTTGTTTAACCCGTGTCGAGTTTTGGGTTAATAATGATTTTGTGGTACTTGTTTACCTAATCGATATGTAAATGCATTTTATGCAATGATGGTCTTTATTTATGGGCCTAATGAGTTTTGAGTGTTTTGCTCGGTTTTGACTTTGAGGAAGTCTTGGGGACATTTGTCCGAATTTAATGGCTCGATGTGGATTCTTATTTATGGTTTGCTTGTATTGTACCATATTGCATATATTGCATCATTTCGCATGGTATTGCGCATTATTGATATTTACATGCCCGGGTGCGTTAGTCATTCCAGGATGGGCTTATTATTGTAGACTGTGTTGCATTGGATCCATAGGCACGTAAGTCAGTCTTTATTTGATGGTCTACTGGGTGTTGCGTAATTTGACAGACCCCATGTTTGATGACCTTTACCTTCAAGGGTACACTAGGAGGGTTGAGTCCGGTTGAGCTGTCAGGTTGATTGACGGGCGTTTATTGACCTTCGCCATGTCGGGGCAATGCCATGGTTGTATCCCCGCTTGTACCGAGCCTTTGGTGGTATTCATATTGATACTTCACTAAGGTCAGCTGTCTCTTTGGGTGTGACTTGTAAGGCGTCGTATGGGACACTTGGACTTTTATGCAGTGAAGTGTCGTACGATTAACATTGTTAGAGTGGCGTAATTTTGTGTTCATCCACTCTCAATGGATACGGGTCTCTTCCGTCGTTGGCCCACCTATTTTGGATTTTATATTGTCCCTGTTTAGTTATTATTGTTGGTCTTATACATTTAACTGCGATTGGATGACTTTAATATTGGATTCCCCTCCATGTATATTAAGGTCTAATTGAAGCAGGTCATTTCCATACTTATGGTATTTGGTACTTCATTACATTTTACGTTCGCGTGAGTATTGGTTCGTATTATGTTTTCGATTAAGTATTATATTTAAATGGATGGTTTTTCCATGATTTACGGGTTGCGTATTTTGTCGTCAACCGTCTTTGAAGGTTTTTCATAATATGGATTTATTCACGTATTGAGTGAGTTTTGGATTGGTATTCATTTTGGAAAACGCTTTACACCTTTTGGGAATATTTCTCATCGATTTTGGGTGCGTTGGAAAATGAGTCATTTATATCCTTTTTGTAAGCTCTTTTGGAAATCGTTATCTATATTGCAAATTTTCATTTAAAGAATTATTTAAATCATTCTATAAACTCTTAAACTCACTAGGCGTTAGCCTAACCCTTTTTATTTGTCGGCATGTGCAACAGTTCTGAGGTTGGGAGTAGTTCTAGTAACACAGTGAAAGGTTGTGTGCTAGTAAAGTGCTCGAGAGGTGAATAGCTCAAGTGATGTTTCCGCATTCATCCTTGGGATTAGCAACTTGTACTTGGGTTAAGTATCACTCGAGGTAGTTTTAGTCTTTGTAATGAGACTTGTATTATACATTGTTTGAGGTTAACCATAGTTTGTAATTTGAGGTATTGCACCTATTGAATTACAGGAATAAATCCTATTGTTTCGGATGTAATTATCTAAAATTTTAATTAGTTGTTCTTTCCCAATTCGAGGGTGTTACAAGTTGGTATGAGAGCATAAGTTTGAGAGAATTAGGTGTTGATTTTGGATACCTAGACTCAAACTAGCATTCTTTTAAATAAATGAGAGTGAACTTCACCATTATGCACTTTAAGATAGGATATTTTGAGGTCGATGGAGTCACTAGAAACGAGAATCACGTCGAGAGTAGCAAGGATAATCATGTACGGTACGTTCATAATGACACATGGCCAGTGTCATGGTGAATCTACTAGTTACATGTGCGTACTTGAACTACTATAATGTGATGATCGTTAGGGTAGTGAAGAAATTATAAGCGAATAGTCGTTGGAAAAGATTGGCGATTTTAGTATTAGTCACTTAGGGTGACGATGAGCATGATAATTGCTTTAAGCGGACCGTTTCGGGTCAAAGTTGATGGTTGAATTAGAACCATAGATTTATTGAATCGACCTTAATTCGAGAAGGAAACCGTAAGGTTAATTGATGTAATTCCCAATTTTGCCTTAAGAGGTTTGAACATCCGGATGACAACAGTGGACCGGCGGGATTTGGAGGAGGATGGGTTGAGACATTGAGTGCCGACTAGGTTATGCACAAAATTTATTTTGAAAATAAATTGCATCAATTATTTCTTGTGTTTCAAATCCTTATATGGATTGGGCTACAAATTTTGGAAAATGTTTAGCACACACACAAGATTTTAAATCATGGGTTTTGAACTAGTATGAAATTATTTTACTTCGGGAGTTGCAAACTCCGTCGGAACTTGTTTTACCTTGCTATTGTCCAACGTTTCTTTCGGATACAGTGATATCCATATTTTTATGATGTTTAAGATGTTGGGCAAGTAACTACGGCTTATGACTTTAACATTGGATCTCCTCCGCATATGTTAAAGTTTGGACGAAAAGTTATCTTCCATTATGTCTACATAAAGCTATTTTGGGGACTTTATTTTATACAAGTTTGTGATCAATGTTGTTTGTATGGTATTACAACAAGTAGGGGATTTTTGGAATTTGGCGTCTTAGTCATGATTTTGCTTATTGCAATTTGACTTTTGGAAGCAAAATGTTTGGTGCCATTTTATTGACTTGAGCTCATTGAGCTCATTGAATTTCATGGAGTTTTATGTTACGACGTTTTGTGTCGTGTGAGTTCAATTTCACAATGTGAATACTCCATTTATTTATGTGAAAAATTATGAGTATGTTGGGCATTTTGTCCTACTCGAGCTTTGGAACTTTAGTGTCGCGTAATTTCTCTTTCAAGAGTTTGTGTTAACACATATTTTGTTGCAAATAGTTCAGTGTATGGATTGATTTATACGTGACTTAAGTAATGCATGAAAGAACACTTTGGTAGCATTTCATAATAATTTACTTATTGCGCTTTCGGTCAGTTGATATTTTATTATCATTTTCAAGTAAATGCACTATATCAACTTAGGGGTATGCATAGCTTGGTAACCATTGCTTCTCAACACTTTGATAAACGAATCATGAGTGAAAATATTTTACTGGCCCATTGTATAAATGAAGGTCATTGGGTCAAAGTATGCTTTAGTGTTGTAAAGACCATGCATAGTTTACAATACATTATATTTCGAAAGCACGAAGGTGTGAGTCGTTGACATTTGGTCAGTTTTGGTTCGATGAACATTTTGGAAAATTGTAAACCTTTTGATTTTGGAAAAATGTCTGCTTTGGGTATTCTTAACAAATAAGCTTTTGAGCATTGACGTTTTAACGTTTTATATTACGAATGCGAAACTTTTGATGTAAATGCTCCATGATGGAGATTTTGGAAAATTATTTGCCTAAACCTAGAATGCGTGGAATTGGTTATGTTTTGAACATTAATGCGCACTGTTTGTAAGATTCAAGGTCGGAAGTTGATTTGAACCCTTTTGGTGTCAACAAGTTACAAGCAATTATTTTCTCCTAGGTTTTGGGAAAACACATTGAGGTGTGCGAGCCTTGTCAGAAACGTTTCACTCATGTGTTATTATATGACCGGATGAGAAAATTTTGGAAATTGATTTAAAGAATTTCATCTTTTGAAATTTGGTCGTGAACTATATAATGCATGTCATTTCGTTTCAAGAAAACTACTAGGAAAGTGTTCCAAGATTGCATGCCTACCCCAATTTGAGGTTCCCTAATGATGTTTTAGTCGATATCTTCAAATGATGGAAACGTATTGGTTTGTCTTTAAATTTGGAACTTACACAAGTAATTTTATGTTTTGACCAAAGTGTAATTATGAATCGTTTCATCGATTTTGTAAAAATAAACTGACGCGCGCAATTTTTTTTGGTAAACCTTGTTCCATGCCATTTTATGGCTAAAAAGGAATTTTAGAGTCAAATAGCGTTTGAACTTCTTTTGAAGTACGTGCGAAACTTTTTGTTACACACCATTTAAAGTGGGCAGTTACTTTACGTGCATGTCATGAGTCAATCCATACTAGGACCATAGCGGTTCATTTAAAAAGAAGTTGTTTATTACGCTTTTGCGTTTTGTTGATAATCTGAACTGCAATGAAATAATTTTCAATATGATTTTCATATGTGGGGCGAGCATGTCCATTTTTGCGCAACTACCAAACTGATAGTAGTAGTTTTTATGCGTACAGTTGATTTGATATGAAATTCCTTGTGTTGAAAATTTCTACAAAAAGTTTTTGATTGGCATATTTGTTAATAAGTCACTTGAGAACCTTGAACTCATTAGAACCTTGGAAAGGTTAAGTAACCCCGGTTAAGAGTAAGTTTGTATAGAACCTCGACAATGAAAAGTTGGGCATTTAGGCACGTGATGTGACTATAGGCCGGATGATATCGGTGGCAGAGTCGATGTGCTTGTGCTAATTGAAGGGTTAAATTTGCGGTAAAGTATTTTGAGGTTAGTATAACCGTTTTTGTCGGCAACCCTGTTTGGGTCTTGGACAATATTCGCATGAAGGACCCTTTAGGCACCGTATCGATAACCCTAGTTTGTGGGAATGCTCGGTGAATGGAACGCGTGTGTGGAGTTCTGTTAGAGTTCAACGCTTGGTGGTATGACTAGGTGTCAACCTTTTTGGGTTCGAGGTCGAGAACCGTTAGCGTATTCGGAGGTTGTAGTCTGATTTTAAAAGAAATAATGATAACGGTTGTAGTAATCTTAAGATGCTCAAGTGTGATGAGTAGATTTGGTAGGGATGATTTCCTTGTGTGGTAAAGGAACCTGCCTGTTTGATGATTTATGTTGGGATGGATTCTTGGAGTCTATTAGAACTCGTTGGAATTAATCGACAGTTAATGGTATGGACAATTGGAGTTAGAGATTCGGTTGGTCTCGGTATGAATTAAACCCTGGATTGATTTAGAACCCGAACCGCAATCGGGGAAGTATGGAACACTCTAAGGTTGGGAGACAACCGAAGTAGTCTGATCTGGAGTTACTCCAGTGATCGAAGTGTTCTCCCGGACATAAGTACAGTGTACTTGGGAGGGCATTGTTGGTAAGATTTGTTTGAGGATTTGTCTTAATAGACTGTGTGGGGGAAAACTTGGATTCCAGTTGGAAGTTATCGGAACATGGTCGGGTGAAGTGGGTTAGCCTTTGGTTGCGAAGTATCTACATTTCAGGGACGAAATCCTTCTAAGGTTGGGAGGATTGTAACACCCCGAAAATTAAGAAATGTGAAAAATGGACTCACGGACGTCCGCATGGTCAAGGGCCGGACGTCCGCATGGTGCGGAAGTCCGCACATCATCCGCGAAAGCTACAAATAAATTGAGGGGTTCGGATCAGCTCGAGCCGGACGTCCGCGAGGTGTCCATCCGGACGTCCGCGAGATGTCTGATGGGATATTTTGGGGTTTTAAGCCCTTTTCCCTCTCTCTCTTCCCTCATTCCATCTTCAACCTCAATTCATATTCTCCCTCTCTCTAAAATTGTTTTCTCCCTTAAGAAACCCTAAACCTCCCCTCTCCTCTTCATCTTCTTCCCCAAATCAAACCCTCACCATTGTTGGAAACCTTAACCCATTCAAGAAACCTTCCACTTCAACTCCTTCATCAAGATTCTAGGGTTTTCACCCAACCCTTTTCACTTCATTTGAAGATTAGGAGTTTGTGGTCCATCTTGGTGGTTCTAGAGACATTTTGGTTGGTGGAATTCAAGTATGGTTAAGGTAATCTTCTCTTCCCTTCATTCATGAAGTCAGGGTTTTGATATAAGTGGGTATTTTGGTATAAAATGGTTAGAGAATGATTCTACTTGGTTAGATCTAATTAATGTTGGTTGGAAACTTATGGAACTAGGTTTTTGAGGTTTTGGCTTGAAGATTCAAGTTTCATCAAATGAGCTTACGTTTGGGGAAAATCTAGATTTAGCTTAAATCTAGCAAGGTGAGTTCAAGTTGAAAGTATCAATTATTGAGTTATTTGGTTAATTTAACTCTTTTGAAGTATTTATCTTCAGAAATGTTGTAAAACGCCCATATTTGGGATATTTGGATATTTGATGTGTAGAAATCGTAAATATATCGTTAAAAGATTTATTGCTCAAAATAAAGTCTATTTGATGGTTTAATCATATTTGTGGAAATGATTTTATAAACCATTTGGGAGAATGCACGTTTTAGTGTCAATAACCATTTTGAGAATTATAAGGGTATGAGTCCTTTTAGGAAAATCCTTTTTGTTTAACCCGTGTCGAGTTTTGGGTTAATAATGATTTTGTGGTACTTGTTTACCCAATCGATATTTAAATGCATTTTATGCAATGATGGCCGTTATTTATAGGCCTAATAGGTTTTGAGCATTTTGCTCGGTTTTGACTTTGAGGAAGTCTTGGGGACATTGGTCCGATTTTAATGGCTCGATGTGGAGTCTTATTTATGGGTTGCTTGTATTGCACCATATTAGATGTATTGCATCATATCGCATGGTATTGCGCATTATTGATATTTACATGCCCGGGTGCGTTAGTCATTCCAGGATGGGCTTACTATTGTAAACTGTGTTGCATTGGATCCATAGGCACGTAAGTCAGTCTTTATTTGATGGTCTACTGGGTGTTACGGAATTTGACCGACCCCATGTTTGATGACCTTTACCTTCAAGAGTACACTAGGAGGGCTGAGTCCGGTTCAGCTGTCAGGTTGATTAACGGCCGTTTATTGACCTTCGTCATGTCGGGGCAATGCCATGGTTGTATTCCCGCCTGTGCCGAGCCTTTGGTGGTATTCATATTGATACTTCACTTAGGTCAGTTGTCTCTTTGGGTGTGACTTGTAAGGCGTCGTATGGGACACTTGGGCTTTTATGTAGTGAAGTGTCGTACGATTAACATTGTTAGAGTGGCGTACTTTTGTGTTCATCCACTCTCAATGGATACGGGTCTCCCCCGTCGTTGGCCAAACTATTTGGGATTTTATATTGTCCCTGTTTTATTATTATTGTTGGTCTTATACATTTAACTGTGATTGGATGACTTTAATATTGGATTCCCCTCCATGTATATTAAGGTCTAATTGAAGCAGGTCATTTCCATACTTATGGTATTTGGAACTTCATTACATTTTACGTTCGCGTGAGTATTGGTTCGTATTATGTTTTCGATGAAGTATTATATTTAGATGGATGGTTTTTCCATGATTTACAGGTTGAGTATTTTGTCGTCAACCATCTTTGAAGGTTTTGCATAATATGGATTTATTCATGTATTGAGTGAGTTTTGGATTGGAATTCATTTTGGAAAACGCTTTATACCTTTTGGGAATATTTCTCATAGATTTTAGGTTCGTTGGAAAATGAGTCATTTATATCCTTTTTGTAAGCTCTTTTGGAAATCATTATCTATATTGCAAACTTTCATTTAAAGAACTATTTAAATCATGCTATAAACTCTTGAACTCACTAGGCGTTAGCCTAACAATTTTTATTTGTCGGCATGTGCAACAGGTCTCAGGTTGGGAGTAGTTCTAGTGACACAGTGAAAGGTTGTGTGCTAGTAAAGTGCTCGAGAGGTAAATAGCTTAAGTGATGTTTCCGCATTCATCCATGGGATTAGCAACTTGTACTTGGGTTAAGTATCACCCGAGGTAGTTTTAGTCTTTGTAATGAGACTTGTATTATACATTGTTTGAGGTTAACCATAGTTTGTAATTTGAGGTATTGCACCTATTGAATTATAGGAATAAATCCTATTGTTTCGGATGTAATTATCGAAAATTTTAATTAGTTGCTCTTTCCCAATTCGAGGGTGTTACAGAGAGCCTTGGGGCGTATGACATGCTTAACCAGCTGAGGGAACAGCAGGCCAGACAAGAACGATTTGACCCAGTCAGATCTCTGCTGGGCTGCAAAATGGCCCTGGGAAGCAGTGTCAGTGTACACTTTCTTAAAATGAAATCGTACATTGACCAGCTGGAGCGTCTTGGTTTTCCCTTTAGTCAGGAGCTTGCCACGGATCTCATCTTAAACTCACTGACTAGTTCATATGAATCGTTCACTCTGAACTACAATATGAACCACATGGAGAAAACCATCATGGAGCTCCATGGCATGCTGAAGACCGTCGAGTCTAACATGGCCAAAGCTAAACCTGTTGCTCCCAAAGGCAAGGGGAAGGAGAAAGTTGGTCAATCCAACTTCAAGCCCAAAGGTAAGGGTAAGGGTAAGGCTAACTCTGCGATTCCTCAAGCGAAAACTCCTGAGGATGCAACATGTTTCCACTGCGGGGAGAAAAGACACTGGAGGCGTAGCTGTCCGAAATACCTGAAGGAGCAGAAAGAGCTCAAGGCCAAGGGTGTGGCTGAACCATCAGGTATGTATATGATTGAACTCCATAACACTTCTGCTTCTAATTCCTGGGTATTAGACACAGGATGTGGTACTCGCATTTGTACTAATGTGCAGGGACTAAAACGAAGTAGGAAGCTAAGACGCGGAGAGCTCGACCTAACCATGGGGAACAAGCATGTTGCTCCAGTTGATAGGATTGGGAATTATGAGCTTACTTTTGAATCTGGTATGTCTGTGGTATTATTGAATGTTTGCTACTCGGCCGAAATGGCCAAAAACATTATTTCTTTTAAAGCACTGTATGATGATGGTTTTAATTTCGTATTTGATGATGGATCAATTCTTGTGTTTAAAAATGAGTTACTTTATTTTAAAGCTAGTCCTTGCAATGGGATCTATGAAACCAACATCAGCTTAAGAAACAATAATAGTTCAATCCTTAATGTTGATTCGACTTCATCCAACAATGGTTTGGATAAGACATATCTGTGGCACTGTCGTCTTGGCCACATTAACAAGAAGCGCATCACCAAACTCTAAGCGGATGAGATTTTGGAATCATTTGATCATGCATCTTATGATGGACGCGAAAGGTACTTCGTTACGTTTACTGATGATTTCAGTAGATATAGATATGTTTATTTGATTAAACATAAGTCTGAAACCTTTGAAGTATTCAAGACATTCCAGTACGAAGTGGAGAATCAATTGAATAAAAGGATTAAGATCCTTATATCTGATAGAGGTCGTGAGTATCTTAGTCTAGAATTCAGCGATCATCTAAGAAATTGTGGGATTATCTCACAATTAACTCCACCCGGGACACCACAACATAATGGTGTGTCCGAGAGGAGAAACCGAACATTGTTAGTAATGGTTCGCTGCATGATGAGTCGCACTACACTTCCGATCAGTTTCTGGGGTTATGCCCTTGAGACTGCCGTAAAAAATCCTTAACCTTGTTCCAACCAAGAAGGTTTTCAAAACACCATCTGAAATATGGAGTGGAAGAGTCCCTTCACTGGCATATTTAAAAATCTAGGGTTGCGAGGCTTACGTTCGTCGTGAATCTCAAGACAAGTTAGAGCCCAGATCAGAGAAGTGTTATTTTGTTGGATATCCTACTGGATCTTTTGGATATTTGTTTTACAAACCTTCTGAAAACAAAGTTTTTGTTGCTAGAAGGGCAGTCTTCCTAGAAAGATAGCTGATGTCCAAAGAGGCCAGTTGGAGCCGAATTGATCTTGAAGAAGTTCAAGAATCAACCAACATGGAATCCGAAGTTGGCACTAGTTACCATCAAGAGGTTATACAACCTGAAGATGATAGAGAATCTGACATTCAGCCACCACCTGTTCGCAGGTCTGATAGAGTACATCAGGCACCTGAAAGAAATGGTTTACTCATTTCTGATGGTGATGAGTCTCTGGTAGATCTTGATGAACCTACCAGCTATCAGGAAGACATGGAAAGCGAGATCCAATCCATGTATGATAATCAAGTTTGGGACTTGGTTTATCAAACGCCTTGCCTTAAAACAGTTGGGTGTAAACGGGTCTTCAAGAAGAAGACCGAAATGGATGGGAAACTACACACATACAAAGCTACATTGGTGGCAAAGGGTTATACGCAAACTCATGGTGTAGACTATGATGAAACTTTCTCACCAGTTGCTATGTTAAAATCTATTAGGATATTGATTGCCATAGCAGCATTTCATGATTATGAGATATGGCAAATGGACATAAAAACCTCCTTCCTTAATGGAAAGCTTACCGAGGATTTGTTTATGACCCAGCCTGAGGGTTTTGTACATCCTAAGCATCCCAATGGAGTGTGTAAGCTTCAGAAGTCCATTTATGGACTCAAGCAAGCATCTCGTAGCTGGAATCTTTATTTTGATGAGAAAATCAAGGAATTTGGTTTTATTAGAAATGAAGATGAACCATGCGTCTATATCAAAACTAGTGGGAGTACTGTAGTCTTTCTTGTATTGTATGTCGATGACATACTACTCATGGGAAACGATGTCTCAACACTGCAAAGTGTCAGAACTTGCCTAAAGAACCCAGGTCACACAAGCGTACACGGCATATACTCAAGAAATTTCATTACGTTCGGAAGGTTGTCGAAGACAAGGACATTATCATTAGTAGAGTTAACTCGAGTAAGAACTTGGCTGATCCATTCACCAAGCCCTTGCCACATACCAAGCATGATGCTCATACTAGGTCTATAGGCATTAGAGTTGTTAGCGATTTAGCTTGACTGTATTTTAGTTTATTTGAAACTTCAGAACTTAAACAGTTTACATTTGCATATGATATGATGATTATTATGTTGAGATCATAGTATGTTCTTGGAGCAATCATTTCATTGGTGTATCACTGTGTTCTATTTTTTGCATGTTTATAATCTTCCTTGAATACTAGTTTATTAAAAAATCTCCACAGTCGTTTATTCTCTAAAGGAAGGGAGTAATAAATTAAGACTGATATGAGGTGTGAGTTGATTATCCATAGAGATGGATATAGCATTTGATGCAACTACACTCATGTGAACTTGATAGAGATCAAGTTTTGGACTGACCAACACTTAGAGATTACTTCATGGTTTCTGTCACAAGTAATTCTAAGATGGTAATATATTTTATCCTAGAGTGGAGATGCATGAGACTCCTGACACAAAGTCGGTTATGTTTTGACCATTCTCCAACGTTGTCCGTAACTGGCAGCTATAAAGGGACTGATCAAATATAACAAGACTAGTGGGTGGTCTATGTAGTCAAAGCAATTTGTTCCTTTTTCCTCATGGTAAAAGTGATATCCATGGGCCCCTCATTGATTTGGTGCTGACACTTAAATGTATGGCCATACTCAGACTGAATTGATATTGTATCAATTTTGCAGTCTATTTAGGTCACCACAAATCTCTATTGAGAAATATAATATTGAACGGTCTGAAGATTGACAACATACCATGTCTCACGTTCATACGGATATCTAGAACAAAAGGATATTTGATCACTTGCCTATAGGACTGTTTCATACCATCGGGTTTTGATTACAGAAATAGTGTCTTGAATGACACACATGTGCCATTATATAGTTATTATGTCAAGTGCAAGTGGGAGTCTGTTGGAGATATGCCCATTGACACAAAATAATTATTTATTGGCATCATCCTATTCGGTCGCACACAAAGTCCAAACTAAAATTGCAAGAATTTATATGATCAATGGGAAAGTTTGTTAAACATCATAAGTGATGGTTTAACTAGAAACTAGAGGAAAAACGAGTGATCAATTTTGTAAATAAAAGATTACTTGTTAGACACAAAAGCAATATGTCATAAATTATATTTATGACTACACTCCACCTCCTTTATGATATTCAAGAATAGCCGATCTCTCTCCTTAATCCTTCGGCCAAAAAACACACACAAGTGTGTGTGTGTTGAATGCAAAATTAAATGGCTTTTCTCTCTTGAAAAGGCTTTATCAAAAAGGTTCTTTCTCTCAAAAGGTTTTTTTGAGAAGGTTTTCTTGCAAAAAGAACTTGGAGCTTTGGATGTGAACTAGATAGAGGGATTCTCCGTTTGAATCCTCCAAGGTCAACAAGGGTATGTTTACTTATATTCATCTCCTTATAGTTGCTATTTTTCTTTGTACAATGGATCTTCTCTTAGAAGAAGAAGTTTTTTTGTTTATAATTATAAGCTTCCGTTGCATGTTTATGTTTGGTAAAACCTCTTCTTCCAACAATTTGGATAAGACATATATGTGGCATTATCGTCTTGGCCACATTAACAAAAAAACGCATCGCCAAACTCCAAGCGGATGGGATTTTGGAATCATTTGATCACGCATCTTATGATGAATGCGAATTTTGTTTACTAGGGAAGATGACTAAAGCACCGTTCACAAGAAGCTGTGAATGGGGAAAAGATCTGTTGGACATTATGCACACTGATGTGTGTGGACTGTTCAGATCAGCAACAAGACATGGCGAAAGGTACTTCGTTACATTTACTGATGATGTCAGTAGATATGGGTATATTTATTTGATTAAACATAAGTCAGAAACCTTTGAGGTGTTCAAGACATTCCAGAACGAAGTGGAGAATCAACTAAACAAAAGGATTAAGATCCTCAGATCTGATAGAGGTCGTTAGTATCTTAGTCTAGAATTCAGCGATCATCTAAGAAATTGTGGGATTATCTCACAATTAACTCCACCCGGGACACCCCAACAGAATGGTGTGTCCGAGAGGAGAAACCGAACATTGTTAGATATGGTTCGTTGCATGATGAGTCACACTACGCTTCCAATCAGTTTATGGGGTTATGCCCTAGAGACTGCAGCAAAAATCCTTAACCTTGTTCCAACCAAGAAGGTTTCCAAAACACCATCTGAAATATGGAGTGGTATAGTTCCTTCACTAGCATATTTAAAAATCTGAGGTTGCGAGGCTTACGTTCGTCGTGAATCTCAACACAAGTTAGAGCCCATATCAGAGAAGTGTTATTTTGTTGGATATCCTACTGGATCTTTTGGATATTTGTTTTACAAACCTTCTGAAAACAAAGTTTTTGTTGCTAGAAGGACAGTCTTCCTAGAAAGGGAGCTGATGTCCAAAGAGGCCAGTGGGAGCCGAATTGATCTTAAAGAAGTTCAAGAATCAACCAACATGGAATCCAAATGTTGGCACTAGTTACCATCAAGAGGTTGTACAACCTCAATATTATGGAGAACCTGACATTCAGCCACCACCTGTTCGCAAGTCTGATAGAGTACGTCAGGCACCTGAAAGATATGGTTTACTCATTTCTGATGGTGATGAGTCTCTGGTAGATCTTGATGAACCTACCAGCTATCAGGAAGCCATGGAAAGCGAGATCCAATCCATGTATGATAATCAAGTTTGGGACTTGGTTGATCAAACGCCTGGCCTTAAAACAGTTGGGTGTAAACGGGTCTTCAAGAAGAAGACCGAAATGGATGGGAAACTACACACATACAAAGCTACATTGGTGGCAAAGGGTTATACGATGAAATCTTTTCACCAGTCGCTATGTTAAAATCTATTAGGATACTGATTGCCATAGAAGCATTTCATGATTATGAGATATGGCAAATGGACGTAAAAACCGCCTTTCTTAATGGAAAGCTTACTGAGGATGTGTTTATGACACAACCAGAGGGTTTTGTACATCCTAAGCATCCCAATAAAGTGTGTAAGCTTTAGAAGTCCATTTATGGACTCAAGCAAGCATCTCGTAGCTGGAATCTTTATTTTGATGAGAAAATCAAAGAATTTGGTTTTGTCAGAAGTGAAGATGAACCTTGCGTTTATGTCAGAACTAGTGGGAGCACCGTAGTTTTTCTTGTGTTGAATGTAGATGACATACTACTCATGGGAATTGTTTTTCCATGAAAGACATGGGAGATGCGGCATACATATTAGGCATCAAGATCTATAGAGATAGATCCAGGTGGCTCATTGGGTTAAGCCAAAGTACCTACATAGATAAGATCTTGAAGAAATTCAAGATGCAAGACTCCAAGAAGGGGATCTTTCTTATGCAGCATATATGGCATGACACTAAGAAAGTCCCAGTGTCGTAATTCCACTGAGGAATTAGATAAAATGAGTCGGGTTCCATATGCTTCAGCTGTAGGATCGATCATGTATGCCATGATTTGTACTAGGCCTGATGTATCATATGCCTTAAGCATGACGAGTAGATATCATGCCAACCCTGGCGAAGCCCATTGGATAGCATTCAAGAACATTCTGAAGTACCTGAGAAGGACAAAAGACACGTTCTTGGTCTATGGTGGCCAGGAAGAGCTATGTGTAAAAGGATACACATATGCTAGCTTCCAAACTGATAGAGATGATTCATGTTCGCAATCAGGATTCGGGTTTCTGCTAAATGGTGGAGCGGACACTTGGAGAAGTTCCAAGTAGAGCACTATAGCAGATTCGACAACAGAGGCTGAGTATATTGCAGTTAATGAGGCTGCAAAAGAGCCCATGTGGATGAAGAAGTTCATTGGGGATCTTGGCGTAGTTCACACTATTCATGATCCCAAAGAGATCTTCTGTGACAACGAGGGTGCAAACATCTTGGCTAAAGAAACTAGGTCACACAAGCGTACACGACATATACTCATGAAATTTCATTACGTTCGGAAGGTTTTCGAAGACAATAACACTATCATTAGTAGAGTTGACTCAAGTAGGAACTTGGCTGATCCATTTACCAAGCCCTTGCCTCAGACCAAGCATGATACTCATACTAGGTCTATAGGCATTAGAGTTGTTAGCGATTTAGCTTGATTATATATTTTAGTTGATCTAAGATTTTGGAACTTAAACAATTTACATTTGCATATGACATGATGATTATTATGTTGAGATCATAGTATGTGCTCGGAGCAATCATTTCATTGGTGTATCATTGTGTTCTATTTTGCATGTTTATAAACTTCCTTTGAATACTAGTTTATTCAAAAAACTCCACAGTCATTTATTCTACAAAGGAAGGGAGTAATAAATTAAGACTGATATGAGGTGTGAGTTGATTATCCATAGAGATGGATATGGCATCGGATGCAACTACATTCATATGAACTTGATAGAGATCAAGTTTTGGAACGACCAACACTTAGAGATTAGTTCATGGTTTCTGTCACAAGTAGTTCTAAGATGGTAATATCTTTTATCCTAGAGTGGAGATGCATGAGACTCCTGACACGAAGTCGGTTATATTTTGACCATTCTCCAACGTTGTCCGTAACTGGCAACCATAAAGGGACTGATCAAATATAACATGATTAGTGGGGAGGTCTATGTAGTCAAAGCAATTTGTTACTTTTGCCTCGTGGTAAAAGTGATATCCATGGGCCCCTCAATGATTAGGTGCTAACACTTGAATGTATGGCCATACTGAAACTGAATTGATATTGGATCAATTTTGCAGTCTATTTTAGGTCACCACAAATCTCTATTGAGAAATATAATATTGAGCGGTATGAAGATTGACAACATACCATGTCTCATGTTCATATGGATATCTAGATCAAAAGGATAATTGATCACTAACATTTAGGACTGTTTCATACCTTCTGGTTTTGATTACAAAATAGTGTCTTGAATGACACACATGTGCCATTATATATTTATTGTGTCAAGTGCAAGTGGGAGTCTGTTGGAGATATGCCCATTGATACAAAATAATTAAATATTGGCATTATCCTATTCGGTCGCACACAAAGTCCAAACTAAAATTGCAAGAATTATATGATTAAGGGGAAAGTTTGTTAAACATCATAAGTGATGGTTTAACTAGAAACTAGAAGAAAAAAGGTGGGATCAATTTTGTAAATAGAAGATTGCTTGTTAGACACAAAAGCAATATGTCATAAAATATATTTATGACTACACTCCACCTCTTTTATGATTTTCAAGAGTAGAGCCGATTCCTCCTCTCTCCCTGCCTTAACCTTACAGCCAAAACACACACAAGTGTGTGTGTATGTTAAATGCTAGAGAAACATAATAGTTTTTTCTTTCATAAAAGCTTTGGAGAAGAAAGGAAAAATATTGCAAAAGAACTTGGAGCTTTGGGTGTGCACTTGATAGAAGGATTCTCCTTTGGATCCTCCAAAGTCTTCAAGGGTATGATTTTACCTCTATCTTCATCTCTTTTCTAGTTTCTAGTAACACTTGTACAATGGATCCTCTCTTAGAAGAAGACGTTCGTTTTTCGTTTTTGTTTGGTAAATATTCTTCTTCCAACACTTTTCTTCTATCATAATTCTCCAATCCTCAAGTCTTTCCCCAACTAAGACTTAACCCCATTAGCTATTTCAACTATTAAGGCATCTTCCATAATAGTGACTGGTATAGCTAACTTTTAATAAAAGATTGTAATACAAAAGACAAGTTGGCACCATTATCACATAATATACACGCATGTATAGAATTAACAAGAAATGTATCAGAAACTACATCCGCCGATTCCTTAGCTTCTTCCGCCATCATATGAAATGCTCAATCCATGGGCCCCTCAAAGTTAGGGATATTAAAGATAAAATGACTCAAAATGGAAAGAAAAAGACTTAATATGCATTAAATAATTAATGCATATCACACCCTCAAACTAGAACTGTTGCTTGTCCCCAAGCAACTAAGACACAAAAAGAAAATGACTAAATTTGGTAAGATTTGCATAATGAGAGAAATAAGTGTAATACCCCGGGTAAGTTCGTTAGTTAAAACCCCTTTCCGTTAAGTTTAGTTAACTTTAAAGATGGAAGTTTAGGGTAAGTTTGGGTTAAGTTAGGAATTAAAGGTGTTTTGGTCATTAATGGATAGTTTAGGGGCTAAAGTGGTATTTGTACCGAAAGAATTTAAAGTTCGAATGGAAAGCTATACAGGATGAAGCATTCCGGATATTCAAAGAGAAACTTTGTAGCGCGCCGATTTTGTCATAACCTGAAGGTTCCGAAGACTTTGTTGTTTACAGTGATGCTTCCAAACTGGGATTGGGTTGTGTACTTATGCAGCGTGGAAAGGTTATTGCTTATGCTTCTCGTCAACTAAAAGATCATGAAAGACAGTATCCTACGCACGACATGGAGCTTGCAGCAGTTGTCTTCGTATTGAAGATTTGGAGACATTATCTTTATGGTTACAAATGTCAAATTTATACTGATCCTAAGAGTCTCCAACACCTCTTCGATCAGAAGGAACTAAATATGAGGCAAAAAAGGTGGCTAGAACTGGTGAATGATTACGACTATGAAATTCTTTATCATCCAGGAAAGGAAAACGTGGTAGCTGATGCACTGAGTCGTCAAGAAAGAAGCGGGACAATAAAAGCCATTGCACTACGAACTGAACTCCTACCCGACATCTTTGACGAACTGCAGAAGTGTCAAATAGAAGCTTATCAGGAAGAACATTTGAAGTCAGAACGGTTAGTGGGGATATCAGAATTGCTTGTGAGAGATGACCGTGGGTTATTGTGTATGGGAAAAAGAATTTGGGTGCCTCGTTTGGGTGGGTTACGTGATCGTGTACTACAAGGAGCTCATCAATCTCGTTTCTCTATTCATCCAGGTACGAATAAGATGTATAAAGATTTAAAACAATTCTATTGGTGGCCGGGAATAAAAAGAAGTATTACTCAACATGTGGAAAGTTGTACTACGTGTAAGAAGGTAAAGATTGAACATCAAAAGCCGTTTGGTCTGTTGCAACGATTGGAAATACCTATGTGGAAATGGGATCAGATTATGACAGATTTCATCACGAAGCTACCAAGGACCCCGAAGGGATTTGATGCTATTTGGGTGATTGTCGATAGATTGACGAAGTCTGCTCACTTCTTACCAATAAAGGAAGCTGATTCGATGGAGCGATTAGCTAAGTTGTACATTGACGAAATAGTAACTCGACATGGAGTTCCAATCTCGATCATTTCTGATCGTGATAGTCGTTTTACTTCAAGATTCTGGAGAAGTTTTCAGAAGGAAATGGGGACGCAGATAAAACTAAGTACAGCGTATCATCCTCAAACTAACGGTCAGAGTGAACGAACGATTCAGACCTTAGAAGATATGCTCCGGGCTTGTATTGTTGACTTTGGGGGATCATGGGATAAGCATTTACCCTTCATTGAATTTGCCTACAACAACAGTTATCATTCCAGCATTCAAGCGGCACCGTTTGAAGTATTGTATGGTAGAAAATGTCGAACGCCTCTGTGTTGGAATGAAGTGGGAGAGAAAAAATTAGTGGGGCCAGATATAGTTCAGTTGACCGCGGATAAGGTTACTCAGATTTGGGAAAGATTAAAAGTGGCTCAAGACAGACAGAAAAGATACGCAGATCGACGCCGAAAACCGCTAGAGTTTCAAGTTGGGGATTTTGTGATGTTAAAGGTCACACCTAGGAAAGGAGTCATTCGATTTGGAAAGCAAGGTAAACTTAGTCCAAGGTACATCGGGTCATTTGCAATTATGGAGAGGATCGGTGAAGTAGCATACAGGTTGGATCTTCCGCCAGAGTTAAGCAGGATTCATAACGCGTTTCATGTTTCAAATTTTCGGAAGTGTTTGGTTACGCCAGATCAGGCCGTTTCTCTACCAGATATACAAGTGGATGAAAAGATGAATTATGTGGAGGAACCGGAAGCCATAGTTGACCACAAAGTTAAAGTGTTGCGGAATAAAGAGATCAGACAAGTGAAAGTTCAGTGGAGACATCATAGAGGGCAGGATGCTACTTGGGAATCGGAATCCGAAATGAGAACCAAATACCCTCACCTTTTTGCCTAACCGAATTCCGGGACGAATTTTTTTAAGGGGGAGATGATGTAATACCCCGGGTAAGTTCGTTAGTTAAAACCCCTTTCCGTTAAGTTTAGTTAACATTAAAGTTGGAAGTTTAGGGTAAGTTTGGGTTAAGTTAGGAATTAAAGGTGTTTTGGTCATTAATGGATAGTTTAGGGGCTAAAGTGGTAACTTGGTTTAATAATACCCTTTAAGACTCCAGATATTTCAGAAATCATATATTATCTTAGTGTGTGTGTGTTTGGAGGCAAGGAGGAGAAAAGAAGACAAGTTAGGGTAAAGCTCCAATTGATGTGCTTTGGAAGTGAATTAAGGTATGTTCCTTTGTATTTTGTGTTTGTAATTGCTTTTAGAAGGGTTCTATCGGAGTAGAAACATCATTTACACATCTGGGGTTGATTCAGTCGGTTTTCTGGGTAAAAAGCACCAAACCGACAGAGGTTTCCGGACACAGTATGAATGTGTCCGGGTAGTTCCTTTGGTGGTGTCCGGGTGGTTTTGTTGATAGTGTCCGGATGATATTATAAAGGTGTCCGGACGGGTTCTTTATCCGGGTAAGTTTCTTTTTCCTATGTTTTCCGGATAGAATTGGATACCGGATAGCATCCGGATTACTCTGGTGTCCGAACGTTGTCCGGACTGTATACGTTGTTCGGACTGTATACGTTGTCCGGAAAAGTCACGCTGTCCGGAAAAGTTATGTTGTCCGGATAATTTGAGGTATCCGGATACTTTTGCTGTTTGGTCATTTTTGAGAATTTAAACACTTTTGAGTATCCAGTAACCTGTGTTTTGTTAATTCTTAGATAGAATATGAATAAGGACTAAAATACTATGGACTTGACTTAAGTTCGGGCTTGGGGAAGACAATTGAGGATAAAAGTTAGATAGAGTTATCTAAAGCTCTTAGTCCTAGCAAGCCCTATGTGTTCAAAGTGGTAGAGCAATACTTGTATATGATTGTTTCAGATTCTGTGAAATTGAAGTGAAGCTGGATTGTTTGAGAAAAGCTTGGAGAACGTTTTGATAAGACAAGCAGGTGAGTTTTACTTCAAAATGTTTTTAAACTGGAATACATATACGTGTAGATTGAAAATGTGATAGATAATGTGATTAGATGTTCATAAATGACAATATGATATATTGAGATATATATTGTATTTATATGTGTTAATACTACACGAGTATACGTTAGCCGAAACTATAGTCGGCGGTGTTTGTTGTAGTTGTTGTACAGCGGTGTTGCTGTAGTTGTTGTACAGCGGTGTTAGATGTAGTTGTTGTACAGTGGATTAGTTGGCTCGCAACCAACTAACATGGCTAGGAGAAGTGAGAATGAGAAAGAGGATGAGTTGAACACAGTGCACGAGTCTTGATTGGTATTTAATTACGTGTGATATATGTGTGTTTATATAAAGGATTTTATATAAATGGGTTTTATAATGATTGTGAAATGACAGGGATTTTCTCACTTAGACCGCTAGGTCTAACCCTTATTTTGTTTTAAAAATCTGTATTCCAGGTCGTGGATCAAGTAAGGGCAAATAAGAAGGATAGTCGTTGCTTAGCTTTTGGGAAGACTTGTGTTATGAATATCATGAAGTGTTTTTGTACTTATGGCTTTGTTGTTAGTCATAATGTAAATTATTTAGTCAAAAAGTTTGTACTGAATTACTTATTATGTTTAGTAATACTATGGGACCGAATATGAAATATGATGTATCTTTTTGATGAAATTATGTTGTGAAATGTATGTTATTTGTATATATGGAAACTGGGACGTTACAATAAGTGCACACAATATCATGATAGATGCAAGGATACAAAACATAGCCATTCATAAATCCCAAGTAACACAATCTTAGTCTAACAGTGAGTATGAACCATAAGCTAGAAAATTTTTCTCTTTGTTATGCTCTACACACCTCACATCCAAGATCAAAAGGACTTTGAAATGATAGGTTCACTCTTTTGGCACATTTTGTCTCACTTTGCCTTTTTCCTTTCTTTTTGCTTCAACATGTATGAATTTTTTTTTCTTCAATTTTTGGCACTTTTGTGCTCTTTTGTGTTGAAAGTAATGCACTTAGCCCCTATGGGACTTTTTTAGTGCTTATGGTCCAATCATGGCAACTTTGAAGAGATATGCTCTTTTTTATAACTTCTTTGTGTATGTTTTCTTGCCATGATGGACTTCCCACCCTCAAACTAGGACTCAACAATGTCCTCATTGTTATCGAGGATCTGCTGAAATAGAGTCTTCACGGAAGTCACCTCTCCCTGAAGATCATCAACCGCTGTCTTCAATGATGTGACTTCATTGGACAGGGTCGTAAAGATGGTTGTAATACCCCGGATAAGTTCGTTAGTTAAAATCTCCTTTCCGTTAAATAAAGTTAACTTTAAAGTTGGATTTTAGGGTAAGATTGGTTTAAATTATAAGCTAAGGGTATTTGGGTCATTATTGAGAAGTTCAAGGACCAAAGTGGTAATTAAGTTTGATATTATCTCTTAAGCATATCAGATATTTCACAACTCAGATAATATCCAGATTTGGTATGTGTGTGTGTTTTGTGGAGAAAGGAAGAAAAAGGGGAAAAGAAGGTTTCTTTGGCTAAGGGATTCAATTTGATCCATTGGAAGTGTTTGAGGTATGTTTTCTTTACATATTATGTGTATAATTGATAACTGAATGTTTCTATCGGAGTAGAATAGTTAGAATTACATCTGGTAATGACTCAGCGGATTTCTAGGTCGAATTAGGGAAAACCGACAGAGTTTTCCGGACACCATGAATGTGTCCGTATGGTTTTGTTGAAGGTGTCCGGGTAGTTTTATTGATGGTGTCCGGATGACTTTCTGAAGGTGTCCGGACAGGGTTTTATCCGGGTAAGTTCCTCCTTTCTTATGTTTTCCGGATGAAATGAGATACCGGATAGTGTTCGGGTTACTTTGGTATCCGGATGTCGTCCGGATGGTTGTGGTGTCCGGAAAAGTTAAGTTGTCCGGATTCTTTGTGTTGTCCGGAAAGTTGTCCGGATACTTTGAGGTTTCCGGATAACTTGGCTGTTTGGGTAATTTTGAGGATAAGAGTTATGTAGATGTATCTAGAGTCCATAACCTGCTAGTAAGTCTTATACATAAGTTGGTAAGGAGATATTTGTATGTAAATGGTTTCAGATTCTGAGAATCTTGGATAAAGGATCGGATAGCTCGAAGAAAGGTTTGGAAGCATATTGTAAGCATTCATGTGAGTTTTGCTTTAAAACGTTTTGAACTGGGATACATATATATGTGTATATATATAAATGAGATGATTATGTGGTAGGAATATGATTATGTGTATATAAATGACAATATGATGTAATGAGATATATATTGTATTTATATAAGCTTTGCACTACACGAGTGCACTTGTTGCCGGGTTCCGGTGAGCGGACCGGTGTGTAGCCGGGTTCCGGTGTGCGGACCGGTGAGTAGTCGGGTTCCGGTGTGCGGACCGACGGGTAGCCGGGTTCCGGTGAGCGGACCGGTTGTTGATTTATTAGTTGGCTTGCTACCAACTAATATGGCCATTTGTGGAGGAATAAGGTGAATGAGATGTACACGATGCACGAATCTGGATTGGTATTTAAATACGTGTGGTATGTTTATATTTTACGAAAGAATTACCAAAGGTTTATCTAAACTATTTTGATACAAAGGATTTACATAAAAAGGTTTTATAATGATTTTGGAAAGGACCGGGATTAACTCACTAGACCCGTTTGGTCTAACCCTCATTTTGTTTTCAAAAATATGTTTTCCAGGTTAAGGATCGGCAGGAGAGGATGAAGTGTAGGAAGATTTTGATGGATGTTGATTAGGAAGCTTTTATATATATTTTGTAATTTATGAGACCGAAGGGACCGTTTGTGGTTTATTTATGTATCTTTTATTATGAATGTAATGAAGTTATGCAATGTATGTTATTTGAAGCATGTTTGGGAAACCGGGTCGTTACAATGGTGGAGAGAGTGATGTTGGCGGAGGAGTTTTCAGCGAGGGTGGTAGCAAATTGACCAATGCTACCATCCACCTTCTCCAGATCAGCACTGGAGGCTTCCTTTTCAACCTCAGTAATCAGCGTCTTGAGGTTCTCTCCAGCGTTTGTAACCGTTGAAGAGTTAGCTAAGAGAGTGGTGGTGAGGGATTCCATCTTTGTTTCCAGGGCCTTCAGGGAGGTGTTGATATCTCCCAAATTAGGACCTGCAATAGTTAATAACTTATGAACAGAGGAAAACTCAGAAGTTGGGGATTTTGAGAGAGGAATGTCGATGGTTTTGTGTATACCTGCAGGCGGGTTGGTGAAGTCGTCGAAACCACGATGACCTGAGTAGTGTTCCATGTCGCCTTGGCGCATAGAAGTGCCTGCAGGTCCTATATTTGCATCCATCATCCTATTGAGAGTGTCAGCAGCTTTATCATGTAGGATGACGGTTGTTCCAGAGAATGGAGGAAAAAGAGGCGGAGTGTCCAAAGATTGAGTGGGAGGAACAAAGGTTGAGAAGAGGGATTTGGTGCGGGGTTCAGCGTTGGATTCGCTGAGAAATACTTCTTTAGTCCTTAGAGGGTCTGAAGGAGAGGGGTTCTGTTCCAAAGCTATAACCTCAGCGTTTAGAGACGCTGAAGTTGGGATGGAAGGGTGGCTGTATCAGCTATGGCAGAGCGTACCACGGAACTATCCAGCAGTTCTAAAGAATGAACCGTGGAGTCTTCAGCGTGTGAATGCTTGGGGGTTGCTCCTTGGTTTTCTTGATCCTTTGAGAATCAAGTGGGGAAGTATAGTGTTTCCTTTTTCAAGAAGGAGTGGAGGGTGCAGCCTGGGTATCAGCAGTTGGGATTACCGCTGAGGTAGCCGCAGAAGTAGAAGAAGTTGGAGGTCTAAGAATAGATAAGAGTTTAGAGAGACGTACCTCGTTTAGCAGTGGCTTGAAGTCAATAACTTTAGGGCCGACATTTGAAAGTCTCAGGTCGCCCACCTTCGGGTATTTGTTCTTCAGGCCTTGTTGGAAGACGGCACTGACAAACCTGGGATAAGGAACACATGTTGGTCTATCAGCAACATTCACCCTGAACATCAGATCATCGAAAATGATTTGTGCCCAATCAATGTGGAGACCCTTCAGTAGTGAGTACCCCATGGCCTGTTGAGGTTGAGAGGCTTGGTCAGAAGATCCAGTCTTCGCTGTCAAGCAGCTGATCAGATGAGCAAAGATGAAGTTCATCTCGCTCGGCATTTTGGACTTCTTGATGGCCGTCAACTTCTTGTCAGGGAGTTCATCTCTCCCTGAGTCCCATACGTACTACATTGCATCAAAGAATGCAATGATTGTTTCCCTATCTGGTGAGGTTTTGGGATTGGGTAGATGGACAAAGGGTTTATCTTTTGTGGTGGCAGGGAGGTTTAGGGCACACCTGATGTTACCAGGTGTAATCTTGGAAGTACCATGATCGATGTCAAAGAGGATGACATCGATTTTCTTCTTGGGGTTCTTGGTAGAGGTGATCTGAGCACTTCTGGCAGAATACTAGAACGGAGATAGTAGATGTTTATTTACTGGAGGAGCGATGGTTAGAGCTATGGAGATAGGGCATGTATTCAGAAAGTTCACAGCGTCATCCAGATGTGTGACCTGCTTCTTTTCAGGGAAGTCAAAGAGAGCATAGGGATTGTTACTCTGAAAGGTAACTTTCTCGATTTTGAACTTGACCTGAGGAGCCTTTGTTATTTCAGTAACCTCAACGGCAGTGGGAGACTTCGCAGTAGGAGTGTCAGTAGTAGATGCCATTTCTGTGTAACACATAAAACCACGAAGAAGATGAACAAAAATGTCTTAATGTGGAAAGATTTTCCAGTAAGATGTTTTTGAGTTTTGTCCATTTCATTCAGACCAAAGATGTCTTAATGAAGAATAGAGTTTTTCTTGTTTTGAAAAAGAAATACAAAACATAGAGAACATTTGTTTTCCAGTTTCTATTTGAAGGAAAAGATTCTGGAAAAACATATGAGAATACAAGTTTAAGATTTTTTGTTTTAAACTTGAAGAACAAACATGAAGATTGTATTCATAAAATCATGAAAAAGAAATGATTTCATTTTTAGAAAGGTTTCTTTTGTTTGATCTGTTGAAAACAATAATAAGATCGAAAACAAGTTTATGATTTTCAAAATAAAAGAAATAATAACCTGTGATGCTTAAAGAGATGAAGATGAACAGGTTCTTGATATTAAATCTTGAATGCAACAGAGAAATCTTGCTTGAAAGAGATGAAGTTCGCGTAAGGTGAAAATATAAACTCGAATGTGTTTATATAGTGAGAGTAGAGAGAGAGAAACTGGAGCAGGAAAGTTTTTCATCATGAATCTGACACGTTCCTCGAATTTGATTGGACAAGGAAAACGAAATGGGCGAACGTGTGCCAGAAAAGCGTGCCATGGTCTATCCGTTATGATGACGTCATAAACGTCTTTTCACATTTTAAGATGTCTCTAAGGATTTGAAAAGCTCAGGGACCTTTTAAAAAACATGAAGCACTGAATAGAAATATCAGTGTTAGATTTAGAAATTTCAAAAATATCATTGAAAGGAAGAGATATTCAGCGATGCAATTTTTTTTGAAATCTTGCATTCATATGCGAACGTCAGCGAGTAAAGAGAACATACCTTGATATCAGCGAATCAATTTTGTTCAGAGATAAGAGGATTAATGGGTTATGCAAATTCATTGTTATCACTGATCAAATGGGAACCGCTGAAGATTTTATTTGTAAGTTCCAGATCCGTTCAACGAACAATGAAATCAACAGATAATAACAATAGTGTTTATGATTTCAACTGGTCATCCCTATTAGCTTTCAATTGAGAGAGAATTACAATTAGTAGTAGGAAAGAAAAATAGACAACTAGCCTATTTTCCAAGGCTAATGCACTTTATATATGACGAGCCCGTGGTTAACAAGCACATGGCCCGTTCACTAACTAAGCTCAAAATAAAAAATTACAAATTAAACCCTTGAGCTTTAAATCAACAATAAATGACCCTAACAATCTCCCCCTTTAATTTGAAGTTCGAGTTCGCGCCAGTTATGAACATATCTTTTACGAAGCGCAAAGTGTACCTCGAACATTCGGATAGCGCGGCGATAGTCGATGCGTTCTTCAACCACTTCTAAAGCGTTTCGTGCAGTTATCTCATTCCAGTTCGGAACATACGAAACCTTCTGATTTTCCGATTCATAAGAAATGATTTTGCGAAGAGCATTTTGGACTTTGAAGAGCGTGCCGTCGCAGAATCTGTCGACCTGACTGAATCGTAGAAATTTCTTTTCGTTCTGATCGTTGATGTAGACTATCCCAAATTCAGGTTCTAGAAGCAGAGCGTTCTCGGGATACATCTTCAACTCAGGAGCTATCAGATTCGGCTTTATCAGATTTACCTTCTTTGCCCTGTTCTCGATTGCCATTTGGAAATCCGTGAGGTATGACATCATAATAGTACGGACCAGGAATCGACGAACATCTTCGAGCGCCTTTGTGACAGGTAGCGGTCGGATGGTTCTTGTACGAAGGTCTTTCAGAATTCCCAGGAAGTCGAACGGTCGGAGGTGCTGGAAGTCAGCTTCAGAAAATTTCCATTCATTCCCATCTTCACGTCGGACAGTAAATACAGGATAAACGATTTTCATAATGCGGCTTGACTGGATGTTGAGTACCTCTGTGATCTGATGCTTGGTTCTGACTTGGCTAACTGGTAGACACCGCTTCATTGCACTGATGTACCGGCGTTGGTATTCGGGGTTGAGGTTGTAAATGCCAAGGCAAAAGGTCGGCTCGATTGGGCGAAGCTTGTGGACAAACAACTTCTTCATGGATTCCTCCAGGTAAGGAATAAAGATCGGGATCTTCTCCCAACGGATTTGTTGCTGTTGTTGTTGAGGAGGGAGATCAGAAGCTGTCGGTTGCTGAGGAGATGTCGGAATATCGGCAGTTGTGGTCTCGGGTCTTGTTGAAGTTTTAGCGGGTTGAGCAGAGTGGACGGGGGTTCCATATAAATTCTGGAGCAAGAACTGATCGTAGTCTACGTTATCATCTTCATCAGTAGGGAAGACCAAATTAACCTGGTGATTTGCGGCACTGGCGGCTTTTTCATACCATGCATCTTCGGTCTCCGGGTTGGTCTCGCAGTCTGGATCAATCATATCTAGTATCGGGCTATCTGATGAGTCAAAATTAACCAGTTCCTGTGTTGAACCCTCAGGCTTTTCAACCATCGGGTCTTCATCGTCTGAAATATCCATATCTATTACCATCTCGGCTAGAGGCAACTCGGCTTCAGGTTCGGCGTAGGTTGTTGTTGCCGCAGTTGCTGGTTCCAGTTGAACCACAGTTGTCGATTCGGTGAGGATAGGGACGGTCTCGGTAGGTTTTAGTCTTTTCTCCTCCTCACGGTGATCAGGATCATCCTGGTCAACGTGCTTGCGCTTTAGACCACCAGCTTGACTCTTGCAGGTATCTTCGAGTGAACGGACTCTCTCAGACAGCGTTGTCATCGCTTGTTGGAAGTCCTTGAGAGTCGAGTCAATGGTATCCAATCGAGTGGTAATGGACGATGAAGGAGCAGTGACCTGAGATTTCAGAACGGATAGCAGGTCTGCTTCGGTTGAGGCATCGGTTTCAGATTGTTGGAGCAGTTGGGCTAGAAGCATCGTCTTGAGGGTATCCACCAAATATGTAGGCTGAACAGGGGCCGGTGGAGGTGTAGGTGCGGTTTCAGCGTCGACGATCTTCTCTTTACCTTTGACTAAGCTCTTAATTTTGTTGAGCTCGGCTGCGACGTACTGCTCCATTGCCTTGCGGACAGCCTTAAGGGTGCTGTCCAGGGACCCTGGTGACACAAAGTCGGGTAACGTAACACCGGGATCACTTAGATTACCCGTTGAGGTATCTACCGCAGAGGCAGAGCCACCTACATTCACGGTTGGCGCAGGGATAGCCGTGGTAGGATTTCCGTCCGATCCTCGTGTTCCGCCAGACGGAGACACTACAGACATTCCGATCGAGTCACGAAGAGTCTTGATTTGGTGGTCTTCATCATGTGTCCTAGGCGAAGAATGTTCAATTTCAAATGGCCCTAGACTCGATGGTGCACGAAATGAAGTCGAGACCAGGGGCTGTTGGTCTCTTGTTTCAACACCAGAACTCTCCGAGTGAGAGACCGGTGGAAGTTGTGCTTGATCCCCGTGAGAAACTGAAACATTCGTCTTTCGAGAGACGGATGAGTGGCTGAGGGGGTTGTGCAATTGCTCCACTGGGTCCACAGAGGCTTCTTCAATATCCTGTCCCAACAAATGAGACGGGATAGTAGATGTGGCTACCCGGATATCACTCGGTTGGGTTCGCTCAGGAGCCTCTTTATCTTTACGGCTCAATCTTTCCTGGTTCGCTTTCGAACGCAGTTCTCTCCTTCTCACATGATATAATTCAGCATCTACTACTCCCACGTTCATAATATCTCATATTTCAGGATGTTCAGTATGAGGAGGTGAGTCAAGTGGGATTCCTTCGGTGAAGTCCGGGTTTGGGCCGATGCCGTGAGGTATTAATTTTAGGCGTATGTTCCGGTCCGTATCGGATTGCGTGGAGTCAGATTCCACGTTTTCAACATGTGGGGTTGGTGAAGGAGGGTCGGAAAGATATGGTTCGGAGTCATGTTGAAGCATCGGTCGTGAGGACGATGCTCCGGCTTCGCCTGTCGGTCGGGTGATAGGGATGATGGGTTGTTGGCTAGGGCCAGGACGCGGATCGAATACACCTCCTGTTGCGGTTCCCCTCCCGATAATTCTCAACACACCCCGCCCGGGAGCCCCAGTTGCCCGGGCCCTTCCACCTCTTACTCTCGGACCCTCACGTCTCTCGGGTCTATGTCCCGGGGGAGGTCCCTCCGGCGCTGGCTGGACCATGGGATTCCCTAACGCTTCCCTATATGCTACTACACTCGGGGCAGTAGGATCCGCGTGTGCTAGAAGGGCTTCAGGTATGGGCATGGCAATGGCATTAGATGGGTTACGGATAACCATGTATTGTAGGTGGTGAGTAGGACATACCGGATGATTCGAACGTCGCGGTATTGCTGGATTGGAGTCCATATGTTGTCGCACAACCAATGCAAGGAAACGAGGGTAGGGGAGGAACTTCTTCTGCTTTGTACCACCGATTTGACGAATGGCTTGAACAAGTTCGCGCCAGATAATCATTGATGCGTCCATGTGGCGGTTGTAGCACACGGCATGGAATAGCCGCAGGAAGTCGCCGGTACACTAGTCGATACCTTTCCATCTGGACGAAAGACACCTGTTCAGAATCGTAAACAGGGTGTACCAGATGGGGGCCAGGTATTTCCGATTGAACGCGGAAGGACGGTTAAGAGCGTAGTTGTATCCAAGAGCGCGGACTTGAGCGCATAAGGTTTTGTTATTGACCGCGGGGTCGTACCGTTGATGTCCGCCGGCGGTGGCTTCGGGCAGTGATAGAAGTCGGCGGAAAGAATCAGGTGTCAGTGTGAAAGCATGATTATCAATCTGAGCTGTGATCGTCTGAGAATTTTCGGCCGTGATGACTTGTGCAGAAAGCCAAACTTGAAGAACTTACAGTAGTGGAACGTCGGCTGTAGCAGTGAGGGTCTCATGGAGACGGTGACGCATCAAGATATCCACAAGGACTCGGTGTTGTTGTTGTGGTCTGAATTGAGCCGGGTCTAGGTGATGGTTGTTTGCCTCCAATTCAGTGCCATGGTCAGGGTCGACCAGAGCATTATCAGCTGCCTCGTCTATAAATTCCTCTTGCGGAGGATTTTGTTCTTCGGGATTCTGTGGATTTTACTGTTGATCCGCCATTGAATATCTGTAAGAGAATCCAAGTTAGTAAAAAAGGCGGATAAGCAAGTTCGGGCGCGTACCTTTGTATTTGATGGCTCAATCTTAGACAGATTGAGGACTGGCAATGAGTAAAACAGGTACAGAACTGACAAACACAGAGGAGTCCAGACAAAAGAATGGAAAAACCAAACTTTCCGGACAAACCATACTGTCCGGACAAAGGTGTCCGGACAACGCATGTTACCGGATGGGAAGAATGTTCCCGGATAAACTAGACAATCCGGACAAAATGGTTTTCGTGTGAGAGTGTTTTCCGGACAAAACGGATTCCGGACACAGCAACATACCGGTAGGTGAACTTACCGGAAACCGTGAGGTTTCCGGACAACTAGGTATCCGGGTGTGGAGTGATACCGGATAAAATATCTAAACCAATGAGAGTTTCCGGATGAAACATCAACAGGATGAATGTGTCCGGACATAATGAGTGTTTCCGGACGACATTCATCATGAGCAAACGTGCAATTCTCAGTCCCAAATAGGTGTTAACACATATAATGAGACTCAAGGTAAGCAGATAACCACACCAGGTCAGCGAAAACGACCTCTAAACCACCGATTGGACCCGAAATCGAAAGGACCCATAAGGGGTTCATGGATGCTGTGAATCGACCAAGATGGTGGTCGATTTGTGGTGTGAAGTGACAGATACTTGACTACACATTAGCGAGATGAAGATTGGAATAGAATACCTGAAGATGGAGCAAAACGCGAGTGCTAATCGAGATATGTGAGTGAGACCGAGTGCGAGAGAGAAAACGAGAGGGTTTAGGGTTTTGCAAGAATTTTCCGGGTAAAGTGATTTCTGGAATCCGGATGCTTATATACACCGGCCACAAAAACCGGATAGATAACCCGGATGGACAACCCGGATACCCATCCAGTCCGGAAAGTCATCTGGACTGATGGGTGTCCGGACACTTTGACACTTCAAAAAATTTCATTTTTTTTAAATATGAAACCCTTAGGATTTTGACAGATTTTTCTCTCGCTGCCCCTCAAACTGAGCATGGGCCAAAACTTGCTCCCCCTCAAATAGTGCAATGGAGAGTTCGACACACAAAAAAAACTTTTGAGCATTTTAAAAAAAACATTGTGTCGCTCCCCCTCAAATGATGAACATAAGTTGAAATCCACACAAGAGTGTCCACACACACAAAAAAAATTAACATGTTTAAGAAAGACTGTGTGTGATGCTCCCCCTCAAAAATTGAGTAAACTTACCTGATACCGCTTTGTGCTCCCCCTGAACACATGAACACACCGTGAAAGTACATATATAGACAGATAAAAGTTGACGACAGTACGAAAGAAAAAAGGAAATATACGAAGAAAGAACGGAAACAAACGAAATCTACGAAATAAATACAGAGACTTAAGCTAACTATGTAACTGGAACAAGTAGAATACAAGTGCGAGAAAGTGTATACTCAATCATCAGTTGTGTAAACACCGGATGATGAATAGACAGTTACTCGTAGATGTATGGAACTTGTAACTGGCACACAGTCGAATCAAGTCTTCAGATTTAGCATACATAACTTGGACACGAGAGTGACAAAACGTTTTTCGTACAAGGGTTTTGTAAAGAGGTCTTCTAACTGATGCTCAGTATTTACGAAGTAAAGTTCGATTGTACCTCTTTCGACGTGATTCTTAATGAAGTGATACCGAACGTCGATGTGCTTGGTCTTAGTGTGTTGGACCGGGTTGCTTGATATGGCAATGGCACTCTTCGAGTCACAGTAGATGGGCACCTTGACATACGTGAAGCTGTAGTCTTTGAGTTGTGTCCGCATCCAGATTACCTGTGAATAGCAGCTTGCGGCGGCCACATACTCTGCCTCGGCAGTTGACGTTGAAACGCATTGCTGCTTCTTGGACGCCCAACTCACCAGGCTATCTCCCAAAAACTGCATATGTCTCGAGGTGCTCTTTCGGTCCATCATACAGCCCGCATGATCCGCATCAGAATAAGCGGATAACTCGAAACCTGTCTCCTTCGGGTACCATAAGCCAAGATCAGTAGTACCATGTAAATAACGAAAGATTCGTTTAACGGCAGTTAAATGAGACTCTTTAGGTTTTGATTGATACCGGGCACACAAAAATGTTGAAAACATGATATCCGGTCTACTCGCAGTAAGATACATCAAAGAACCGATCATACCCCAATACAGTTTAGTGTCCACATCCGTTCCATTAAGATCTGCGTGTAACTTAGTACCGGGTGCCATAGGAGTTTTCATGGGTGAGGACTGTTCCATCTGGAATTTCTTAAGAATATCACGGATGTACTTAGCCTGGTTTATGAATATCCCGGTCGACAGTTATTTAACTTGAAGACCAAGGAAGAAATTCATCTCACTAAGCATACTCATTTGAAAAGGTTCTCCCATTAGATTGTCAAAGTTCTTAGCATATGTGGGATTAGTAGAGCCGAATATTATGTCATCTACATACACTTGAACTAGAACTATGTGATCTTTTTCGTTTTTGATAAACAAAGTAAAATCGATTTTACCTCGTGTGAATTTGGACTTTGTCAAAAACTTGGTCAGAGTATCATACCAGGCGCGTGGAGCTTGCTTCAAACCGTAGAGAGCCTTGTCCAGGATGTAGACATGATCAAGTTTCTTTTCGTCCACGAACCCGTCCGGTTGCGACACATATACTTCCTCTTTGAGATCACCATTGAGGAATGCGGTCTTCACATCCATTTGGAAGACCGTGAAATTCTTGTGCGCGGCGTAATCGAGGAACATACGAATGGCTTCTATCCTTGCTACCATAGCGTATGTCTCGTCATAGTCGATCCTTTCTTGTTGTCGGTATCCCATGGCCACGTCGGTATCCTTGCTACCGGAGCGTATGTCTCGTCATAGTCGATTCCGTCCTCGTCCTTCTTGTTCTTGAAGATCCACTTGGTGCCGATCCCCGTCTTATGGGTTGGACGTGGGACCAGTCGCCATACCTTCAGAGCCTCGAATTGGTTGAGCTCTTCTTGCATAGCGATGACCCAATCCGGATCTTCAAGTGCTTCACGTACGTTTGTCGGCTCAATCTTGCTTAAGAAGCCGGAGAAGAGACAAAAGTTGGCGGAAGCGCCTCGCGTTTGAACAGGAGTGGAGGGATCACTGATGATTTGATGTAAGGGATGAGCTTTGGTCCACTTGGTGGTGTGGGGAAGCGGCTGTTGAGTAGAGTGAGATGCGTCCGAATCCACATAATCACCAGATGGTAGGTCTTGTACTGCTTCAAGAGTTGCAGGCTGGTTTCTTGGAGGAGGTGGGGGAGGATTCGCCGAGGGTTGAACAACTTCTGGTTTCGAGGAGTGCAGAGGTTGATCGTCAGTTGTAGCAGATGACGAATCGTTAGGAGTGATCTCCGGATTTATAACAGGTTCCTCCGGGGGGTTAGTAGTATCAGTGGAAGTCGATGATGACGGTTGAGCTGTCTCCACAGAGATAGAAGCCGTGATTGTCGAAGGAGGTGGACCGGATTGATTCGCCGAGTCCTCGATACGAGCAACTTCAATTTAAGGTTGTGCTGAGACAGGAGTAGAAGCGTTAAATATGTCATCATAAAAATACTTAAATAGTAAATCTAAATCAGAAGAATCAGCATTCGATGAAGATGCATGATTTGGATTTACTGTCGCTTGTGCAGATCCCGAACTTGGAGGTCCGGAAGCTAGCACGCCAGTTAAACCGGGTTCTGAACTATTTTGTTCAGCAGCCAAATCTGCGGCTTCGTCGAATGTCACGTTTACACTTTCGACAACGGTTTTATTCCGTTTGATGTAAACGAGATACGCTTGAGCCTGCATGAAGTATCCGATGAAAACTCCTTCGTCCGCTTTGGGGCTGAATTTGCCGAGATCGTCTTTGTCGTTTAAGATGTAGCAAGTGCATCCGAATACATGGAAGTACTTGGTATTCGGAACGCGGTTGTTGATGATCTCGTACGGCGTCTTGTTGAACCGCTTGTTGCGGATGGAGCGGTTTTGCGTATAACAAGTCGTTCACACCGCTTTGGACCATAGAAATAGCGGCAGATTGGACTGAGAAAGCATGATGCGAGCCGCTTCGACTAGGGTACGGTTGCGTCGTTCCACCACTCCATTTTGCTGAGGAGTGCGTGCGGCAGAGAAGGTGTGCGAAATGCCGACTGAAGTCAGATAGTCATCCACCGTTTGATTCTTGAACTTCGTACCGTTGTCGGTCCTTATGGTCTGAACTTGTTGTTGCTTGTTCAGTAGGATGGTCTTCAGGTGGTTGATGATCAGCTCCGGAGTTTCGTCTTTCGAGCGAAGGAACTTGACCCATGTGTAGCGTGAGAAGTCATCCACCATCACCAGGACATATTTGCGCTTGTTGATACTCTGAACACGCATCGGTCCATACAAATCCATATGGATGAGTTCGAGGGAGCTAGACGTGCTCGGAGTTACCTTCGGTTGATGCGGCACTCGCTTCATCTTTCCTTTTTCGCATGCCCTGCAGAGACGATCCTTAACGAATTGAAGATCGGGCATGCCTTTCACGTGTCCGCCCAGCACCAGTTTGTTAATGCTTTTGAAATTCAGGTGCGATAGACGCCGATGCCAAATCCACGCTTGTTCGGAATTGGCCTTCGACAGGAGGCAGACGGGGTTAACGGGTTTCAGGGCTGCGAGGTCGATTGTTTAGAAGTTGGTCTTGCGTTTCCCAACCAGTAGCTCCTCTCCGTCGTCATTGAGAATTCTACACCTTTTAGCTTTAAAACGGACCTCGAGATCTTTGTCGCAGAATTGGCCGATGTTGAACAGATTGTGTCCCAATCCCGTGACGTGTGATACCTTCTTGATTGTGATGTTATCTTGGACAATGTCGCCGTAGCCCACGATCGGCGCCTTGTCGTTGTTGCCAAATCTCACGTCTCCACCATATTCTTTTTTGTAGTTCGTGAGAAACTCCCTCCCTCCGGTCATGTGCTTGGAGCATCCAGAATCTAAGTACCACACATGACCGTGCGGCAAAATCGAGTTTAACGGATTTTAGGTACCCAAATTTTCTTGGGTCCTGGAGGGTTAGGTTTGGCACCTCGTGGAGGAACTTGCTTTGACACAGATTTCCCCTTAGGTGTAGAATTTACACCTTTCGAAGGAACAGATTTTGTAGCAGGTTGCCTCTTGGGTGCCGGTTTAACCTCAGTAGGAGAAGCCCATTTTGGATTGGGTTTGGTCTCCCGCTGTGGTTTAACCTCTGATTGTAAACCCCGTTGTTTATAGTATTTTCTGTTGTTATTACGGGGTTTGCGTTTGGGTGTCGAATTATACATGTGATATGACCCAAACCAATCATTTAAGTTAATTTCATCAAAATCATTCCAACCACAACTAGAACAACATAAACAATCACGCGATAACTGAATCAATTGATGAACGGAATTAATTTTAATTGGAAAAGAAACTTCAAAACGGTTCCAATGATTCCAAACACAATTGTCTTTGTTTATTCTAGAATTAGAAGCAGTAGGGAAAGACTTAGATGCTGCATCCTTGAGAGGTTCCTTGTTTAGCCACTTGGGTTTTTCTTGTTTTGCACGACCATTATTATCTGAAACAACAGGGACAGAACGGTCAGTGACTTTTGAAGAAACAGGATTTTTGACAGGCAATCGCACGGTCTTTTGCCTCGGTTGCGATTGGTTTTGAGAAACAGGTTTAGATTTGGAAATCTTAATCACAGCTGGGGTCTTTGTGTTTGAACAAGCACCCTTTTCAAAGTTGATCGGTCGATTCACCACTGGTGATAGAAAATCAGTATGACTCGGAAGAGGTTTGTCGAAAGGGAACGACTCAAACTCTCCAACAGAATTACCTTCAGAGTTCATGTATTCAGAAAAGTCTATCTCCAGAATTTCAGGACTTGGATCCGGTGAGGAAGGCGAGGAACACTTTGTGTTAGTGTGCTTTGGGGAATTTGGTGCGGAAGCTAGGAAAAAATCAGAGTTCAAATTCCTTAAAACACTCTCGTCTTGAGAATCCTTACCGTCTTGTGAAATTGAAATATTGCCTAAGAAAGCTTTGCACGAAGACGTATCAGATGAACTTGAGGAAAGTTCGGGTGAAATCTGCTTTTCAGATCGGAGTTGGTCAATCTGCTTTTGGAGCTGACCATTTCTCGTATACTCTTGCATCGCATCTGTAGCCAAGGCAGCCAGTTTTGATGTGAGTTTGGTGATTTCTCCTCGAAGGATTTCCTGTCCTTCATCAGACACAACTTCGGTTTTGACCGGTTGTAGATTCTCAAGTTTCTCAATTAACGCTTGCTTTTCCATTTGAAAAACTGACCTTTCTTTCTCGAGTGACTCCTCCAACTCGACTATCTTTGCTTCCAAGATGAGAGGGGGAACATAGAGCTTGTACTCGTCCGTCTCAGTCTTGGTTGCGGTTGCTTGGACCTCATCCTTTTTGGAGGAATCCTTGGGCTTTGCAACCTTGTAGCCATCGAAGTAGTCATTCGAGAGATACTTCTTGTTCTTTTGATAAGAATAATTTAAAGGTTCATAAAAAAAATGGAAGTTGTATTCCTCGTTTGTATGCTCGCTTATATTCCTCGGTTTCCTCTTCCTTTTCTGGTTCAAGTGGACCACTCCATTTAATAGCATATTCCGGGTATTTCTTATCTAAACCAAGACACCCAAAGTCATACAGAGTAGGTGTTTTGTAGATACCCTTTTTCAAATAGTGTGGGTTATCGTATCCGATTCCCCATTCTTTGTTAAAGTACGTGAACTCTTTGGGTTTATTCATAAAGATGGTTTGATCGGTTTGACCTCTTTTGTGGAGTTTTGTTTCAAGATCTGTGATTTTATTAACAAACTCCTTGTGCTGAACTTGAAGAGCAGAACATTGATAAACAATTTTTGCTTTCTCATTCAGACACTGATCAAACTGAGACTGAAGTTCAGATAACTTGGCCCTTAAGTCCTTAGGTGCTAATGAGAGATTTTTGCATTTGTCTTTTCGATTAGCATTTTCAGACTTATATTTTTCAGTTACTCTCTGTTGAACGTCTAGCTTTTCGGTTAGAGATCTTATCTCAAGCTTTTGTTCTTTAGAGGTGGCCTTAAAGGAATCTTCCTGTTCGGTAAGAGATTGCATTTGATTCAAGAAATCTTGTTGGTTAGAATCACATACCTGACTTGTCGTTTCTTCATCGGCTGGAGAGTGATATCCCATGAAAGCATTAGCACCATCAGAATCGCTTTCATCATCAGAACGACCCAACCAGTAGTCGTTTTCCACAAGTAGAGCTTCTCCAGCTTCCTTCTGCTCAATCAGGTGAGTTTAGCCTTGTAGTAATGAGAATTCTTTACCACAGGCCTCTTACAATCTTTAGCGAAGTGACTAAGCTTTCCGCAGTTGTAACAGGTCACTGGTTCATCTTTCTTCTTACTTTCTACTTTCTCCGTCTTCTCCTTCTTCTCTGACTTATCTTGCTCCTCAGCTTTCTGCTTTCCCTCATACTTGTCCTGATGATCATGGCGCTTGTTGGAGGAGGTAGAGTAGCGCTGATTATTGGACGAAGGCTTCTTATAAAACTTCTATTGTTGGAAAGATTTAGTGAGCAGATCAATCGCTCTCTTGAAGTCAGATACTTCATCATTAGAATCATTGTCTTCCTTTTCTTCAGATTCGGAAGAACTTTGCTTTTGAGCACGTTTGGAGTGACGGCCCAAAGATTTCCCTTGCTTGGAGGATATGAGTGCAATAGGATCAGCAGTTGGTTTTGATGCAGTCTCCTTCTCGCTCAGATGTTCATTCACTTCATCTTCGTCTTGAAGAAGCATCTCATAAAGTTCATAGATGCCAATGTTCTCTATCAAGTTGTTGTGATTGACATGAGAAGCAAACACCTTCCATTCTGGCAGCAGATTGTTGAGAAACTTGAGCGTGTTTTCCGTGTTGGAGCGAGTGATCTTATTCTTGTTCAGTTCATTAAGAAGTAGGCAAAAGAGTTCATAGGCCTGGGTGAGAGACTCGCCGGTGCGCTGCTTGAAACCATCGAACTTGGTTATTGCGCTGTTGATCTTCAGTTGATTTCCGACATCGCTCCCACGCATCATTCTGGCCACTTGATCCCACATGCCCTTTGCTGTGTCCTTGTAACTATCGATGGCAGTGTAGATCGTATTGGGGAGGGCTTGAACAAGATATCTCTTTGCATGCTTTTCACCTCAATCATGCCTCTTTCTTCTTCGGTCATTTCGGTGAGAGTCTTTTTCTCACGACGAGCTTCAGCATCTTCAGTTGCTGCTATGATCTTCATCAGCCAAGGGTTTGGACCCTTTTTAAGAGCTCTCTTGATATACACGTAGTTGTCCTTGGACTCTATGAAGATCATGAATCTGTCTCACCACTGGCTATACTCACCTTGGTAGAGGCAAGGTGGTTTGGAATCGGTATCGATTGCTAGAGCGCCGCGAGAAGACATCTTTGGTTGCAACGGAGTGATCGCCAGACGAATTGATTGATTCAAAGTGTAAACCTAACGCAAGGCACTATGAGTGGGATCCTAACGCAGGTTCTACGACTGATATTAACTAGGAATGAGCTTACTGGATAGGAATCCAAATAAAAGTCTGATCTGGAAGTGTCCGGATCAGATTAATGGAAAACAATTCCAAAATCACAAAAGTTTCCGGATAGGAGGAAGAGTCCGGACAGAATAGAAAAAATAATCACAATACTTACCGGGTGAATGAAGTTTCCGGATAGATTACTTACCGGATGAAATACTTACCGGGTAGGCTGAGATTCCGGATGGAATTGATTTATCGGAAACCTTGAGTTATCCGCATAAAATGCTTTACCGAAAACTTTTGGGTTATCAGCATTCCAAGCTTGCTGATGAGAAAGTTGAATCTTGTCTCATCAAGGGGCTTGGTAAATAGATCAGCTAACTGAAAATCAGTCGAGATAAAATGAAGTTCTATATCACCATTCATCACATGATCTCTGATAAAATGATACCTGATTTCGATGTGTTTGGTCTTTAAGTGTAGCACTAGATTATTGGCTATAGCGATGGCACTTGTGCTGTCGCAATAGAATGGAATTTTCGAGTCCAGTAGTTGATTTCTCATCCACAAGACCTGATAACAACAGCTTCCAGCGGCTACGTACTCCACTTCAGTGGTTGAGGTGGACACTGAGTTTTGCTTTTTACTTGTCCAACTCACCAGCTTTCCACCCAGGAGCTGACAACCTCTTGTGGTGCTTTTACTATCCATTTTGCAACCTGCAAAATCACTATCTGAATTGGCGATTAGATCAAACCCTGAGTCTTTGGGATACCAAAGACCTAGGTTAGGAGTACCCTTAAGGTAACGAAAGATTCGCTTTACAGCGATCATATGAGATTCCTTATGTTCAGCTTGATATCGTGCACACAAACAGGTTGCGTACATAATATCAGGTCGGCTAGCTGTAAGATACAGAAGAGAGCCGATCATCCCACGGTACATCGTGACATTAACAGGTATTCCAGAAGAATCCTTGTTTAGTGTCAGCGGCGGTGCCATAGGGGTTTTCATAGCTGAACTCTGAGTTAAATCAAATTTCTTCAGCATATCTTTAACATACTTACCTTGGTGAATGAAAGTTCCTTTTTCACTCTGTTTAATTTGAAGACCAAGGAAATAGGTTAGTTCACCCATCATACTCATTTTATATTCAGCTTTCATTCTCTCAGAGAAACGAGTACATAAGTCAGGGTTAGTGGAACCAAATATAATATCATCGACATATATTTGAACAAGAATAATATGACCTTTTACTTTCCTGAAAAATAGAGTTTTGTCGATTTTACCTCGCTCAAATTTTTCAATATGGAGATAAGTAGAGAGAGTGTCATACCATGCACGAGGAGCTTGCTTTAAGCCATAAAGTGCCTTATCCAGTTTATTGACATAACCTGGATGCTTAGGATCTGAGAATCCTGGTGGTTATTCCACGTAAACTTCTTCATTCAGCTTTCCATTGAGGAACGCTGACTTGACATCCATTTGATAAACTTTGAAGTCTTTGTGTACAGCGTAAGCTAAGAATAGACGAATAGCTTCTAGTCTTGCCACTGGGGCGAATGTTTCGTCGTAATCTATACCTTCCTCTTGTCTGTATCCCTGAGCAACAAGTCGGGCCTTGTTGCGGGTTACAGTTTCATGTTCATCCAACTTGTTTCGATAGACCCATTTAGTGCCTATCACTGACTTGTCAGACGGTCTTGGAACGAGATTCCAAACTTTGTTTCTTTCAAATTCTGTCAGCTCTTCTTGCATAGCGCTGACCCAGTTTGGATCTCTGAGGGCATCATCTATTTTCTTTGGTTCAATCAGAGAAATAAAGTTAACAAATAAACAAATATTATCTGCACTTCGACGAGTCTGAACACCAGCATTTGAATCACCAAGAATCTGATCAATAGGGTGATTTATTGTCCATCGTTGAGCCGGAGCATGAGTCGCTGACTCAACTTGAGCTGGAGGGGCTGAAGATGAGGCTTCAGCAACTTCTGGTATATCAGTCAAGAGAGGAAGAGGTTCAGAGGCAGGCATAGTGTTTAGAGGAACAGTTGAGACCCATGATGTTTCAGCTTCACTGGTCTGCATGTTTGGGATGATAGTAGGACCATCATCTTCAGCGGGATGAGTGTGAGTAGTGGGAATGTCTTCAAATTCACCAAGATGAGAAAACATCCATTGATTCAGTTCTTCAGTATCAGCAGAAGGTTTAGAGTTCGCTGAACGGGATTCGTCAAAGGTGACGTGGATAGTTTCTTCAACAGTCTGTCTTCTTCTATTGAAGACTCTGAAGGCTTTGGAGATTGAAGAATATTCAAGAAAGATTCCATCATCAGCCTTAGGATCAAACTTTCCAAGGGCATATCTGTTGTTCAGTATAAAACACTAACATCCAAAGATGTGAAGAAAGCTGATTGAAGGCTTTCTCCCATGAAAAAGTTCATAGGCTGTCTTTTTGAATCTTTTGACTATCAGCGACCTGTTTTGAGTAAAACAAGCAGTATTGACAGCTTTTGCCCAAAGCTGAGTAGGTAAATGAGAATCATTGAGCATTGAACGTGCAGCTTCGATGATAGTTCGATTTCTTCTTTCAGCGACTCCGTTTTGCTGCGGTGTTCTTACTGAAGAAAAGTTGTGAGAAATACCCTTACTTTCAAAGAAGGAATCAAGAGAACTGTTTTTGAATTCAGTCCCATGATCACTCCTTATTGAGCGAACGGTCATGTTGTTCAGGACTACCATTTTCCTGACAAAGGTGATGAGTTCTTCAGGGGTGTCACTCTTAGAACGGAGAAACATTACCCAAGTATAGCGAGAGAATTCATCAACTATGAACAAAGTATATTTCTTTCCAGCGATGGATTGTTTGTTAACAGGACCAAACAAATCCATATGGAGAAGTTGTAGAGGAGATGATACTGAGGAAACTTGCTTAGATTTGAAGCTTGCTTTGGTCTGTTTCCCTTTCTCACACGCTGAACATAAGGACTCTTTGGCGTATGAGTGTTGAGGTAGACCAGTGACTAACTCTTTAGAGGAAAGAGTATTCAGTGTCTTGAAGTTGAGATGAGAGAGCCTCTTATGCCATAGCCAGTTGACATCAGATGAGGCTTTTGAGAAGAAACAGGAGTTCTCAGTGGTTGTGGAGTCCATGTTTATAACGTAAACATTTTCCATACGATAACCGCTGAGAGCTATCTTCTCCTTTTTGTCAGTGACAAAGCAGGATTCCTTAGTGAAGATCACTTTGTTATCCTTGTCACGTAGCTGACTTATGCTTAGAAGATTATGTTTCATCCCTTCAACATATGCGACTCTTCTGAAGGTTGTTGTACCATTAGAAAGTACACCAAACCCTCAGGTATAGCCTTTTCCATTTCCACCGAAGGTCACTGAGGGACCCTTCTCTTCCTTATACTCAGTGAGCAGATTCTTCTTTCCAGTCATGTGTCTAGAGCATCCGTTATCGAGATACCAGATACCCATCTTAACCTGCAAACAAAGAAATATTAGTTTGACTTGGGCACCCATTTCATTTTGGGCTTAGATTTGTCAGTGGTGGTAGAGGAAGTGGAAGGTTCAGCAATCTTCGCAGCATTTGAAGATTCAGTTTCTGAACTATTCTTCACTTTGGTTAATTTCTTAACCTCAGTGGTCTTCTTTGCCTTGGGGGAAATAATCTTCACCTTAGCTAACTTTTCATCTTTGGTGGTTGTGGGACGCTTACTAGCAATATGATCAGTAAGTCCACAGTGATAACATTTCCTATAACTAAAAGTAGCTTTAGGGCAATTTGCATGCTGAGCCATTAGTTTTAAATGAGCAGGGCCAGCACCAAGTATACCTTTGGCATTGGAAATAGGAGGAACAGTCAGTTCTTCAGATTTCTTACCAATAATATCCACTTTAATTCTAGGAGTAGATCGCTGAATAAATCCAGGGATCTTATTCTTAGAAGTAGAGGGATAAGTCACTGAAGCTTTAGTAGCATTCAGCTTAGGTACAAAGGTACCCTTCTGAGGTTTTGGATAAACTATTTTCTCTTTACCTTTAGAAGTTAAGGTAGAGAGTTCCTCAGGGATAGGAGTTTTTAAAGAGGAACACAAAGAAGATGAAGTGCCAGGGATAGAAGAGACAAACATTCCAAATTTAAGCATGGAATGATCAGTGGTTGGTTGTTCAGCGTCAGCTTTATAACCAAGACCACGTTGGTCACTCAGGGGAATCTGAGACTTAATTATCTCAATGATCGTTGTTGATGATTTATACCATCCATCAACAGTAGCTTTTTCAGCTTTTAATGCAGCGATAGCTTCTTCACGCTCGATTTTGACTAGCTGATTTATATGAACTTGATCTTTAAAATCTTCTTCAATTTTAGAAAGCTTTTCTATTTGAAGGTGACAGTTTTTAAGCTGTTCAGCGATATCAAGGTTTTGATTTTCAACAACAGTTTTTCCATTCATGGCATCATATAAACTCATAGCTAGGAGATCGATCTTTCGAAAACTATCAGCTTCATCAATATTTGAAATATTGGTAAAGAAGGAAGGTGATACCTTAGAGGTAGAGGATGAAGCAGAGGGAATTTCAGTTTGTTCTTCCTTATCTTCAAGTTTGGCCATTAGACAGAGATTGGCCTCATCATCATCTTCTAAGTCAGATGATTCTTCTTCATCAGAGGCAGCCCAATCAAATTCAGCCATTAGGCCTTTACCTTTCTTCTTAAAGCTTTTCAGCTTTGAATACGTTTCTTTCAGCTTTTTGTATTGGTCATCTATAGCCCTGGGATTAAAGGTTTTCTTGGGGAAAGCTGAGGGTCTAGAGACTTTCTTTGACATGCACTCGCTAGCAAAATGTCCTATTTTTCACAGTTATAGCAAGTAGCAGTAGCCTTATCAACGGGGGTTGATGATCTAGGCTTGTCAGTGAGTGCGAGAGTTTTATTCCTTCTGAAGTTACTCTTTTTAGCGAATCTCCTGAACTTATTAGCTAGGAGTGCTATAGATTCATCAAGATCTGAAGCGTTAGAGTCTGATGAGCATTCATAGTTAGTCTCCATCTCAGTGACAGTGATAGTAGATCGCTGAGTAGAAGGAACCTCTGAGAGTAAAGCAACAGGTGTGTGATAACGCCGTTTTACGACATTATTTTGATGCCAAAATCGGTCAGTTAGTTGTGAGTTTCCAAGTAAAATAGTAGAATTTAATGGTTTTTGTGAGTAAGTACAGGTTATTTTGAATGGCTGAGGATGGATAAGTTTTGTGTCAATTGAAGCAAGTCCACAACATTCCTGAGCAAAAAAGAGAAATTCAGATTTTAAGACCAAACAGTGCTCAGCGCGCCTCTAGGCGCTACTCCATCCGCGCTGCCAAACGCGCAACCCTCTGTTCACCACGCACTCCAGTCCTCTGCGCGCCTCACGGCGTGGCCCCACATGCGCCGCCATACGCGCCAAGCCCCTGAGCATTTTTATTCTTTATGTCGGCTAGGGTTGAGGCATTCTTCATCAGTTACGTCTTGGGATTTTCTCAGGGAGATTTTGGGAGCTAAGAGGCGATTTTTGAAGGGAATTAGAAGGCCAGAAACATCAAGTAACGAGAATCACAAGGCGAATCCAGTACGTTCATCGGCGGCTTAAGCTTTTCAGGGAGTCTTTAGTTTTCATTTCTTGTAGAACAAACATGTTTACTTTCGTTTTAATCTTGTCATTTCTGAGTTTTGAAACCCCCAATATGAACTAATCCGTTCATGTTGGGGGGTTGGTTTGAATCATGGTTGGATAATCATTTAGTTTTACAGTAGGTATGATTGGTTTGATATAGATGGATGGCACATGTGGGATTGTTCTTAATGCTTGTAATAGTCCGATCAACTATTATTTGATTTCATGAATCTTTAACTTTTGAGAAAAGTTTTGAGGTTTGATTAATCCTTCATGTCTTGGTTGAATTTGAGATAGTAATATGATAATTCATCCTTTGTGGCTTTTAATCACTAATTGTTCAATTACTTTTGTTAAGATCGAATGATGATACAATGTGTTGAATGATATTTTCTATAGCTTGATAGAGTATAGTAATGGAGTGTGATTATGCCTGTCACTCCTAAAGTTATTTCAATCATATCAAATATGTTAGTTAAGTGATTGTTTACCTGAGGAATCCAACCCTCCAGCTCTTTTTCTTATCTGAATTAATTAAAGTTTTAATTCGTGTTCCGATAATCAACAAACCAAATCAATTTGCATTAGTCTAGTTAATAATCTATACAGTCATTGTGGTACTTGACACCTGGTTCCTTTGGTTCGATACTCGTACTTTCTAAGTACTATTACTTGATTCGACCCGTACACTTGCGGTTAGATTTAGGGGGGTGTAAACCCACCTATCATTTAGTGTTTTGGTCGTTGTTGTAGCTGATCTCACTATAACTTGCATCTGTTATCAAAGACATCCATAGGAATAGGAGTGAAGCTTTTGCCTATCTGTATGAACAAACCATGTGTGAAGACATCAGGCTTCTTGGTTGCTGCTAATCCCACTGCTTTTCACAACTCAAGGTTCCCAAATAAAACCAGTTGTACCCCCTCAGTTAAAAAAAATAATAAATAAATAAATAAAATTGAGGGGTCGGTCTAAGGAGTTTGAGTGAAGTGTTAGAAAGCCCGAACGAAAGAAAAAGGGGAGGGTCACAAATTATCATCATAAGTCCATTGACCTCCATCCAAAAGCAGCAACCATGGCCAATTTAAAGATCTGATTTCAGCATGGTGAGTTTGTAAGGAGAAGCGGAGCAACATTCCTATGTCCTAGTCTTGATAATGGATTCTTTTCGAGATCAATTTGTGTACAATTGTGCGTTCTTGATTAATTGTTGTCCATGCATGTCTGAAAGCATGACAACATGTGTGAAACCTAGGGCTCGAGTGAAGAGAGAAAACCGTGAGGTAGGGTCAAGGCGAAATCCTCTCTATATGTGTTTAGTCGAGGTACACTTAAGTGTGGTGTGGTCCCTGATAGCTCTCTTTCCCAAGGTTTTGCTGTTTAGAATTTCATAACTAGGTCTGCTGATTGTTCGTCCATCTCATAGGTAATTCGTGGTGATTTTTGAGTTGACTAGAGATTACTAATGATATTCTCGACAACACGAAATTGCGATTGTTTGGTTCGTGGTTGAATGCTTATTTGTGTCGCTATTTTGCTTGGGGACAAGCAACGCTCGGTTTGGGGTTGTTGATAATGCCGTTTTACGACATTATTTTGATCCCGAATTCGGTTAGTTAGTTGTGAGTTTCCAAGAAAAATAGTAGAATTTAATGGTTTTTGTGAGTAAGTACAGGTTATTTTGAATGGCTGAGGATGGAGAAGTTTTGTGTCAATTGAAGCAAGTCCACAACATTCCTGAGCGAAAAAAGAGAAATTCGGATTTTAAGACCAAACAGTGCTCAGCGCGCCTCTAGGCGCTACTCCATCTCTTTTTTGCGGGATTTTCTCTGGGCGATTTTGGGAGGTAAGAGGCAATTTTTGAAGGGATGTAGAAGGCTAGAAACATCAAGTAACGAGAATCACAAGGCGAATCGAGTACGTTCATCGGCGGCTTAAGCTTTTCAGGGAGTCTTTAGTTTTCATTTCTTGTAGAACAAACATGTTTACTTTCGTTTTAATCTTGTCATTTCTGAGTTTTGAAACCCCCAATATGAACTAATCCGTTCATGTTGGGGGGTTGGTTTGAATCATGGTTGGATAATCATTTAGTTTTACAGTATGTATGATTGGTTTGATATAGATGGATGACACATGTGGGATTGTTCTTAATGCTTGTAATAGTCCGGTCAACTATTATTTGATTTCATGAATCTTTAACCTTTGAGAAAAGTTTTGAGGTTTGATTAATCCTTCATGTCTTTGTTGAATTTGAGATAGTAATATGATAATTCATCCTTTGTGGCTTTTAATCACTAATTGTTCAATTACTTTTGTTAAGATCGAATGATGATACAATGTGTTGAATATAGCTTGATAGAGTATAGTAACGGAATGTGATTATGCCTGTCATTCCTGAAGTTATTTCAATCATATCAAATCTTTTAGTTAAGTGATTGTTTACCTGAGGAATCCAACCCTCCAGCACTTTTTCTTATCTGAATTAATTAAAGTTTTAATTCGTGTTCCGATAATCAACAAACCAAATCAAATTGCATTAGTCTAGTTAATAATCTATACAGTCATTGTGGTACTTGACACCTGGTTCCTTTGGTTCGATACTCGTACTTTCTAAGTACTATTACTTGATTCGACTCGTACACTTGCGGTTAGATTTAGGGGGGTGTAAACCCACCTATCAGTGTGCTCTTGGAATCTTTTACAAGATTCTTCTTAAGATGACTCGACTGCTCATGATTGAGCATAGTGCCATATCAGGTAGAGAGAGTCATAGATTTTAGATCCTTTGATAGCTTAAGACACATTGAATAACTGTCCCAGCTTTCAGGTAAACATTCTAAGAACTTTGTCAGAATTTCAAAGTTAGAATATTCCTTACCAACAGTTTTCAGATCAATTATTAAGCAGTTAAAGCGTTGGTGAACTTCAGAGAGAGTTTCATTCTTACCACAAATGAAGCTTTCGTACTGTCTTACCAGGTTGATCTTACGTGAGTCCTGGACTTCAGACGTACCTTCATACTGAACACAGATTGTGTCCCACATGGCTTTGGAGGTTTTCAGGTTCATGACGGAATGGTAGACTTCGTCAGGAAGAGCCATGGAGAGGATGGATCTGGCTTTGGTGTCGAGAGCCACTTTCTTCTTATCTTCATCAGTCCACATATGAATTTCTTTTGGAACCAATCTTTCTGGAATAGCAGCTCTATTCTCAGAGGCTGGAACTTCAGGATCAAATCTGATAGGAATGTATGGACCATTTTCGATGTAATAAGGTATAGTTGGGTCTACACCTTCTAAGAAGAGAATCATCCTATTTTTCCATAGATTAAAGTTATCTTTGGAAAATCTAGGGGGTTTAGCAAGAGAACCATTGTCTATATAGTTTGTGTTTGTGTTAGTAGCCATTTTAAGAAATAGCAAGGAAGAAAAAAGATTAGTATAAGCAAGATCTTGTTTATGAGATTTAACAAATCTGCTCTGATACCACTTGTTGGTCCCAGATGGGTTATACAAGTTTGTAGAAGGGGGGGTTGAATACAAACACACAGATTTTACTTTTCTAAATTGTTTATTGATATTTATCAAACAATTTACAACTTGTTGCAGAACAAGATTAAGGACTAAGCCTAATCTAAACAAGTTAAGAACACTAAGTTTCTTGCACTAGAATTAAGACAGAAAGGAGATAAGAATACTACGAGTAATACTCTAACACTAAGAGAGAAAGAAGAAGATGGTTGAGCACTTCATTTCTGAAGTAGGGTTCTTCTTATATACTGCATGCATTTAATGCAAAACAGTATAACTTTACACGTGGCAACAGCTGATTGGTTGCATGGTTTGACCTTTGTAGACAACCTTAGTAGCCGCATGATGTACAGTGTAGAATCAGAGTTGGTTGTACGATAATGGACAGAGGGGATATCCTTTCTGACATTTTCGATCGGAGGCGTGCAAGGGGGAAAGACAAAAGTAACTAGTTGAGTAAACCTCATGGTCAGCGTTCATTGAACAGTACTTTATCAGCGAGTGATAAAGCTCAGCGATTGCTAAAGTCTTCTACTTGTAACTTCACGTTGAGTGGACAAATCTTGGCTTCACTGATATCCACATCAGTTCATTAGTAGACTTGTCGCTGGTTCTTGGCTTGATCTTCGACTTCAACGTTGAACATATGTTGACGTGAAACTTGTCTTCAGGGATTATAAGTAAGCAACTAAAACTTATCAGCGATCATCTTTAAGACTGAACAGGCTCAGAGCTTATGGATGAACAGTGTTCGCTGAATGTTAAAATTAAAGAGCATTAGTTTCCTATCAGCGGTATAGTAGAGACATAGTACTTATCAGCTATAGTGAAACTCTAATACATATTGTTTACTTACAATTTTCACTAAGTGTTTAAAGAGAGTCATTATCAAATCACTGAGGGTTTGGATCAACAATTCATCATCTGTTGTTTAAACTCCAGATGATTGAGTACACACTTTCTCGCATCTGTATTCTACTTGTATCGTTCACATTTTTCTGTTTAAATGTCAGTATTAATTAGGTAGATTTCGTTTGTTTGCTTTCTTTTAGCGTATGTTTCCTTTTATGTTCAATTACTGTCGCCTACTTTCTTCGCTATATCTGTGTTTTCACAATTTGTTCATGTGTTCAGGGGGAGCACATAAGCGTATCAGGTACGTCTGTACTACTTTTGAGGGGGAGTGTCACACAATTTTTCTCTAACTTTTAAAAGATTTTTTGTATGTGTGGTCATTCCCAAGTGTTTCTTCAAAGGCACCACTTGCACGAACCGAGGGGGAGCAATTTTTCTTTCTGTTCATCAGTTGAGGGGGAGCATCACACACAAGTTTTTTCTTAAAAGTACAAGTTTTTTTTGTTGTTGTTGTTGTGTGTGTATGCAAGATCCGAGGGGGAGAAAGAATTTCCATATTTTTCGTTCGAGGGGGAGCGGGAAAATTTATTTTCTCAAAGCTCAAAAGTTTTTTTTTCAAGAGGTTTGAAAGTACAGGAGCCATTTTCGACATAAGCCAAACTGCCAAGGATAGGTTTCAGGATACAACCTATCCGGATAGGTTTCCGGATACAATCTATCCGGATAGGTTTTCGGACCGGACACCTATCCGGACCGGATAGGTATTCGGAAGACCTATCCGGAAACAATCTCAGCCCGTATAAATATCCGGAGATCGCCCCATTTCATTCTTTTTCCGGAAACAAAAACCCTAAACCCTCTCGTCTTCTTCTCTCAACCGGACACTTTCGGATCTCACTTGTTTCGATCGATTTCGTTTTCCACATCACAGGTTTGTTTTTTTTTCATTTCAATCTCTAATGTTCTTCGCTCATATACTCGCACTCTTAATCGTCGAATTGTTCGATTTGAAGTTCGACATGGGTTTTTGAACCCCAGCTTAATGTCGGTTCAAATTCCTACATTTGAGGTCGTTCTTGAGCCAATTCGCAGTCATTGGGTGTTTAGTTTATTGATTGAATGCACTCAATTTGATTTGATTTGAGTTTAATAGCGTGTTTTGGCCGATTCATGGAAACCGGAAGTCGTCCGGATAGTCTCACACTATCCGAACACATTCATATCTTATCCGGACACTCTCATAGATTAGATATTTTATTCGGAAAGACACCTCATCCGGTAACCTAAACCATCCGGAAACCATGTCGTCCGGTAACCTAAGTTGTCCGGAAACCTTATGGTTTCCGGTAAGTTCAACTATCCGGACTGCTCATGGTTGTCCAGTAATTTCATTTATCCGGAAAGCCTAGTTGTCCGAAAACCTTATGGTTTCCGGTAAGTTCAACTAACCGGATGCTCTTGCTTCTCCGGTAACCCTGTTATCCGGAAAGTCCTTATTTGTCTGGTAACCTTATTATCCAGCTAGTCTAATCTTGTCCGGTCACGTCCTTTTGTCCGGTAATCAATTGTATTCGGATACCAATTGTATCCGGATACAATGTTACCCGGACACCTTTGTCTGTCCGGACACTTTGGCACTTTCAGTACCCTGTGTCTCACTGCCAGTCCTCAATCTACTCCAGATTGAGCCATTATTTGCCAAGGTACGCGCCAACAATTGTGCATCCCGCCAAGACTTAAACATCGTATCTTACAGGTACTAATGGCGGATCAAGAACAAACACAAGAAGACATTCCTCCTCAAGAGGAATTTATAGACGAAGAGGCTGACAACGCCTTGGTTCCAGCAGACCACGACATCGAAATCACCGCGAACAATCACCATCTAGACGCTGCCGAGTTCCGACCACAACATCGTGTGGTCGTGGACATTCTTCTCAGACACCCTCTTCGCGAGGCGCTTACCGCTACCACTGACGTCCCGGTCATCTACGTATATCAAGTTTTGCGTACTGTACGGCGCTCAACTCGCAGACGATCACGGCGAAGATTGATCATCATCCGTTTGAACTCACAACGGAGTCCTTCAAACGTCTATTATCCCTATCGGAAGCCAATGCCGGCGACCATGTTGCGTATGACCCTGTTGTCAACGACGACACTCTCTGCGCCGACATCCACGCTCTCGGCTACAATCACACACTCAACCGCCCTTCTACCTTTAATCGAAAGTACTTGGCACCAATCTGGTACACCCTGTTCACGATTCTGAACAGGTGTCTATCCTCTAGATGGAAAGGGATCGACCAATGCACAACCGACTTCCTACGACTATTTCACGCCGTCTGCTACAACCGACACATTGACTTCGCCTTGATCATCTGGCGCGAACTAATTCAGGCCATCCGGCAGATCGGCGGATCGAAGGAGAAGAAGTTCCTTCCTTACCCCAAATTCCTTTCGTTGGTCGTCCGTCAGCATATGGACGCGAATCCGAACATATCTAGGCGCCTAAACCATCCGGTATGTCCTCCTTTTAACTTGCATTGCCTAGTGATTCGTAACCCGTCCAACGCCCAGGCCATGCCTTTACCCAAAGCCCTATTGGCATACGCAGACCCCAATGCATCGAGTATGATAGATTATAGACGACAGTTAGGCATAGGTGCTCCTGTGGTCCTGCCAGAGCCGGAGGGACCTTCCCAAGGAGTTAGACCCGAGCGACGTGAGGGTCCAAGGACTCGTGGAGGTAGAGTCCGGGTAGCTGGGGCTCCCGGTCGGGGTGTGTTGAGAGTACATCAAGGGAGGGGAACAGACGTGGGCGGTGCATTGGATACGCGTGTCGGTACCAGCCAACAACCCCCCCAACACACCGTTCGACCACATACCCCTTCAAATACTCGTACCATGACTGAAGCGGGACCGTCGACATCCCTATACGAGGTCCCAATCGTTACTGCTTCACAAACCCCACTGCTTGACCGCGACCCTGGAACAGATACAACCGAACCGATCTCACCGTTCACCCAAACCGATGTTGTCGACTCAGACACTACCGACTCCGATATGGAACGCGCTTACCACCTATCGTTGAAACCACCCCGTATCAGACATCAACCGCCAATGACCGAAGGATCTCCATCCGACTCACCCACACCCTCCAACATCCCTACATCCCAACCAATTTCGGGAGACATAAGGAGAGAGGAAGGAGTATTAGTTGAAAACTTAGAACATGCAAGCTGGAGAGAATGGCGATCAAAAAAGAATAATGAGCGACCGAGCGTACAAAATAGAGAGGAAAATGAGCGAATCCGATATCGTGTCGCCCAGGTAGCCACATCTGCTATCTCGTCTCATCCGTTGGGACGAGGTACTGAAGAAGCCGTCGTGGACCTAGCGACGCAATTGCACAGCCCCCATAGCCACTCAACCAGCTCTCAACATGTTGGTCCCGAAGGCCTATACAAGTTTGTAGAAGGGGGGGGGTTGAATACAAACACACAGATTTTACTTTTCTAAATTGTTTATTGATAAATCATTAACAATTTACAGCTTGTTGCGGAGACAAGATTAAGGATAAACCTAAATCTAAACAAGTTGGAACACTAAGGTTTCTTGCACTAAGAGAGATAAGGAAATTACTAATAATAACCTATCTGAGATAAGAGATTTGAACTTGTCCAGAGTTAGCAAGTTACTTCAAATGAAGTGAGTTCATCTCTTTATATACTGCATGCATTTAATGCAAGTCAGTATATACTTTACACGTGTCATCAGCTGGTTGGTTGCATGTCATTGACCTTGGTTGACAACCTTAGTAGCCGTATGGATGAATAGTGTAGTATCAGAGTGGTTGTACGATTTCAGATATTCGGAGGTTCTTTTCTGACATTTCGTACGGAGTCGTACAAGGGTGGTTAAGACAAAAGTACTTTGTACGGAGGACTTCATGATCAGCTTTCGTTGATTCAGCGATTATCATTTACTATTCAGCAGATGATAAAGTTCAGTGATAGCTGAAGTCTTGTACTTGATACTTCACGTTGAGTGGACAAATCTGAGTCTTCGCTGATCCGCATCAGTTCATTAGGAGACTTGTCGCTGGTTCTTGAGCTTGATCTTCGACTTCAGCGTAGAACCTATGTTGACGTGAAACTTGTCTTCAGGGATCATAAGTAAACAACTAACTTATCAGCGATCATCATAATGACTGAACAGACTCAGCACATTAATGGTGAACAGTGTTCGCTGAATGTTTAATTTAAAAGAGCGAGAGTTCCTATCAGCGGTACTGTAAGATCTTAGTACTTATCAGTGATAGTGAAACTCTGATACATGTTGTTTACTTACAATTTTCACTAAGTATTTAAGAGAGGGTCATTATCAAATCACTGAGGGTTTGGATCAACAATCTCCCCCTATTTGATTATGACATAGCAACAAAGAAAATTGCTATTTAATGAAAACATAAGGATAAAAAGAACTCATAAAATATTTGTCCCTTTTACTGTTTTCTGGGATCTTTTCAGTACTGATGGAGTAAAGTACGTTCGCTGAAATCTTTCTTTAAGATATTGAATCAGGTTACAATGAAGAACAGAAAGATTATAAGTACAAGCGAAATAATTTACAAGTACAGAAGGATAACTGATACAATAGAGAAAAAGGAGATTATATCAGTTTTCAAAAGGTTCTTCCTTAATGAGAAGTTCATCAAGGGTCGTCTTTTCAGTGGGGATCATCCAGTCAGGAACCGTTACGCCTTGTTTTCTTTTGTTCAGCGCTTCTTCAAAGATCAAGGGTTTTAGGTGTCGTGCCTGAATGTCTTTTCTGAAGTCACACCAGTAGATGAGATCTCTGAGTGGTTCGATTGGAGTGATTGGAAGCTCAGCGATCCGTTGAAAACATTTACGTCCGTCGTAGTCGAGAAAGAATATTCCATAAGGATTACTGATGACTTTACCAGGGATGAAAAGTTCACATGGTGGCAAAGAAATGTCAAGGGCAGATAGATCAGGGTCAGGACCAAGCACTTCAGCACGAGAGAAACCAATTCCAGTTTCATTTCGTATGACAGGACCTGAGTTTGAATCTTGACGTTTCTTCTTTGGAGAGGCCCTTTTTCTTTTCAGCTTAAGATCAGGAAGAGGAGGAATGTCTACACAAGAAGATATCAAGTCGATCTGTCTATTTATCAGCTTTTCGAAATGATCCTTGTACTTAGATTGTGACGAATGGATAGCTAACCTCATCTCCAGCCATTCAGAGAGACCATACCTTTTTACACTATCAGCGCGAAAGGCTTCGGATTGGCCATCTTCTCTGAAAAGTTTGATGTCAACAATAGGTACTCCGATAGATGTTCTTCCAGAGATGAATACCTTGTTGATCTTCGCTGGACGATATCTGAAGTGAATTTTCTCTTTACACCAGATCAGGGTGGTCTGAGAAACTACAGTATTCTTTTCCACGATCTTCTGGGCTTCTTCCCAAAGCTTTCGTTGGATTTGAATGGGAACACGTTTAAGCTTGGGGTCTTTGACAGATTCTTGAGTAAGCTTGATGGCGTATTCTCTGTCTTTCTCTTCAGCTTCCTTTCTTTCAGCGATGAGGCGTTCAGCTCTGAGGTGTTCCTTGTATTCAGCTTTTGAAATTCTGAACTTAGGAGGAACTGAAGGCAGTTGATCACGCCTTAGAATGATTCGCTGATCCTCGAATCGCTTTATTATTTCCTCTTTTCTCTTTTGATCCTCTTCACTCAGCTTTTGAGGAGCTGAGGAAGGTCTGTTTCTGTACGAGAGAGGTTGTTCTTCTGGTTCATCAGTCTCAGAGATCAAATCTAAGACTGGGATTATTTCATCAGCAGCAACTGGCTTTATTTGTGAAGTCGCAGTAGTAGAACCTTCAGCGACATCCTCAAACAGGGGAGAGGACTAGCTGAAACACAGCGATCTTACAAATAAGTACATGGGTAGAAGAACTTGGGTAGAAAGAGAAAGATAAATATGTTCAGGTGTAGGCTAGGGTAGTAGAACTTATAGAGGAGGGATGGAGTGAGAGATGTTTAGTGTACCTGACAAACCGGCTTTTCAAGCAAGATCGTCAGATTGTCATCTTCAGCGACGCTTTTGCCTTTGCCTTTCTCAGCGCCAGAGGCTGAGGGCTTTGTCTTTGTCTGCTCCCCTGTTGGTTCATTTATTGAAATTCCCTTAAGAGCTTTAATCCTTGGGGCAGGTTTGACGATAAAGAAATCATCGTCATCTTCGTCATCATCATCATCATTTCTTGGAGAGGAGGATGGTTCATTATCAGGGATGTTGACGTCTTCATCATCTTCTGCTTCGGATTCTTCAGCGTCTTCTTCGAGTTGCTCCCCCTCAGATACAGAGGCGAGCTTCTCGGTTCCCTCAGGGTTTTCATCTCCCTGAGGTCCAGCGGCTGCTTCCGCTTCAATAGTCTTCTCACCCTCTTCAGCGAAGGTGAGGTCTTCGTTCTTCTCTCCCCTGATAGATTCATCATGGGAAAGGTCTTCAGTGCTCTTTTCCTCGGGATGTTCAGCGCTCTTCTCCCCCTCTTTATCATGATGACTGGGGGAGGAATGGGCAGACTCTTCAGCTGTGGGAGGCTCTCTGTCTTCTTGGCCAGAGATACCCACACAGCTTTCAATCTTTGCTAATCTGACTTCTAGGCCAGTTATAGCAGGATTGATCTTTTCCAGCTCTTTGCGATCCGTCGCTGTGAAAGTTTCCAATGCAGGGGCAGGGGTCGGTTGTGTTCATAAAACCATGAAAGAAATGATTTTATTTTTAAGAAGTTCTTTTGTTTGATCTTGTTTAAAACAAAGATAAGATCAGAAACAAGTTAAGCATTTGGTAAAAAATAAGAACATATTAACCTTGATGTTTGATGAAGAAGATGATGAACAGTTCTTTGAAGATTTGAGAGCACAAATGCAACAGTAATTATTTTCTTGCGGAGGAAGATTTGATCGCGTAAAAGACAAAATATAAACCAAGAGTTGTTTATATAGAGATTTTTAGAGAGAGAAAACCTTGAGCGGGAAAAGGTTTTCATCATGACACGGACACGTGTTTGCATTTGATTAGAAGTTTGAACGAAACGTGCAAACGTGTGTCAGAAAGAAATAGTGCCTGGTGTTATCCGTTGCAATGACGTCACAACTGTCCTTTCATATTCTTGGTTGTCTCCGAGGTTTTGAAAAAACTCAAGGACTCTTTGAAAACATGAAGCACTGAATAGAAATATCAGTGAAGGTTTTAAGAAATTTCAAAAAGTCGCTGTTAAGAAAGAGATATTCAGCGATGCAATTTATTTTGAAATCTTGCATTTACATGCGATATGTCAGAGAGAGAAAACATACCTTGATATCAGCGAATCAAGTTTATTCAGAGAGAAGATGATGAAATGGATTATATAAGTTGATTTTATTCTGTCGCTGATCAATGTGAACCGCTGAAGGTTTTATCCTTCAAAGTTCAGCATTCCAAGCTCGCTGATGAGAAAGTTGAATCTTGTCTCATCAAGAGGTTTGGTAAATAGATCAGCTAACTGATAATCAGTTGGAATAAAATGAAGTTCTATATCACCATTCATCACATGATCTCTGATAAAATGATATCTGATTTCGATGTGTTTTGTCTTTGAGTGTAGCACTGGTTGTTGGCTATAGCGATGGCACTAGTGCTGTCGCAATAGATTGGAATTTTGGAGAGCTGAAGATCATAGTCTAGTAGCTGATTTCTCATCCACAAGACTTGAGAACAACAGCTTCCAGCGGCTACATATTCAGCTTCAGCTGTGGAAGTGGACACTGAGTTTTGCTTCTTACTTGTCCAACTTACCATCTTTCCACCCAGGAGCTGACATCCTCCTGTGGTGCTTTTCCTATCCATTTTGCAACCTGCAAAATCACTGTCTGAATAGGCGGTTAGATCGAATCCTGAGTCTTTGGGATACCAAAGGCCTAGATTCGCTGTACCCTTAAGATATCGAAAGATTCGCTTTACAGCTTTCATATGAGATATCTTAGGTTCATCTTGATATCGTGCACACAAGCATGTTGCAAACATAATATCGGGTCGGCTAGCTGTAAGATACAATAGTGAGCCGATCATCCCACGGTACAGCGTGACATTGACAGGAACACCCTTTGTGTCCTTATCAAGTGTCAGCGGTGGTGCCATAGGGGTTTTCATAGCTGAACTTTCAGTTAAGTCGAATTTCTTCAGCATATCTTTAACATATTTTCCTTGATTAATGAAAGTTCCTTTTTCAGTTTGCTTAATCTGAAGACCAAGGAAATATGTTAGTTCACCCATCATACTCATTTTATACTCATCTTTCATTCTATCAGCGAAACGAGTACAAAGCTCAGGGTTAGTAGAACCAAATATAATGTCATCAACATATATTTGAACTAAAATGATATGACCTTTCACTTTTCTAAAAAATAGAGTTTTGTCAATCTTACCTCTCTCAAAATGTTCAATATGGAGATAAGTAGAGAGAGTATCATACCATGCACGAGGAGCTTGCTTTAAGCCATAAAGTGCCTTATCCAGTTTATAAACATAACCTGGACGCTTAGGATCTGAGAATCCTGGAGGTTGTTTCACATAGACTTCTTCATTTAGCTTTCCATTTAGAAACGCTGACTTAACATCCATCTGATGTACTTTGAAGTTTTTGTGTACAACATTTGCTAAGAATAGACGAATAGATTCAAGTCTTGCTACTGGAGCAAATGTTTCGTCATAATCTATGCCTTCCTCTTGTCTGTATCCCTGAGCAACAAGACGAGCTTTGTTGCGAGTTACAGTACCATGTTCGTCCAACTTGTTTCGATAGACCCATTTAGTGCCTATCACCGTTTTGTCAGTTGGTCTACGAACGAGTTTCCAAACTTTGTTTCTTTCGAATTCAGTCAGCTCTTCTTGCATAACGCTGACCCAGTTTGGATCTCTGAGGGCATCATCTATTTTCTTTGGTTCAGTTAGAGAAATAAAGTTAACAAATAAACAAATATTACCTGCACTTCTACGAGTCTGAATACCAGCGTTTGGATCACCAAGAATTTGATCGATTGGGTGATTTACAGTCCATCGCTGAGCCGGAGCATACGTCGCTGACTCAGTCTGAACTGGAGAAACTGAAGATGAGGCTTCAGCTACTTCTGGATTATCAGCTAAGAGAGGAATGTTTGCATTTGTCACTTCATTCACTGATTGCTGAGAAATAGATGGAATTTCTGAGACATTTGGATCAACTGCAGGTATAGTGTTTATAGGAACAACTGAGACCCAAGATGTTTCAGCTTCACTATTCTGCATATCTGGAATGATAGTAGGACCATCATTTTCTATGGTGTGAGCATGAGGAGTGGGAACTTCTTCTGAATCACCAAGATGAAAAAACATCCATTGATTCAGTTCTTCAGTATCGGCGGACGGTTTAGAGTTCGCTGAACGGGATTCGTCAAACGTGACGTGAATAGTTTCTTCTACAGTTTGTCTTCTACGGTTGAAGACTCTGAAGGCTTTGGAGACTGAGGAGTATCCAAGAAAGATTCCATCATCAGCCTTAGGATCAAACTTTCCAAGGGCATCTCTGTTGTTCAGTATGAAACACTGACATCCAAAGATGTGAAGAAAGCTGATTGAAGGCTTTCTCCCATGAAAGAGTTCATAGGCTGTCTTTTTGAATCTTTTAACTATCAGCGACCTGTTTTGCGTAAAACAAGCAGTGTTGACAGCTTCTGCCCAAAACTGAGTAGGCAGGTGAGAATCGCTGAGCATTGAACGTGCAGCTTCAATAATTGTTCTAATTCTTCTTTCAGCGACTCCATTTTGTTGCGGTGTTCTCACTGACGAAAAGTTGTGAGAAATACCCTTACTCTCAAGGAAGGAATCAAGAGAACTGTTTTTGAATTCAGTTCCATGATCACTCCTTATTGAGCGAACAGTCATATTGTTCAGAGTTTCCATCTTCCGAACAAAGGTGATGAGTTCTTCAGGGGTGTCACTCTTAGAACGGAGAAACATTACCCATGTGTAACGAGAGAATTCATCAACTATGACCAGCGTATATTTCTTTCCAGCGATAGATTGTTTGTTAACAGGGCCAAACAAATCCATATGGAGTAGTTGTAGAGGAGATGACACTGAGGAGACTTGCTTTGACTTGAAGCTTGCCTTGGTCTGCTTCCCTTTTTCACACGCTGAACATAAAGACTCTTTGGCGTATGAATGCTGAGGTAGACCAGTGACTAACTCTTTGGAGGAAAGAGTATTCAGTGTCTTGAAATTTAGATGCGAGAGCCTCTTGTGCCATAGCCAGTTAACATCAGAAGATGCCTTTGAGAAGAAACAGGAGTTCTCTATGGTTGTTGAGTCCATGTTTATTACATAAACATTTTCCAAACGATAACCGCTGAGAGCTATCTTCTCCTTTTTGTCAGTGACAAAGCAGGATTCCTTAGTGAAAATTACTTTGTTATCCATGTCGCAAAGCTGACTGATGCTCAGAAGATTATGCTTCAGCCCTTCAACATATGCGACTCTTCTGAAGGAGGTTGTACCATTTGAAAGTACACCATACCCTCGGGTGTGTCCTTTTCCATTTCCACCGAAAGTCACAGAGGGACCCTTCTCTTCCTTGTATTCAGCGAGCAGGTTTTTCTTTCCAGTCATGTGTCTAGAGCATCCGCTATCGAGATACCAGATACCCTTCTTAACCTGCATTTACAAAGGAAGATTAGTTTTGCTTGGGTACCCACTTAACCATGTATACACATTTGTCAGTGGAGCCAGTTGGAATAGAAGGTTCAGCGGTCTTCGCAGCATTTGAAGATTCAGCTTTGTCTTTCTTCACTTTGGTTAATTTCTTAACTTCAGTGGTAGGAGTCACCTTGACCTGATATGCATCGGGGTTGGTCTTCTTTGCCTTGGGGGCAATCTTCACCTTAGCTATCTTTTCAGCTTTGGTGGCTGTGGGGCACTTACTAGCAATATGATTGGTAAGTCCACAGTGATAACATTTCCTATAACTAAAAGTAGTTCTAGGACCACTTGTATGCTGAGCTTTTAATTTCGAATTAGAAGTGCCAGCACCAAGTAAACTATTGGCTTTAGAAATGGGACGAACATTCAGTTCTTCAGATTTCTTACCAAGGACATCCACTCTGAGTCCAGGAGTAGATCGCTGAATAGATCCAGATATCAGCTTTCTAGATCCAGAGGGGTTGGTCACTGAGGCTTTAGAAGCATTCAGCTTTGGTACTAAGGTACCCTTCTGAGGATTTTGATAAATAACAATTCCTTTACCTTTGTCTTTAGAGACAGAGGTAGGTTTTGAATAAACCATTTTCTCCTTACCTTTTGAGGAGGTAGGAGTTTCCTCAGGTATTGGTGTAATGGACGAGGAGCACTGAGATGATGAAGTGTCAGCGACTGAGGATACGAACGTTCCAAATTTAAGCATTGAACGTTCAGTGGTTGGTTTTGGAGTATCATATTTATAACCCAGGCCACGTTTATCACTCAGAGGAATCTGAGCCTTAATTATCTCAGTGATCTTTGTTGAAGAATTACACCATCCTTCAACAGTAGCTTGTTCAGCTTTTAATGCAGCGATAGCTTCTGCTCGTTCGATTTTGACTAGCTGATTTAAATAGACTTGATCTTTAAAATCATCTTCAATTTTAGAAAGCTTTTCTATTTGAAGGTGGCAGTTTTTAAGCTTTTCAGCGAGATCAAGATTTTGGTTTTCAACCACAGTTTTGCCGTTCATGGCTTCGTATAAACTTCTAGTCAAGAGATCGATCTTACGGAGACTATCAGCTTCATCAATATTTGCAATATTGGTAAAGAAAGAAGGTGATACCTGAATGGCAGATGTTGAAGTGGAGGGAATGTCTGAACTTTCTTCCTCTTCTTCAATCTTGGCCATGAGACATTGATTTGCTTCATCATCTTCAGAGTCAGATGATGATGCTTCTTCATCAGAAGCAGCCCAATCATAGTCAGCCATCAGGCCTTTTCCTTTCTTCTTAAAGCTTTTCAGCTTTGCATACTTCTCCTTCAGCTTTGAGTATTTATCATCTTTATTCCTTGGAACAAAGGATTTCTTTGTAAAAGCTGAGGGTCTAGAAACTTTCTTAGACCTGCACTCGTTAGCAAAATGACCTGTCTTTTCGCAGTTGAAACAAGTAGCAGTAGCCTTATTGATGTGTGAGTTCTTTTGATGTGCTTTGAATACACCCACAGACGTGTTAATAGAACCAATAAGCAAGTATACTTATTTAGAACTATGTCGTCTTATCAAGTAGTAAAGTGGTAAAATACCGATTATCGTTCCCACAGAGATTGGAGTTAAAATTGCTATAAAAGTATGATGAAAGAAATGATTTCGGAAGATGATTTGGAAGAAAATCTTTTGTTTGGTTGGCTGATGATTAACACAGATTATAACAAACAAGAATAAAAGAGGAGCAAGGGTGTAAGACTTGTGATGTTATGATGAACCAAATTCCAGCAGACTTTTCAACAATGCTGCAGCATGACACTGGAGTGATGCTGCAGCATGGCAGTGACGAAAACGAGTTTTATTATCTACTTCGAGACACGTTCCTTTCGGACTCTCACCATTCCATGATTCCAATAGCAGTCAGCAATCTCATCTCTGAGTAGAACCAAAGGTAAAGGAACGATGGAATGATGTTCTCAAAGTATATGGCAAAACAAATTCTCTTTGTTAAAAGTCATTCTCTCGATACAACCCCCACACCTCCCAAGTTGTTTTACTCCTAAATAGCTTATCTCTAAGTCTATTCCATTTTAACCCATTGAGAAAAAGATAGCTTATCAAGAATGAATCATTTTAGAAAACAAAAGTAACAACTCTTATTGCAAGTTACTCTCTCGATATAACCCCTTAAGTCCTCTAAATTGACGTGCTATTCAATGGCCTCTCTCGAGGTCCATGACACTTTAACACTATCAAAGTGATCAATTTATCAAAGGATTGTATTATCTTGAAAGAACTTGGGTTGGAATAATAAAACATCATTTTCTTGCCGTAAAAAGCCTACTTTCTTTTGGTCATCACAACACCCTTTGTCTCACACCCAAGCTTCAAGATTAGCTACACATTACACTAAATGAAACAAAATAAATGCAAAGTACTTGGAATGTAAACATGATGCAAGGAATAATAAATGACTTGAAAGTAGAAATAACTAAACTAAAGTTAATGACTAGAAATGTAAAGACAAAAATGTAAATGATAGGCAATAAATGTCAAGAGCACAAATGGAATGTAAATCTATGTCTAGCAAGAATTAATACCGGAAAGTGAGAACATTAAACATACGGAATAAGATACAAGAACCTTAAGGTAAAGAAAATCGTGCAGTAAGCAACTGCCCAGTGCTGCAGCATTGCCTACGAGTGTGCTGGAACAAAGAAAACATAGATGAAGAACACTTAGGAAGATTTGAAGATGATTAAGAACATGAACACGATTTCTGGAAAGTGAACTACAGAGATTTAAAAATGATTTAAGATCAGCACTAAAAGATGGTTACACGAGAAAGCTAGAGATGCAAGACTAATAAAGAAAGATTAAAAATAAAAATAAATAGCACTTGAAGATTTAAGAACTTGAAGAACACTTGATAAACATGAAGAACAATAGATGAATAAACTACAGCTGGTTGGAACTGATGTGAGATCAGTTCTCAAGGTTGGTAATTGTCTCTCAAATGGGTAACATGCCCCCTCTATTTATAACAAAAGGCTAGGGGCATTTTTGCAATTAAACCCAACTTAAAGCAACTAGAAAGTACACCTAGTTAGCTACCTAACTAAACTATTACAATTAAAATCTAAGGAGTGTTTCAAGGGGTTACAAAAATTCAGATTAATCACAAAAGTCAGCTTCCAACTCATTAAGCCGTTTCCTTCAGCCCCTTGTTCATCAGATCCCTGCTGTTCCAATGCTGCAGCAATACCCTGTTTTGGCTGATTTTCTCAAAAATGCTTATATTAGCCTACCAACAAAGCAAAACAAGCTAACCATGATTCCTAGCTCCAAGAAAGTAAAACAAGATAAAAAAGACTCAAAGTTGGGATTTTATAATGAAAAAGTCCTAACTAAACTAAAGAAATAAGTGCTTAAGTACTCAAAATTGAGCACTTATCACCACCCCAAACTAAGAAATTTGCTTGTCCCCAAGCAAGAAAAAGACTAAAAGAAAATGACTCAACTTTTGAAAGTTTTGCACAAGGATGGCATTAAGTGCACATCATGAGTGTGAGCATGTTAAGGATGAATAGCATAGCCTTTCATAAATCCCAAGTGACCAAAGTCCCATTCTTTTGTGCCCATAAACCATAAGTTAGCCTCACATTCTCTTTGTTCTAGTCAACACATCATAAACGTCACAGATTACTAGGACTTTAAGTGAACTGGATCTCTCTTTTTGGCATATTTTTCTTTCTCACTTTGCCTTTTCTCTCCCATGCATCAAATCTCATTGGATTTTTCAATTTTTTTTTTATGCATTTTCTGTTTGATGACATACACCTACCCCTATGGGGCATTTTTGGTGTTTTTGGTGTTTTAACCACTTTTTTCTTGATGTGCAATAATTGCTAAGGCTTTGCCTTTGATTGTCATTTCTAGACACCCCCACCCCAAACTAAAAGATTTACAATGTCCTCATTGTATGGAGGAAAGGATGTACTTTCAACGGTTTCAAGTGGCTAAAAATGGGGGAAAAGAACGACGGCCTAGATCATTTCTGTGATGAATGTACAATGTGGACCAAATTGTGTCCCAAGCAATTCTGAGGCTAATTCTAGTATGAACAAACTAAAGAAATGGTCTTGGACTTGTGAAATTATTTGGGCTATGCAAACATGCTAACACTACTCATTCATGACCCAAATGCAAGAAAATAAACCTAAAATATGTGAAAACTAATCCCAGACTCAAACAAATAAAAATTAAGACAATAAATGGAGCTAAGAGTGCATGATTAACCTGCCCTACTCATTGGGAGTAGGCTGTTTCTGCCCAAAAATAGTAGTGCCCTGAGGCCCAACAGCTTTGAGTGTTGCAGCACCATTCTTAACAGCAACCATTGCTTTCAGCTTTCGGTTTTCCTGCTGCAGTTTGGCTATCTCCTGATTCTTCTCTCTCAACAACCTTCTCATCTTTGGCAGTCCCAAACTGCCCATCTCTCTTGCTTTCCTCTTTCTTTCAGCAACAACAGTCTTCACCTCGAACCGTAGCTCCTCAACCTTCTCTATGAACTCATTCCTCTGTTTCAATATGGTATCCAAAAGGGTGCTGTTTTGGCTCAGCACGTCCTGCATCATATTGACCATGTCAAGGGTCCCGACACCTTTCTCTCTTCTATCACGCAGCCTTTGCACTGCTCTTAGATCGATCTCAGCCTTCTCCCTTTGTTCTTTTACTATCAAATCGTCCTTGTATTGCGGGACACCTATCTCTACCAGCAGTTTTGTCAGCATCCCTGGAAAATAGAATTTCCCCTTTGCTCTTGTGGCACATTCCCGTATACTTCTCAGCATTTGTTTCCCCAGGTTCACTGTTTTACCTGTCATAACACAAAATAGCAAAAACATTCTCTCCACAGATATCGTGCTGTCATGTGTGGTTGGTGAAATGGAATGTCTCACCAAATTTATCCATACATTGGCATCTGCAGAGAGGTTAGAAGCTTTAAAGGTCCTCAGCATGAGATTGGAGTGGTATTCCCAAGTGGTTCTAGGCTTTCCCACAGCAGCAGCCACTTCATGTAAATCATTTAAAGTTGCGTTGTTTACTAGTTTATAAAACTCAGTCTTGGCTGGTGGAGTAAGTGACAGGAAGGTGTTAATTCTTTTGGCTGTAAGGTGGACTGGAATGCCTCTAACAGTTAGTCTAGAGGATGAGTTGGTTGCCACCTCACAGTAAAACTCTCGGATCAAAGTGAGATTGTAAGAGTGATGGACCTCACACAGTTTTTCCAGCCCTTGGGTTTCTACCACCTGTTTGATGAAATGAAACTCTCTAATGCTTTGCTCATCGAATCCCTTATCTGGGAGACCTATCCTGTTTTGAAATTTTGGCCACATTTTGGCAGCGGCTGAAGAGCTGAAGCCACGGTTTGGTCTAACAGGTCTCTCTACAAAGTTAGCAGTCACATCATCCCTCTTTTTCTTTCCTACAGATTGTTCATGCTGCACAGTTGCTGCAGCATAACAATTGGTCTCTAAGGGCTCAGTTCTAGATGGCTCACCCCTCTCAAGGAATCGCTTACTCTTTTTGCTTATTGGTTCAGTCCCTGGGGTCTTAGTAGCGTGCCTCTTTCCCAAATACCTTCGTTTCTTAGGCTCTACCCTCTCGATTAACAGTTCATCCTCATCAGTCCAAATAGTTTCGTTTAAGTTAGGAATGTTTTTAAAAGGACTGGGAGATGTTTGAATGGGTTCCATCTCCATGATCATCTCAGCATTTTCCTCCACCACAGGGGTTTTAAAATTTGTTTCTGAAATGTCTGTGGTGGAGTGCAGAGGACCAAATGACCAATCAAATTCATTTCTTTTGAAAAAACGCATGTCCACGAAAGTTGAACTAATGGGATTTTTCGCTGTCTCATCAACTGTTTGGATGTCTTCCCACGTTGTGTCTTCCACCTCAGTGTTTTTAGAAACTGATTTTTTTGCTGTCGAGGTGGATTCAGATGACACAAACGGCCAAACAAATGTGCGAGGATCAAAGAATGCCTCATTCAGTTTAATTGGAATAACAGGTAATCGCGTGATTCTTAGAGTAGATGATACCTTAAACTTACCTTTGCTTGCGTATGTTGATCGAGGGTCATCGTAAGGGATGATAGCAAGAGTGTTTTCCACGGTTTCTTGAACTGGCACCGAAACAGGGGTTTTGATGGTTGCTTCTGGTTGTTTTTCCACACTGGTATCTTCGATCGTAATAGAGGTCTCTATCGTTGTCTCTGGTTCCTTCTCTACACCTGAATCTTCCATGGGTTCCTTCGTGCCAGAGCCTTCGATTGTGATAGGGATTTTAATGGTTGCTTCAGTTCGAACTCCCACACCCGAAGCTTGACCCTTTTCGGCTTTCTTCTTTGGCGAAGGTCTTGCGAAGGGTACACGACGTACTGGAGGGATGGAATCATCCTCCAGATTCACTATTGCAGGGTTTTGATTCGGAACAGGGGTCCGAACTACTGCCCTGTTTCTTCCACTTCGCCGCACGCTTGGTGGTTCCTCGTCGTCGTTAGGGTTTCTCGGCAGGGTGCGTTTCACCCTTGCCATCGATTCGCAGGTTTGGATGGGGGAGGAACAAGAAGATTTTCGAATTTGTGGGTATTTTGGTGGGTTTCGGTGAATAGCAGAGACGAGAGAGAGATAGACGAGAGTGATGAAGAGAAATGGGTTTTTTAGAAATTAGGTGTAGGATGAAGGCTTTTTTAGGTGGAAAGCAGATTTGACTTGTGTCCTTATTTGACTTGGGTAAACGAGATCCAGCTATTATATGGGTATTAACCAAGGGCCAATTTTTAAGGAAGGTACACATAGGGTTTAGGTGTGTACTTGCTTGCAACATTATGCTCCCTCTAGTTTAGAAAGCTAAACTGACTTAGTTAGCTTTTCCAAAGATTTCTTTTCTGTCTTTTTAGTCAGTTTCTTCCTTAAAAATTCCCTGGAATGAATTCTCATTTAATTCTCTTCTGATTTCCAACAGATTTCTCCTGAAAGATCTGAACCCCCCTGATGCTGCAGCATTGACTCAGTCTGCTTTGGTTTTCTGTGTCACTTAAATGGCTGCACATCAGTAGACACATCATTCTCACTAATACCGAAATATAAAAATGCAAGAAAAAGAAAAATAATATTTACAAGGATAGTTGAAACTTTCAAAGATAGTTTCCATCTTTGTTTGAAGCTTTTAGCATAAAGAAATCATCTCCACAGGACAATTTTGTGGAGATGCTGCAGCATCATGGTATAGCTTTACTCTCTGTCCATTGACTTTGAACACGGTATTATCTTCCGGGTTAACTAAATCTACGGCCCCATATGGATAAACCTTGTGTATGACAAATGGGCCTGACCATCTGGACTTTAGTTTACCCGGAAACAACTTCAACCTAGAATTGAACAAAAGACATTTCTGACCAGCTTTCAACTCTCTGTGCCTGATTCTATTGTCATGCCATTGTTTGGTTTTTTCTTTGTAAAGTTTGGCATTTTCATAGGACATGTTCCTATATTCCTCTAGTTCACAGAGTTGTAACTTTCTCTTGTTACCCGCATCATCTAAGTTCATGTTCAACTCTTTTATAGCCCAATATGCCTTGTGTTCTAACTCTAAAGGGAGATGACAAGCCTTTCCAAAAACTAGCTTATATGGGGACATACCTAAAGGTGTTTTGAAAGAAGTCCTGTATGCCCATAAAGCATCATCTAATTTGATAGCCCAGTCTTTTCTGTTAGGTTTGACAACTTTTTCCAAAATCCCTTTTATTTCTCTGTTTGAGAGTTCAGCTAAACCATTTGTTTGTGGGTGATAGGCAGTGGCAACTCTATGTTTCACATTGTATTTCTCAAGAACTTTACTTAACAAGTTGTTTATAAAATGGGTACCCTCATCACTAATTAGTGCACGAGGGGTACCAAATCTTGTAAAAACCTGTTTTTGTAAAAACTTGACAACAGTTTTTGCATCATTTGAAACACATGCCATTGCTTCCACCCATTTGGACACATAATCAACAGCAACAAGAATGTATTGACAATTGTTTGATGGTGGGAAAGGACCCATAAAATCAATCCCCCAAACATCAAACAACTCAACTTCCAAAATCCCATTCAAAGGCATTTCATTTCTTTGAGAAATGGAACCACTTCTTTGACATTCATTACACCTTTGTGCAAAGTTATGGGCATCTTTGAAGAGAGTAGGCCAATAAAAACCAGATTGAAGAACTTTAGCTGCTGTTCTTTGGCCTCCGAAATGTCCTCCATAAGCTGATTGGTGACAATGCTGCAAGATTGCTACCACTTCTGATTCTGGAATGCACCTTCTTAGTATTTGATCTGTACCAAGTTTAAACAAAAAAGGGTCATCCCAAATGTAAAATTTGCAATCATGGAGAAATTTCTTCCGCATATGGTGAGTGTAATCAGAAGGTGTGATGCCACAAGCTAAATAATTAGCTATGTCAGCGAACCATGGTAGTTGTGTTTGTACCATAAGAATCTTTTCATCAGGGAAGGTTTCTGTTATGTCTCCACCTTCCCTACTTTCAACTAACTTTTCCAATCTAGACAAGTGATCAGCCACTTGGTTTTCCACCCCTTTTCTATCAACAATTTCTAAGTCAAACTCTTGCAATAACAAAACCCATCTTATTAGCCTTGGTTTTGCATCTTTCTTTGAAATGAGATATTTGATGGCAGCATGGTCAGTGTGAACAATGACTTTAGCTCCCATCAAATATGATCTAAATTTTTCGAATGCAAAAACCACTGCTAATAACTCTTTTTCAGTTGTTGTGTAATTGATTTGAGCTTCATTTAGGGTTTTGCTTGCATAGTGAATGGTATGAAAAATCTTTTCTTTTCTTTGACCTAAAACTGCACCAACAGCCCAATCACTTGCATCACACATGATTTCAAAAGGTTTGTCCCATTCAGGAGCAACAACCACTGGAGCAGTCACCAAAGCTTCCTTTAAAGTAAGGAATGCATTTCTGCAATCCTTATCAAAATCAAATTTTTGGTCTTGCTGTAATAATAGACATAAAGGTTTTGATATTTTTGAAAAATCTTTTATGAAACGTCTATAAAAACCAGCATGACCAAGAAAGCTCCTGATTCCTTTAACAGTGGTTGGTTCAGGTAGTTTTTCAATAACTTCAAGTTTAGCTTTATCTACCTCAACTCCTCTTTTTGAAATTAAATGACCAAGGACAATTCCTTCTGTAACCATGAAATGACATTTTTCCCAGTTAAGAACCAAGTCAGTTTCTTCACACCTTTCAAGACTTTGTTTTAGATTTTCCAAACAATGATCAAAAGATGAACCATAAACAGAAAAATCATCCATAAATATTTCAATGGATTTTTCAAGCATGTCAGAGAATATGGACATCATGCATCTTTGGAAAGTAGCAGGTGCGTTGCAAAGTCCAAAAGGCATTCTCCTAAAGGCAAATGTGCCAAAAGGACAAGTTAAAGTAGTCTTCTCTTGGTCTTCCGGTGCTATGGCTATCTGGTTGTAACCTGAGTATCCATCCAAGAAGCAGTAGAACTCTTTTCCAGCTAACCTGTCCAACATTTGATCAACAAAAGGCAAAGGAAAATGGTCTTTTTGAGTAGCATTGTTTAGTCTACGGTAGTCCATGCAAATTCTCCATCCGGAGACTATTCTAGTTGGGATGAGTTCATTCTTGTCATTAGAAATGACAGTGATCCCACCCTTCTTAGGCACACATTGGACTGGACTAACCCAAGAACTACTGGCTATTGGGAAAATAATTCCTGCGTCTAACCATTTTAAAATCTCCTTTTTTACTACCTCTTTCATGACAGGGTTCAGCCTTCTTTGAGGTTCGATAGACTTGAAGTTCTTCTCTTCTAGGATGATCTTATGTTGACAAATAGAGGGACTAATCCCCCTAAGGTCAGCAATGGTCCAACCTATGGCTTTGGTATGTAGCCTCAACATATCCACCAACTTCTTTTCCTGATGCAATTCTAGGGTAGCTGATATGATAACAGGTAATTTGTCTTCTTTTCCTAGAAAGGCATATTTCAGGTGAGATGGGAGTTTCTTCAACTCCAGGTCGGGTGGTGAGATTATGGACGGAATGGTCGGTTTTTGCTCACTATTTTCCAGCAGCTCAAATGCTGCAGCAACCAAAGGGACAGTCTCCTTTTCTATTGGACTTTCATCATCATCATATTCCTCAATTTCTTCCTCATCCTCCTCTTCTATCCTATAGGTCTGGTTGACTTCTTCCTCATGACACAATGACTCAATGGTACTTAGGCTTGAACAGTCTTCCATATCATTAGGGTACTTTAAGGAATTGAAAACATTGAATGTGACTTTTTGGTCGTGAAGTCTCATGGTCAATTCTCCTTTCTGGACGTCTATCAAAGTTCTACCCGTGGCTAAGAAAGGTCTTCCTAAAAGAATAGGAATATCTTTATCAGCCTCAAAGTCTAAAATGATAAAATCAGCCGGAAAAATGAATTTGTCAACCTGGACTAACACATCTTCAATCTTACCCTTTGGATAGGCGATGGTCTTGTCTGCTAAGATGAGTGTGACAGTGGTAGGTCTTGCCTCTCCTATCCCTAAGCTTTTAAAAATTGATAAGGGCATGAGGTTGACACTGGCACCTAAATCACACAAGGCTTGCCCAACTTCCTTCCCACCTATTGAACAAGGAATGGTGAAACTCCCTGGATCTTTTTGCTTAGGGGGTATTTTGTTGGAAAACAAAGCACTGCAACCTTCAGTGAGGGCAACAGTCTCATACTCAATCAGTTTCTTCTTTTTACTCAAAATATCCTTCAAGAACTTGGCATAATTAGGCATCTGCTCGATTGCTTCAACAAGAGGTATGTTGATGTGCAATTGTTTGAAAACATCCAAAAACTTTTTAAATTGCAATTCTTCCTTCTCATTCTTCATCCTTTGGGGGTAAGGAATGTAAGGGGGAACTGGTTTGATAACAGATTTGTTTGAAAGTTTTGAGCCAGATGGTTCCAATATGCTTGTGGTGTTGGATATGTTGGATGGACTTGAACTAGTGATCTTAGGGTCTTGGTCCTCTTTTTGATTTGGAACAACCTGAATTTCTGGAGTAGAATTGGCTTTGGATAATTTATCAAAATCTGTTTTGGTTAAAGGGCCAAATTCCTTCTCCACAATTTCAGGTAATTCTTTTCCACTCCTAAGAGTCACAGCTTTCACATGTTCCTTTCCTGGGGCCTTTGGGATTTCAGTATTACTCGGCAAAGTTCCTGCGGCCCTAGTGCTTTGATTTAAAGCAAGTTGACTGACTTGAGTTTCAAGATTTCTAATTGAAGCTTGAGTTTGGGTCATAAACCCTTTCATGAGTGCTTCCAAAGAAAGATTTGAATCATCATGTGGAGGTGCATGATTTTGGTTTTGAAAAGGTGGTTGATTATTTTGAAAACCTTGATGACGATGATTCTGATGATGGTTGCTTTGAAAATTTCCCTTGTAATGGTTTTGGGAACTGCTTGCTTGATTTTGAAAATTAGAATTCCCTTGTGGTTTTTGTGCAGGTGGATTTAAACATGGACTATTCCAAGAGAAATTTGGGTGCTGCTTCCAACTGGCATTGTATGTGTTGGAGTGAGGACTAGGTCGGTTTTGAACATAATTTACAGATTCAGAATTATGAGGACAATGTTCATAAGAGTGTTCCTCACCACAACATACACATTGAACAGAAAGAACAGGTGCATGAGTTTTAGTGACCGTCGGCTGTGCTCCTTGACCTGAAGTGATGTTTTTAAGCATATTAGTCATGGAAGCAAGCTGAGCTGTCAATGCAGTGTATGCATCAATTTCATGCATCCCAACAGTCTTCTTTTGATTTGAAATTTGAGCTCTTGGATCAGCCCATTGTCCATTGTTTGCTGAAATCTTTTCAAGAATTTCATACCCGGTATTGTAGGTGTTAAAGGTAAAGGCCCCTCCTGAAGTCGCATCGAGCATTTGTTTTGCATTGGAATCGAGTCCATTGTAAAACGTCTCAAGTTGAATGCAGTAGGGAATGCCATGGTGAGGGCATTTCCTTAATAATTCTTTAAACCTTTCCCAAGCATCGGGAATTGCTTCATCGTCCATTTGTTTAAACATGCAAATTTCGTTTCTGGACTTAGCATTACGGGTAGGTGGAAAATATTTTCGCAAAAACTTTTCAGCCATATCACCCCAAGATGGTACTGAACCTGCTGTTAATGAATTGAACCAGACCCTTGCCTTGTCCCTTAAAGAAAATGGGAACAACGTAAGCCTTAAGGCTTCCGGTGAAACTCCCGGGATTAGAAAAACATCGGTGATCTCCATAAAAGATTTTAAATGAGAGTGGGGATCCTCCGATGGTAATCCGGCAAATTGACCATTAGCTTGCAACATATGAAACATGATGGGTTTTGGTTCGAAATGTAAAGTATCTAATTGTGGTCTAACAATCCCAGAATTTAATTGCTCAAAATTTGGGATTGCGTAGTCCATAATTCTTCCATCTTTCGAGTTTGCAAGATCAATGATATTAAGTGGTTCAACATTACCAATAGATCCATTATCATCTCCTTCCTCATTGTTATGTGGTGGATGTTGTTGAAAAGGTGGATTTTGTTGAAATGGAATAAACGGTGGATTACCAAAAAGTGGTGGGTTTTGTTGAAAAGGTGGGTTTTGACGATTATTTCCAAAAATTGGTGGAGGCCGAATTGGATTTTCTAAGGGTGGTCTCATTTGATTTTCCAAAGGTGGCCGAACGGGATTTTCTAAAGGTGGTGGATTTGGTGGTCTATTTTCAAAACCGGGTGGGGGTCCGTCCATATTGAGAGAGTTTGATATTCTTTGAATTCTTCTTCTTTGACGAAAAGTTCTCTCAATATCCGGATCTAACTCGAGAAGTTCCCCACGTGATATTCTTGGCATACACCACTTTCAGAAAATCTTTAAAATTCCCAACGGTGCTAGAAAAACCAAGTCTTTAAAATTACTTTTATAGAGTTTTAGCTTACCAATCCCCGGCAACGGCGCCAAAAACTTGATGTGTGAGTTCTTTTGATGTGCTTTGAATACACCCACAGACGTGTTAATAGAACCAATAAGCAAGTATACTTATTTAGAACTATGTCGTCTTATCAAGTAGTAAAGTGGTAAAATACCGATTATCGTTCCCACAGAGATTGGAGTTAAAATTGCTATAAAAGTATGATGAAAGAAATGATTTCGGAAGATGATTTGGAAGAAAATCTTTTGTTTGGTTGGCTGATGATTAACACAGATTATAACAAACAAGAATAAAAGAGGAGCAAGGGTGTAAGACTTGTGATGTTATGATGAACCAAATTCCAGCAGACTTTTCAACAATGCTGCAGCATGACACTGGAGTGATGCTGCAGCATGGCAGTGACGAAAACGAGTTTTATTATCTACTTCGAGACACGTTCCTTTCGGACTCTCACCATTCCATGATTCCAATAGCAGTCAGCAATCTCATCTCTGAGTAGAACCAAAGGTAAAGGAACGATGGAATGATGTTCTCAAAGTATATGGCAAAACAAATTCTCTTTGTTAAAAGTCATTCTCTCGATACAACCCCCACACCTCCCAAGTTGTTTTACTCCTAAATAGCTTATCTCTAAGTCTATTCCATTTTAACCCATTGAGAAAAAGATAGCTTATCAAGAATGAATCATTTTAGAAAACAAAAGTAACAACTCTTATTGCAAGTTACTCTCTCGATATAACCCCTTAAGTCCTCTAAATTGACGTGCTATTCAATGGCCTCTCTCGAGGTCCATGACACTTTAACACTATCAAAGTGATCAATTTATCAAAGGATTGTATTATCTTGAAAGAACTTGGGTTGGAATAATAAAACATCATTTTCTTGCCGTAAAAAGCCTACTTTCTTTTGGTCATCACAACACCCTTTGTCTCACACCCAAGCTTCAAGATTAGCTACACATTACACTAAATGAAACAAAATAAATGCAAAGTACTTGGAATGTAAACATGATGCAAGGAATAATAAATGACTTGAAAGTAGAAATAACTAAACTAAAGTTAATGACTAGAAATGTAAAGACAAAAATGTAAATGATAGGCAATAAATGTCAAGAGCACAAATGGAATGTAAATCTATGTCTAGCAAGAATTAATACCGGAAAGTGAGAACATTAAACATACGGAATAAGATACAAGAACCTTAAGGTAAAGAAAATCGTGCAGTAAGCAACTGCCCAGTGCTGCAGCATTGCCTACGAGTGTGCTGGAACAAAGAAAACATAGATGAAGAACACTTAGGAAGATTTGAAGATGATTAAGAACATGAACACGATTTCTGGAAAGTGAACTACAGAGATTTAAAAATGATTTAAGATCAGCACTAAAAGATGGTTACACGAGAAAGCTAGAGATGCAAGACTAATAAAGAAAGATTAAGATTAAAAATAAATAGCACTTGAAGATTTAAGAACTTGAAGAACACTTGATAAACATGAAGAACAATAGATGAATAAACTACAGCTGGTTGGAACTGATGTGAGATCAGTTCTCAAGGTTGGTAATTGTCTCTCAAATGGGTAACATGCCCCCTCTATTTATAACAAAAGGCTAGGGGCATTTTTGCAATTAAACCCAACTTAAAGCAACTAGAAAGTACACCTAGTTAGCTACCTAACTAAACTATTACAATTAAAATCTAAGGAGTGTTTCAAGGGGTTACAAAAATTCAGATTAATCACAAAAGTCAGCTTCCAACTCATTAAGCCGTTTCCTTCAGCCCCTTGTTCATCAGATCCCTGCTGTTCCAATGCTGCAGCAATACCCTGTTTTGGCTGATTTTCTCAAAAATGCTTATATTAGCCTACCAACAAAGCAAAACAAGCTAACCATGATTCCTAGCTCCAAGAAAGTAAAACAAGATAAAAAAGACTCAAAGTTGGGATTTTATAATGAAAAAGTCCTAACTAAACTAAAGAAATAAGTGCTTAAGTACTCAAAATTGAGCACTTATCACTTATCAACAAAAGCTGATGATTTAGGCTTGTCAGTTATGGAAAGAGGTTTGTTCTTTCTAAACATTTTCTTCTTGGCGAATCTCCTGAACTTTTTAGTTAGGAGAGCCAAGGATTCATCATCATCTGAAGAATCAGAGTCTGATGACCTTTCAGAGTTACTTTCTAACTCAGTGATAGTGACCGAGGGTCGCTGAGTAGAAGGTTCCTCTGAGATTAAAGCAAGAGGGGTGCTTTTGGAATCTTTTACAAGATTCTTCTTAAGATGGCTATATTGCTCATGATTCAGCAATGTACCATATAAGGTTGAAAGGGTCATTAATTTAAGATCCTTTGACAGCTTGAGACACATGGAATAATTGTCCCAGCTTTCAGGTAAACATTCTAGAAACTTTGTCAGCACTTCAAAGTTAGAATATTCCTTACCAACAGTTTTTAGATCTATAATTAAGCAATTAAAACGTTGGTGAACTTCAGAGAGAGTTTCATTCTTACCAGAAATGAAGCTTTCGTATTGTCTTACCAGGTTGATCTTTCTTGAGTCCTAGACTTCGGACGTTCCTTCATACTGAACACATATTGTGTCCCACGTGGCTTTTGATGATTTCAAGTTCATGACGGAATGGTAGACTTCGTCAGGAAGGGCCATGGATAGTATGGATCTGGCTTTTGTATCTATAACCACTTTCTTCTTATCTTCGTCGGTCCACTGATAGATTTCTTTAGGAATCAGCCTTTCTGGAATAGCAGGTCTATTTGCAGTGGCTGGAACTAAAGGATCAATTGTTACAGGGATGTGTGGGCCGTTCTCAAGATAGTAAGGTATAGTAGGGTCTACACCTTCTAAGAAGAGTATCATCCTATTTTTCCATAAGTTGAAGTTATCTCTGGAAAATCTAGGGGGTTTTGCAAGAGAACCATTGTCTATATAATGTGTGTTTGAGTAGGTGGCCATTTTCAGATAATAGCAAGGAAGAGAAATATCTTAGATTAGATCTTGTTTATGAGATTAAACAAATCTGCTCTGATACCACTTGTTGGTCCCGAAGGCCTATACAAGTTTGTAGAAGGGGGGGGGGGGGGGGGGGGGGGTTGAATACAAACACACAGATTTTACTTTTCTAAATTGTTTATTGATAAATCATTAACAATTTACAGCTTGTTGCGGAGACAAGATTAAGGATAAACCTAAATCTAAACAAGTTGGAACACTAAGGTTTCTTGCACTAAGAGAGATAAGGAAATTACTAATAATAACCTATCTGAGATAAGAGATTTGAACTTGTCCAGAGTTAGCAAGTTACTTCAAATGAAGTGAGTTCATCTCTTTATATACTGCATGCATTTAATGCAAGTCAGTATATACTTTACACGTGTCATCAGCTGGTTGGTTGCATGTCATTGACCTTGGTTGACAACCTTAGTAGCCGTATGGATGAATAGTGTAGTATCAGAGTGGTTGTACGATTTCAGATATTCGGAGGTTCTTTTCTGACATTTCGTACGGAGTCGTGCAAGGGTGGTTAAGACAAAAGTACTTTATACGGAGGACTTCATGATCAGCTTTCGTTGATTCAATGATTATCATTTACTATTCAGCAGATGATAAAGTTCAGCGATAGCTGAAGTCTTGTACTTGATACTTCACGTTGAGTGGACAAATCTGAGTCTTCACTGATCCGCATCAGTTCATTAGGAGACTTGTCGCTGGTTCTTGAGCTTGATCTTCAACTTCAGCGTAGAACCTATGTTGACGTGAAACTTGTCTTCAGGGATCATAAGTAAACAACTAACTTATCAGCGATCATCATAATGACTGAACAGACTCAGCACATTAATGGTGAACAGTGTTCGCTGAATGTTTAATTTAAAAGAGCGAGAGTTCCTATCAGCGGTACTGTAAAATCTTAGTACTTATCAGCGATAGTGAAACTCTGATACATATTGTTTACTTACAATTTTCACTAAGTATTTAAGAGAGGGTCATTATCAAATCACTGAGGGTTTGGATCAACACAACAGTTGGTTGTTTCATTTTCACACGGGGACGTACAAAATCTACCGGTCTCTCAATCGGAGAGTCTCGGTATTGAAGCAACAGAACAACCTCCCCCGTTCTCGACTTCCTTCTGTGCACCATTAAGTCTAGAGCCATTTGCTATAATAACATCTTCTTTGGCTAGGACACAGGACGAGACTGCTACCATCGGTGCTCTTAGTGACCCGATCGGAACTTTCATAGTATGTCTGCCATTGGGCAGAATACGAGGATCGAAAGGAAATCCTACCATAGCCAACATCACGCCAGCTATGAACGTAGGTGGCACTTCTGTTGAATCAATAGTCGTGACCTCAATGGGAAATCTAAGTGATCCCGGCAGTGATGATTTACCCGACATTTTGTCAAGGAAATATATGGACGGTGCCTTAAAGGCTGTCCGCGAGTCACTGGAAAAGCAGTTCACAACAGAGCTAAATAAAGTGAAAAGCCTCATAAAAGGGAAGGACAAAGTGGTCGAAGCCGAAACCAGACCGACACCTCCACCGGCACCTGCTCAGCATACTTATTCGGTGGATGATCTGAAGACCATGCTCCTTGCCCAACTGCTCCAACACGACAACACAGACTCCTCGACGGAAGAAGACCTCATCACAGTTCTACGATCGTAAACATCTGCTTCGTCGTCATCCGTAACCAGCCGATTGGACCAGCTTGACACGACTCTTAAAGACGTTCAGAAAGCAATCACTACCTTGTCCGAATGAGTCGCCTCTCTCTGAGACACCTGCAAGAGTCAAGCTGGCGGACTCAAACGCCGACACGATGACCAGGATGATCCTGATCACCGTGAGGGGGAGAACAAAAGACAATGACTATCCGAGTCCGATCCAATCCCCACTGAAATTACTCCAACGGTTCAACCGAAACCATCAGCTGTGGCATAATCCTAAGACCAACCCGAAGCCCAGCTGAGTCTAGCCAAGATGGTCATAGATATGGACATCTCCGATGATGATAACCCAACGGTTGAAAAGCCTGAGGGAGAATCACAGGCTCTGATCGTATATTCTGCATCGGAAAGGCCCGCACTTGATCTGATAGATCCAGATTCCGAGATCGACCCGGGGACCGAAAACGCATGGTATTAAAAAGCCCCCAGTGCGATAAACTTCGAGGTCACCCTGATCTTCCCTACTGATGCCGATGATGAAATAGACTACGATCAATTTCTGCTACAAAACCTTCATAGGTACCCCAATCTACGCTAATCAGATTCCCGAGACTTCAACAGCAAATCTTTCGACATCTCCTCAGCAACAACAAGCTTCTGGTCAACCTCAACCTCAACCGCCACAACAACTTGTCTGATGGGAGAAGATCATCGTCCTCATCCCCTTCCTAGAGGACTCCCTGAAAAGGTTGTTCGTACACAAGCTGCGTGTGCTTGACCCAGCCTTCTGCATCGGATTAGCCAAGTTCGACGAAGCGTACAGGAAACAGTGCTTAGAAGCAATGAAAAGGTGTCTACCAGTCAGCCAGGTCAGAACAAAGCACAAGATCACCAAAGTTGTGAACATCCAGTCTGGCTGAATCCTGAAGATCTGGTATCCAGTTTTTACGGTTAAACGTGAAGATGGAAATGAATGGAAGTTCTCCGAAGCCGACTTCAAGAATCTACGACTGAACGACTTTCACGCCTTACTCAAAGACCTTCGTACCCGAACGATCCGACTGCTCCACATCACCAAAGCGCTCGAATCTGTAAAGCGTGTTTTGAAACACAAGATGATGATGTCCTACATCACGGATTTCCATATGGGAGTTGAGCACCGAACAAAGAAGATCAATCTTTTGAAACCAGATCAGAAATCTCCAGAGCTAAAGATGTACCCCGTCAACTCGCTGCTACTACAACCAGAATTTGGAATCGTCTATCTCAACGAGCAGAAGGAGAAGAAGTTTCTCCGGTTTAGCCAAGTTGAAAGACTCTGCGATGGAACACTTCTAAAGGTCAGAGATGCGCTCAGAGATATCATAACCAAGGAAAAGGATCTCAGGATTTCGTTTGCTGCAAATCATAATGAAATAAATGCCCGAGAAGCCTTGGAACTTGTTGAAGACCGCATGGGTTTTCGTAAAGCAATCTGAAGCTTCGAGATTCTGTTCGTACTCCGAAAGAGATACGTCGAGAACTGGCGCGAGATTGAACTTCGATTCAAACGGGGAGATTGTTGGGATTAAATCTGATTGAATGGAAGTTCAAGGGATTTATTGTAAAATATGTATTTAGGCTAAATGATTGTAATGGGCCATGGGCTTGAGTTAATTAGGCCTAGGTATAAATACTTGTTTTAGCCTTAGAATTCAGGTTAATCGTTCTAATCTTTCATATCATTATTATCTGTAAAACTCTCTGAAGGTTTATGCAATATATGGATGACAAGTTGAAATCATACTGACTGATTACTATTCTATTGATTTCTTCTGTTGTATTCACTAATCTGGAACCCACATTGTGTTTACAAAATGATTATTAAACTGACATGGATTTGCTCACTTAGACCACATGGTCTAACCCTCATTTTGTTTTCAAAAATATGTATTCCAGGTCGAGGAGCAAGTAAGAGCAACGGAAAAGATAAATTGTGATTTGGTTTTGAAGGTTGTGTGTTTTGGAAATTTCATGAAGCGTTTTTGTATCAGTAGTTTGTTGAATGTAATGTAAATTATTAGCAAAAAGATTGTACTGCATATATATTGTATAGTTTTGGGACCAAGAGACCTTATATGATATAATATGTATCTTTGTTATCTTATATTAAGATGTAAATGATGTTATATGATGTATGTTTGGGTTGGGCCGTTATAGTAATGCATATATGCATCTCAGATTATGCACACATTGTTCACATATGCACATTGGTTTGTAAGGGGGTGCAACAAATACATGGTTTGTATTTTATTTGTATCCTATATATAGAACTCGAACCCTTGATCATGATTCATACTTTATTTGTTGTTAGTCTTTCTCGATTTTATTTCATGGTTTTGAGAAAGCTCAAAGCTAGATTTAAAATAAAAATATATTTGATTTTAGTTTAATTATAAATTTTTTTATTAAAATAATGATAAAGTATTTTATTAGGGGTCAAAATTAATTTAATTTAAATGATAACTATTTTAAGATATTTTATATTCATAATTAAAATAATAATATACTTTAATTTAAAAAATAAAAAAGAGATATTTATCTGGGATTTTCTTGTGTTTATCGGTTAGTTATATGAATAGTTTAAAATTTTAGTTATTTTAGAAAATAAAAATAAGTGTATTGCATTTAGTCACACGAATTGAAATATGTAGCCTTATAAATTGTACTTTTGCTTAATCAACTTGTAATCTTGAATTTTAAATAATATGCATTAATAAGTAGTATTTAATGCACAAAAATTAGTTTTTTAAGAGTTTAGCCTAAATGACTTATAATATATTATAGATATATGTATGTAGACTTCGGATCAAGTGAGAAAATTATTTTTGGTGAAAAAACGTAAGAAGATACTCATATATTAAGGAATGTAACATTATATTTATTGTAAAAGCGGTGAAGATTACATTACCTGAATGTGTACTTGAACCTGAAAGTCACCTCCACATGCCATCACATATAATATATGAAGGTTACATTTATATATATATATATATATATATATATATATATAGAGAGAGAGAGAGAGAGAGAGGGACAGGTTATTTTGTTAACCTAGTTTTGGTATTAGCCTTATGAGCCGATGTAATAACCATGTTCATATTGTAAAGAGATATGAAGTGTTGTGGAAAATTCGCAAAAACTCAAACTAAAGGGACTAGTTTGTAAATAGCCAAGAGATGGGTTAAAACCCTAAAACCGTTACTTTTCCTATCAGTGCTATCGTGGAGGCCAAGGGAGAATTCAGAGAAATGTTGTGTACGTTTTAGGGAGAGCGATTTTGGAAGTGCATCAAGAGGAATTGCTGATTTGATCAAGGATTTTGCATCAAACTTCATTAAGGTAAACCCCGTAACTCCATCTCTGTTTAATTTGGTGAAACCATGTTTCTGTTGGATTTTAGAGAGAAATGATTAATCAATGGTTTAAGGAAAAGGAGGATTAGGTTATTAATGTTTGCTTGATGTTATGAAAGAGTTTAGCATTTAATCTTATTGATTTTGAAGGCTTGAAACCGTTTGGGTTTGGGATTAAACTTGAGATTGGGGTATTTCTAATCACACAGTGTGATTGTCCGGAAATCGCCAGTGTCTGGGTAAGTGATACCCGGATATGGCTAAAAACCGAAAGAGGGGTTTACCCGATTGTGGTCGAAGTCCGAATGTGTCATTATCCGGATGTGTTTCTTATCCGAGTGTGTTGATGTCCGGGTATGTTTGGAGCCCGGATGAAGTTTATTCGGAAGGGAGCAAGTATCCAGAAGTGAGTACCTGAGTATGTAAAACCCGGGAGTGAGTTATCTGAATAGGAAGAACCCGGATATTGGTATTCAGACCGGTTAAATCCAGACGGAGCAAAACCAGGATGTGGGTGAATTCCCGATTGTGTAGATCTCGGATGCGAGTATCCGATAGTGTTCAGATCCGAATGTAGTATCCGGTAAGATCAGATCCGGACGAGCGTGTATCCGGGAGATGTTTTCCGGACTTTGTCGATTTCTTTTGTGGGTATCCGTTATCTTCTCGAGCTAAGTTCGAAGCGTATTAAAGTGCCTCTTAAGGGAGTTGAGAGTAAGTCTCAAGGGTTGGTCGAGTGACTCATCACCCTCGTTTATTTTATTTAAATCGTAGGTGTTCTATTTAAGGATCAGAAGCATAAGTGAGAAGATTTAAGTGAGGACAGCAGGTGAGTCTTTCTAACTGAAAATGTTGATGACGTACGAATTTTAACGCATGAGATGTTTATGAAACTGCATGTTTTACTTTGTTATGAAACTGCATGTTTTGCTATACTGTGAAAGATGATTGATATGTATGCATACATTTGAGAGTGGGCATGATATGGCTTAAGTCTGGGGGGTCCCGCCAATGCTCATACCGGGGGGGTCCCGTTTATGCCATAGGGGTGTCCCAGTTTAAGGCAGTGTGAGCTTTACACGTTCTCACAGGTGTGCGTGACCTCAGTGTGTGCCATTTACATGTGTCGTTCCTGCGTTTGAAACTTTAAAGTTGTAAATTGATTATAAATGTATATAAACTGTTCGAAATGTTTTATGTGGCGCGGATGTCTGTTACAATAGGGAACTCACTAGACCTCATGGTCTAACCCTCGTTTTTCAAAAACTAAACCATTTTCAGGTAAGCGTGTTGGGTCACCAAAGATTTGAAATTGACTCACCGATGTTTTCCCTAAAATCCTACTTAGAATATTTCAGTTTGGTTCTTCATATGACTTGTACATTATAGCAACTGTTCGGTGAAGTCGAAGATCAACCGAAACCAAGCTTGAAGACTCTCTACTTGTGGATAATAGAAGACTCTTCTCAACAAACAAACAAGTCATCATTCACCGAAGTTGTCCTCACAATTCGGTGAACAACATGTCCATCGATTTTGTTTTCACAAATCGGTGGTCAACATCTCCACCGATAATGCTTGCATTATTCGGTGGACATCTTCCACCGATGTGATCTTCAGAAATCGGTGGACATCTTCCACCGATGTGGTCTTCAGAAATCGGTGGAACACTTCTCACTGATGAGGATACTTAAATCGGTGGGATCTATGTGAAATTGGTTTCCTTACACATGTTTTCAAAGACCAATGACAATTGTATCGGTGAAACATCATCGGTATGATTGTCTTGGAATCCACATCAAGAAGATCATTTACTTCGGGACAAAATCTTCTTACAGGCAAAAGAAACCTTTTGTCTTATTATCCTTTTGGAAGATGTCCCTTCAGCATGGCTTCTATTCCTTGTTTCAAGAAAAAGGTGATAGTGACTTATCAGCTTTTTAGAAGTCCACTAGTACTTTTCCAAAGACCATTGGTTCGTTGCAAGTGACTTGAGGATAATAGTACCATGCATTTAATGCTCAGTACCTTGTCCTCACTATAAAAGGAAGATGAAGATTCCATACAAATCACGCTTTTCTGGATTTCTCTGAGTGCAAGATTTTCATATTGCTTGATAACCTTATAGCCTTGCTCTTAGTGTTCTCTGTTGTATTGTTTAGTTTACTTTGTGAAAGATTGTTAGAATAGTTTACCTGTTCTTTTCCGCAACAGTCTTTAAGTTTCTTTGTGTAATTCTAGTTGAAAGATTTTCAATATAAAGAATTAAAATTGTGAAAATTTTGAGTATTGTATTCAACCCCCCTTCTACAATACTTGTTAAGCCATCTGGGACTAACAAGTGGTATCAGAGCAGAAAGTTTAATCCCATAAACTTGATCTGCGATGGCTGCATCTTCTTCTTCTACAATTGAAAACTCTTTTCAAAACAACTTTTCTGAGAATGGCTCCATAACCAAACCTCCTAAGTTTAATGCTAACAACTTCTCTTTGTGGAAGAGCCGCATGATGCTATTCGTGGAGGGAGTGGATACTAGATATCCAACCATTCTCAAAGAGGGACCTATCATCCCCAGAGTTTGGGCTCGCTTTGAAACGCAGAGGCCTGGTAAAGAAAATTTGGAAAAAGAAATATCTAGTGATTCTGATGAAGAAAAATCCAGTGCTACTGGTCGTTACATCCTCAAAAATCCTAAGAATTTTACTGATGAGGAAAAACGTTTGGTCTCTCTCGACTCTAAGCTAAGAGCAATTATTGCACTCTCTCTTCCTGATGAGGTCTATCAATCTCTGGTTAACTTTGAAACTGCCAAAGAGATGTGGACCACTCTGTGTGTACTGTACGAAGGTACTATGGAAGTAAAGAAATGTAAAAAGATTGGTCTCATTAGAAAATATGAACTCTTTGCTTTTGAAAAAGGAGAATCTCTTCCTAGCTACTATAATCGTTTCAACTCTCTCTTAAATGATCTGAAGTTATTGAGCAGAGTCTATGATAATGAGGAAGTCTTAAGCAAATTCATGGATTGTCTTCCAGATTTCTGGGAGAATATATGTACTTGCATTAAAACTACCAAGGACCTTGAGTTCATGCCCTTAACTGTCCTTTATGGAACTCTCTTCAATTTTGAGCAAACAAAGTTACAAAGGAAATCTTTCCTCAAAGAGATAAAGAGCTCTTCTATAGCTCTTGTCAGTGAAAGCTCCAAGAAATCTCAAAATGTTCCTAGAATCACCTATCCGTCATCAGACTCTGAAAATGACAGCCAAAATAACTCTACCCACCAAACGGACGCATATCTTAGTGATGCTGATGATGAAGGTGAGGAAATTATGGTTGAACATTTGTCTGAAGAAATGGCAATGATGGCTGGCTCTAAGAACAAATTTCGTCCTTTCATCAAATCCAGAAACTTTCGAAAATCTTCTGCTTCCAAGACTTCATCTGATAAGTCAAATGAAGAGTGCTTTAACTATGGCAAGAAAGGACACTTTGCATCTGAGTGTAGGAGTAAGTGTGTTACTAAGTCTAGGAACCCATCCTCTGACAAATATTCCTCAAAGAATGAGAAACCCAGAAATAATCCTTTCAAATCAACCTTTTCAAAAAAGGATTCCCAATCATCTTCCTTAGACCATCAGGAGCGCGCTGAGAAGTATAAAGCCAAGTACAAGAAAGAGAAAGAAAGGAGTGAGGGTCTTGAAAGAAAAGGAAAAGGTCTAATGGCTGAAGCTCATAACTGGGATGAAGAAGACACCTCTGACAGTGATTCTAATAATATGTGCTTCATGGCCATTTCTGAAGAGATGGAGGATTCTGACAAAGCTATCTCTCCAATGGCTCTTGTGTCGACTGGGTGCTCGACAGCTTATGCTCAGGTTTCTGAGCACCATCAAATATGGTATCTGGATAGTGGGTGCTCACGCCACATGACCAGAAACAAATCTCTTCTCATCAACTATGTGTCTGGAAAGGGTCCATCTGTCACTTTTGGTGACAACTCTAAAGGCTACACCAAAGGCTATGGAACTCTCACAAATGGATCTGTCACTTTCAATAAAGTGGCATTTGTTGAAGGCCTCATGCATAATCTTCTCAGCATTAGCCAACTGTGTGATCTTGGATATAAAGTTATCTTTGAACTTTGTATCTGTACTGTTGTGGACAAAAACTTCAACGTGATGTTATCTGGAAATAGGATGGAAAATGTCTATGTCATTGACATGGGACTGAGCAACAATTCATCCAATGTCTGCTTTGTGTCAGATGACTCATCCAAAAGGAACTGGCTGTGGCATAAACGTCTCTCTCATCTTAATTTCAAAACTCTCCATAAAATTTCAAATAAAGAGTTGGTGACTGGTATGCCAAAACTGAATTTTGTCAAAGAAAAGCTGTGTGATGCATGTGAAAAAGGGAAGCTCACCAAAACATCCTTCAAGACAAAGCAATGCTCTTCCATCACCCTTCCACTGCAGATGCTGCACATGGACCTATGTGGACCTGTCAGCACTCTTAGTCTAGGAGGAAAAAGGTACATTCGTGTAATTGTTGATGAATTTACCAGATATACTTGGGTCTTTTTTCTCAGGTACAAAAGTGATGCTACTGAAGAAATCATCAATTTTGTCAAGAAAAATGAAGTTCTGAATGGCCAACTTGTTCGATCAGTAAGAAGTGATAATGGCACTGAATTCAGAAACAGTGCTCTTGAAAACTTCTTTACTGAGAAAGGAATTTCTCAGAACTTTTCTGCAGTACGAACTCCACAGCAAAATGGAGTGGTGGAAAGAAAAAATAGAACTCTGTGTGAGGCTGCCAGATCCATGCTAAGTGAATCAAATCTACCTACCTATTTTTGGGTTGAAGCTGTTAATACTGCTTGTTTTACCCAAAACAGGTCGGTAATCTCTAAAAGGCATGATAAAACCCCATATGAAATTTTCCATGGCAGAAAACCAAATATTGGCTTTCTTCATGTGTTCGGTTGTGTGTGATTTATTCTAAATGATCGTGACAACCTTGGGAAGTTTGATCCCAAAGCCGATGAAGGAATTTTTGTTGGATACTCTCTTTCCTCCAAAGCATATCGTGTGTTCAACCTAAGGAGAAAATGCATTGATGAATCTATTCATGTCAAGTTTGATGATTTGAGATCCTCATCTCTTCCAAATGATGATGATGATGAACTACACAGATGGATCTCCTCATGCAATGGTAATGCTCCCCAAACCAACTCCGCCGATGCTTCTCCCATTACATTGAACCCACCAATTCCTTCTACCGAAAATAATCAAGTTGGGTCACCTTCTATATCTCCCTCCGAAATTGACCATGTCACCACCGATGTACCTTTTCCCACCGACGCTCATCCCTCCACCGATCCCATTGTCTCACACCGAACCTCTGATCCCACTACTTCTTCACCCCAAACACAAAACATTTCACCACCTTTACCTCCTGCAACCAAATGGACCAAAGATCACCCCATAGACCAAATCATAGGTGATCAGCAAGCAGGTGTCCAAACTCGTAGAGGAGTTGGAAATATTTGTCTCTATGTGAATTTTCTCTCTCTTATTGAACCCAAAAAGATTGATGAAGCTCTCTCAGATCCTTGTTGGATCACTGCCATGCAAGAAGAACTTTCTCAGTTTAAGAGAAACAAAGTTTGGAGATTGGTTCCCAGACCCCGAAAGAAGACAATCATTGGAACCAAATGGATTTTCAGAAACAAGATGGATGAAGATGGTACATTTATCAGAAACAAGGTCAGACTAGTAGCTCAAGGATACAGACAGGAAGAGGGCATTGACTATGATGAAACATTTGCCCCTGTTGCAAGACTTGAAGCTATAAGAATCTTTCTGGCTCATGCTGCCTACAGAAATTTTAGGGTCTTTCAAATGGATGTTAAAAGTGCCTTCCTCAATGGGGAACTTGCAGAGGAAGTCTATGTGAAACAACCTCCTGGCTTTGAAGACTCAGCTCATCCAGACTATGTGTACAGACTTGACAAGGCTCTTTATGGTCTCAAGCAAGCTCCTCGTGCTTGGTATGACACTCTTGCCAACTTCCTTCTAAAGCATGGATATTCCAGAGGTAAAATCGACAACACTCTCTTCATCAAGGAAACCTCAGGTAATCTCATTCTTGTCCAAATCTATGTTGATGACATCATCTTTGGTGCCACTGATGAATCACTTTGTGATGAGTTTGCTTCTCTCATGATGAGTGAATATGAGATGAGCATGATGGGAGAGCTTACGTTCTTTTTGAGCCTTCAGGTCAAACAAACTTCAGACGGAATTTTTATAAACCAAAGTAAATATATTCGTGACCTTCTGAAGAAATTCAACTTTCTAGATAGCTCTCCTATGAAAACTCCCATGGCACCACCTTTGAAACTCAATGCTGATCTTAAAGATGAATCTGTGGACATTACCCTTTATCGAGGAATGATTGGTTCTCTTTTGTACTTAACCGCTAGCAGACCGGATATTATGTTTGCTACTTGTCTATGTGCCCGTTATCAGGCCAATCCTAAAGAATCACATTTAAAGGCTGTAAAACGGATTTTTCGGTATCTCAAGGTTACCCTGCACTTGGGTCTTTGGTATCCCAAAGACTCAGATTTTGAACTAATTGGGTATTCAGATTCAGACTTTGCAGGTTCCCAGATTGATAGAAAGAGTACTACAGGAAGCTGCCAACTTCTTGGTGGTAAATTGGTAAGTTGGTCCAGCAAGAAACAAAACTCTGTGTCAACCTCTACTGCTGAGGCTGAATATGTAGCTGCTGGAAGCTGTTGTGCTCAGATCCTGTGGATGAGAAACCAACTAAGGGACTATGCTCAAATCTTCTCCAAAGTCCCAATTCTGTGTGATAATTCAAGTGCAATAGCTATTGCAAACAATCCTGTTCTTCATTCCAGATCCAAGCACATAGATTTCAGATATCATTTCATTAGGGATCACATATCCAAAGGAGACGTTGAGTTACATTTCATTCCCACCGATCTACAGCTTGCTGATCTGTTCACCAAACCTCTAGATGAAGCCAGGTTCAACTTCCTAATAAGTGAACTTGGTATGTGTAACTTTCAATAATCGGTGGACAATCTCTCAGTTTCTCCTTTTCACTGATCTCACATCGGTGGACACTTTCTCTTCACCGATTCTCTTTCCTTCATCGAAATAACATTTCGGTGGTTCCAACTTTGAGTGTTCAAATATGTGTGCTTTCTACACCGAAACCCACCCCCGATTCAACTCCGAAGCCTCCACCGAAATCACATATCGGTGGACTCAATCTCTTGTTAATATCCTAAAGTCCACCGACGCCCCTCAAGCCTTAACACCGAAGTCTTTTCGGTGTTCAAAAACAGCTACACCGACATCTTTCTTGAACTTCGGTAGAAAAGTACTACACCGACATCTTTCTTGAACTTCGGTAGAAAAGTATAACACCGACGTCTTTACACCGAAATACAAATCTCTGTACACCGAAATCATCCAATTCCCAAATCTTATCGAATACACTTCCCCATGCTTCCATAAGCCGAAAACCCTAAGTGTCAGGATGAGATGTGACCATTCTCATTCCAAGCCGTATTCTTTCACGCATCCCAAAACCTCATCATGACTTTTCTAATTTCTTTTAAAAAAACCGTTCCCTCTCACCCCTATAAAAACCCATCTTCCTCAACACCTCCGATTCTCTCAAACCTGCAAATCTCTCGAACCCCTTTCATCTCTCAACCCTTCTTCTCCATTATCTTACTTCCCACACTTGATCTCTCTCGACCTCATCTCACTCAATGGCATCTTCCAGAAATGCAACTCCCACACGGTTTGAAGACCTCAAGTTCAACCCATGCAATCATGTCGCTCGTTTCGAATCAGATCCATCTCATCCCGAGTTCTCCACGATAGCTAAGTTTCTCACTCGCTCCCCTCTTCTTCATGCTTTTTCTTGCAACCCCAAGATGAGCAAAATGCTCATTGGGAACTTTTGGTTAACCTGTGTGTACGATCCCTCAAACGAAGCCATTCACGCCTCCATTCTTTCCAATGAAGAAGGTGATCACGACCTTACGTTTGGGGTCGACGATGTTCGCCTCGCCCTAAAAATTGACGCTTTTCCATCCTACGAAGACATGTTTGTGGAAACCATACATGAAGATGTTATTCAAACAACCGGCTATATGATCGACGATTCCTCCAAAAGTTCTAAAGGCCCTGGTACTCTTCTCCGTAGCAAAATGGGAGGCATATGGAACTTCTTCATTGCCCATGTTATTCACTGCCTCTCTCGCAAAACTAGTGGGCATGATCAATCACCGTCATACATCACAAAGCTCGCCCATGCCCTCATCTTTCAAAGAAAAGTCGACTTCGCCCAATACTTCTTTTCTGAACTTGTCGAGGTAATCAAGCATCCCAAGAAGTGTTACGTTGCCTATCCGCGATTCATCTCGATGATCATTCAGCACAAGCTCAACAAGGTATTAGAGACGGATCGAAAATCTCAAGCGCCCCGATTCCAGTATGACTGGTCTTCCCCAGTTGTCGGTCTCAAAACACTAAATGTAGGACCTCTCGCCACCGACAACCCGTTAAGACAAGGTATCATTTCTTTCGCTCTCTCTCCCGATCTACATTGGGGCGATGCGGAAATTCCCGGATTTAAACACCCGGAAGTTCCCGAAGCACCCCATGATGTAGTGGCCCCATCCTCGCTTTCTCGAGTAAAGTCGGGCGGCGCGAAAAAGAAACAACGTACGGCCCCCGACACCTCCGCACCCGCTTCTAGAACTATGCCACCGAGAGATCCCTCGGAGGCTTCCCCGGTTCAAACCACTTCTCATAAGCGGAGGCACTCGTCTTCCCCTTCAAGATCTCTTTCAAAGAGGTCTCGGAAACCATCGGCCCCACCGTCTAATCCAACTGTCGATTCTCGAAAATCGCCAGTTGTTGAACTTCAACCCTCCGGGCCAAGGGAGTCCGCCTTTAACCCCACCGACTCCTCTGTTGCCTCTCAAAAAGTTTCAGTTGTACATTTGGAGGAACCTCAACCTACCTCCCCACTCGATTCCTTAGGTGGTGGAGATGACCTCGAGGTCTCTCCCCTCGAGGGTACTGATTTTTCACTTCACGACTTTCCACCCGATCTCTATGAGATCGATGATGAAGCACAACTCGCCTTGAGTTCCCCCCCCCCCCCATTACCTCCACCCCCACATGATTTCTTTGATTTTCTTTTAGCGGACACTGGTTCTCCCTGAACCATCCCGTCCACCGAAGAGAATCCCACCGAGTCTCCCTCGCCGAAGAACCAATCCACACCACCGATCGTATCCCCACACCGATCACCCACCCCACACCGATCACCCACCCCACCCCGATCACCTCCTCCACCGAGAATCCTCTATACCGATGACATGTCACCTTACCTCCCAAATCTCATCATCGAAGCAGATCCCTAACGCCTCCGATTTTCTTTCCCAGAAATCGGTGGTCAGACCTCGTCAAACATTGGCCGCCCCTCTGCTTTTATTCAATCCACCATTTCGTTGCTCTCCCAAGCAAACTCCAGAATAACCATGCTCGAGTCTCAGTTGCCACGAATTCTTCTCGATGCCATTACCGATGCCCTGCGACCGATAAATGATACAGTCTCTTCCCTATCTTCAAAAGTGGAGTCCTTCTCGAAAACCTCCACCGACACTACCAACACCGAGCAATCCCAATGGGAGATGGACTTGGGGGATTTCTCCTTGGTTCCCGATACCACCACTAAAAGCTTGGCTTCTCTGCACTCAAAGTTTGACAAGGTGTTTCATGAATTGGGTTTTAAGCTTCCGGCTGTTGCTGAGGGGGAGAAAACCACTGCTCGACCGAAATTGCCTTACATCAAGAGATTTACCAGCAACAAGTCTCCACCAAAAACCTCTCCGCCATCACCGAAATCACCTAATTCTTCACCGACTCATACAGGGACCACCGAATCAGTCGCTTCACCGATCAAGTCCCCATCGGCCGTGGAAATTGATGCATCAACTGAGGGGGAGCAATCCAGCAAAGCTCCCAAAGACAAAGGGAAGAAAGTTATTTCAGCCGAATACTTGGCAAAAGAAGAAAAGAAGAAAAAGGATTTGGCTAAGTATGGGGCTCGACCTGAAGGTGCTGAAACTCTTAAACTCAAGCCTCAATCCTAAGAAACCACCACCGATCTCGGTCTTTCTCCTCAGGAACTTGAGGAAGCTAAACTTGCTCAAATTGCTTTAGATAAATCTAAAGCCCTTTCTATGAAAGCTGCCGAAGAAGAAGCCGCTAAAGCAAAATCCACCGATGCCATCGAAATCCAGAAATCGGTACTAAGTGCCATTGAAGAAGAAAAGAATGACGAAATAAGTTGGTATAAGAAGACCATGCACCACCGAAGTAGCAGAGCCCAAATCTCAAATGTTAAAATTGCTACTTCCAAAGTCAACCCGAAGGATATCAGGCTGATCGTCAACAGAGATGATGGTTCGCTGAAAAGTTTAACAGATGCTCATCTCAAAAATCTCGGCCTCACCGAATGGTATGAGATCTCTAAACATCTAGTCAAAAGTGCAAACCCGAAGAAAGACACTTTTATCAAATGCATTGAAGGTCTGATGGAAAGGATGAAGGAGATCAAAAGAAAACACAACATCATCCTTTCCTCCGATGAAATGGCAAAACTTCAATCGATGAAAGAAGAAATCCGTCTTCCCTTAGTCAAGAATCCTACCGACAAAGTGTTCAAAGAAATGGCAACGGAAGGAAAGATCCCAAATGTAAGCAACTTAAATCTTTCCCTCCCTACTTCGGTGCCATATCCTACTACGACATTGAGCCTCTCACCGATTCCCGGGCTGTTCTTCAATGATGGTTACGGTCGTCGTGCTTTCTTCAGATTTGCTCAAATTGCCATAGCCGACACCCTGTTTCTTCAAGGCATCACCAACCTATTTCCAAACATTCCCGAAGCTCAACCTTTCTTCAGAAATGTGTTGGAAGAAATCAAGCGCAGACAATTTTCCAAGAAGTAGGTTCTCTCTTTCAATGGTGCTTGTAATAGTCTGTTTCTCTTCTTACATTTGTACGAGAAAACTTATCTAAATACAAGTACCTTTCTATTTGAATTTTTTTTGGTACATAACTTTACTTTCATTTACTTATATATATTGTACATAGTATACATACTCATACAAAAGAAAAAGATCAAAAAGAACAAAAAGAATGGACTATGTGAAAAGAACCCAAAAGAGTAAAAAGGGTCAAAATGAATTTTAATCTTTCATACTCCTAAATATTCTAAGAAAGGAGCTCAAATTCAAATAGGGGGAGATTGTTGGGTCACCAAAGATTTGAAATTGACTCACCGATGTTTTCCCTAAAATCCTACTTAGAATATTTCAGTTTGGTTCTTCATATGACTTGTACATTATAGCAACTGTTCGGTGAAGTCGAAGATCAACCGAAACCAAGCTTGAAGACTCTCTACTTGTGGAAAATAGAAGACTCTTCTCAACAAACAAACAAGTCATCATTCACCGAAGTTGTCCTCACAATTCGGTGAACAACATGTCCATCGATTTTGTTTTCACAAATCGGTGGTCAACATCTCCACCGATAATGCTTGCATTATTCGGTGGACATCTTCCACCGATGTGATCTTCAGAAATCCGTGGACATCTTCCACCGATGTGGTCTTCAGAAATCGGTGGAACACTTCCCACTGATGAGGATACTTAAATCGGTGGGATCTATGTGAAATTGGTTTCCTTACAGATGTTTTCAAAGACCAATGACAATTGTATCGGTGAAACATCATCGGTATGATTGTCTTGGAATCCACATCAAGAAGATCATTTACTTCGGGACAAAATCTTCTTACAGGCAAAAGCAACCTTTTGTCTTATTATCCTTTTGGAAGATGTCCCTTCAGCATGGCTTCTATTCCTTGTTTCAAGAAAAAGGTGATAGTGACTTATCAGCTTTTTAGAAGTCCACTGGTACTTTTCCAAAGACCATTGGTTCGTTGCAAGTGACTTGAGGATAATAGTACCATGCATTTAATGCTCAGTACCTTGTCCTCACTCTAAAAGGAAGATGAAGACTCCATACAAATCACGCTTTTCTGGATTTCTCTCAGTGCAAGATTTTCATATTGCTTGATAACCTTATAGCCTTGCTCTTAGTGTTCTCTGTTGTATTGTTTAGTTTACTTTGTGAAAGATTGTTAGAATAGTTTATCTGTTCTTTTCCGCAACAGTCTTTAAGTTTCTTTGTGTAATTCTAGTTGAAAGATTTTCAATATAAAGAATTAAAATTGTGAAAATTTTGAGTATTGTATTCAACCCCCCCTTCTACAATACTTGGAGCTTGGGATAGAAGAAAGATGTTATGTTTAGCTTACCAGACTTAGTATCTTATTTATCTCAGCTGTGTAATAGGTTGTTTCCGCAAACCTTGTATGTACTCGTGTTTTCGAATATTGTTGATTATGCTTTATTTGTTGAGTTGGGTTGCTCTTATCCATTGATTTTGAAAAGGTACGGTTGGGATAACAATTGACATAAAGCCCATTAATTGAAGTCCCATAAATATTTTGGGTCTTCAACAGAGGAATATTAATAGCCCCCAACATCCCTCAATTAATTTCTGTCTTAAGCAAATTGAAACCGACAATTTATTTTACATATCAAAACCGACACATTTTCATTCACGTTCATTCATACGTATGTTCAATACATCTATGAGATCGCATCTTTTCTCTAGGTTCATTGATGTATTGAACATGGATGAACGTGTAACATACACGTTCAATCCGTACGTTCATTTGTTTGTAATTGTTCATTCATGTTCAATATGTACGTTCATTTGCATGTAATTGTTCATTCATGTTCAATACGTGTGTTCATTGGTGCTCAGTACGTCATTTCATTGATGTTCATCCCATTTTATCAGTTAAATATGTTCATTGATGTTCATATACATTGAAATGGAATTCATGTTCAATACGTGAAAGCATGTTCAAAATATAAACACATATTGAACATCAAAAGCTAAACACATATTTGAAACACAATTAAAGATACAATCATGGATCAAGTTTTTTTTTGTAACACCTCGTTAATATGGCTACCAAAAAAGAAAATTGATAAAATTCATATTATACCCTTATACATTTATTGCATAAGTTTAAATTAACTAACCATTAATTAAAATGAATTCTTATTGATCAATGATAGTTTGTAAAGTTAATAACATTTAATGGGTTAACATAATAACTTCCCTCTATATACATACATACATATATACATATAGATATAGAGGGGTTAAATCAAATGAGAACCACAAATATGTTAAAAACCCATGAGAACCGGTATAATTATATTTTTTTACATGATATTTTTTCATCAAATGCTAGAATTTAAGATATTTTGCTTCACATATATTTGTTTCATAATATGATAGCTTCACATGGTTTTATTTCACCATATGAATAATTTTTACGTCTATTTTTCCTTTCACTAGGTGAATCAAAAATGAAATTCCACGCGTAATCTTTTCACAAAGTGAGCACGAATATATGTGAAACAATATATTAAATCATAGGTTTTGATGGAAAAAAAAATCATGAAAAAAATTATTTTTATATTGGTTCTCACGAGTTTGTAACATATTTGTGGTTCTCATTTGATTATCTTCGTATAGATATATATTATATATATAGAGGAAGGTTCAAACGATAACGTTAACTATTTAAGAAAGCACGAAAACGACCGCTTATGTGTAAAATCACATGTGATTTTACTCTAACTGCAAAAAATTGGACGCGTGCGACTTTGTCGCGGAGCAAGTCGCGTGAATCATATATGATTTTGTACGTGAATCATGTATGATTTTGTACGTGAATCATGTATGATTTTGTACATTAGCTACCGTTCTCGTGTTTTTCTAAATAATCAGTGTTCTCGTTTGAACCCACCTCTCTCTCTCTCTCTCTCTCTCTCTCTCTCTCTCTCTATATATATATATATATATATATATATATATATATATATATATATATATATATATATATATATATATATATATATAACATCAATCTTTTTGATGAGTTTTTGCATCAACTATTGATGTGTTCTGTTCCTCAAACTTTCAGTCTCATCAAACGACAATTATATTCCCCCCCTCCCCCCAAAACCAATGTGGGACTCTCTTCGAATTTCCTCTTATCTTCTTACTGTTTTTTTTTCTATATCTTTGCAAAAACAAAAAACTATAAAGCGTTGTTATAATTTTTTGATTATAGGTTTTGATAAAACAATTAAATTTTTAATTAATTATATAGTTTTATCTAATTTTTAATCAAATTAACCATAAATCATTACTAACAGTTTTATATAATTAACATTTAACCCTAACGTTGTGTTCTCTAATCCAGAGAGAAAAGAAAATGAATAGAAAAGAAAGGAAAGGAAAATCATTTTTCCATTTGTGTTCTCGAAATGGGAAGGAAAATAAAGGGAAATAAATATTTTTTCGTGTTCTTGAACAGGTGAAGCTATTGTGAAAGATTTGAAAAAAAAATATATAAAAAAATGTGTTAGTCCCACCATAATATACTCTCTCTCTTTTTCCTCTCACGTTCATTTTTTAAAAGACTTGAGGAACGGTGTTTAATGAGTAAAGTCATTTTCAAGTTTTTGTCTCCAATGATCAAGTCTTGTTCAAGTCTTCTTCAAACAACCATTAGAGATGTTCTAAGAGCATGTCCAATCGGATACCAAATCAGCATTTCAGCACCAGCAGCAGACAAAATGAACACCATTTTTGTGTTCTTCCATAGTGAACCATCAAAATCGGTGGGTTACTATTCATCACACTTCATTATGTTTTCTTGTTTACAAGTTTAGTTATTAATTTATATTTTATTATATATATTATGAATTGTATGTAATTAATTTCAAAATCTAAACTATTATATAATTTTGTTTTAGGCTTGTTTGGCAGTTGCTGAATGGTTTGGTGCAGAATGATTAAGTGGTCAGAATGTTTAAGAGGCTCTTATGATATATAGTTCATAGTGAAATATGGTTGTTTTGTAATTGTTTAGAATCAAATCAGGGCGCTTAATGGTTAAGGGAGGTCCATGATACAAAATCATTTAGAGGGTTTTAAAACCATTAAGATGCAGACTATTTTTTTGCCAAACAAGATTCACCTCTTACCGATTCAGATGATGCCTCTTAATGGAATCATTAAGAGGTAAACAAACAACCCCTTAGTTTCACTCAACATGTTATAAATTATTTAAAACTTTGTGATCATTAATTGTTTTGTTATAATAATTAATTACATTCTATGATTTATTATATTTTTATAAAAAATTCTTTTAACTGTCAAAATATTGTAGATATTTTTCTCTCAATATGTGCATGATTGCCATTAAAATTGGTGCTAAAAGTCACCATTTTGTGGGTTTTGTGCGTCTTAGGACTCGAGTTGATTTATAGATTACGTGTAGAGACGGAAAGAGGACGAGTAATGCTTCCTCGTCGAAGCCTCTCGTCTCTGACCTCACCATGACTAATCTCTGACGGGTTCGGGGAAAGGAATCCCCGACCGGTTTTGTTTAGTAAAAAACAATGTAGTTTACATCACACTACTACAAAATTGAGTTTATAGGACGGATAAAATAAATAAGCGTCATAATAGGGTTTTTTATAGGACCAAAGTTTATAGGATGAAACAAAAAAGCATCATATCTAAAAGTGTTACAAAACGTTTATAGGACGTCTTTGGGCGTTGTATCAAGTTTTTTAGAACATTTTCCAAATAAAGCGTCCTTTTACTATTTTATAGAACACCATTTTGAAAAATCGTCCTAAAAACACAATTGTCCTCTAGAAAGATGGGTTTATAGGACAATTTTCAAAAACGTCCTATAAAATTAGCTAATACGACGCTTTATTTTGAAAATGTTCCAAAAATCTTGTTACGACGCTCAAAAGCGTCCTATAAACTTATTGTAACACTTTTAGATATGACCCTTTTTTGTTTGGTCCTATAAACTAATGTCCTGTAAAACACTCTATTAGGACGCTTATTTATTTTAGACGTCCTATAATCTCAAATTTGTTGTAGTGTCACTATATTAATTGTCAATACTAAAATATCAAATATATTTGTTATTTAATGAAAAATATAGACATATATTCATATATTTTTATTTATACAGACACTATATACTTATATTAAATAAAATAAAAAAATTAACCGGCATCGAATTAGGGGCGGGTAATGCCATCCCCGACTCCTTCGCGACCCCGCTTCGGCCTTAGGGTTTGAAAATAAATCCTCATTTCCGTCCCGTTACCCGTCAACCTAAGGAATCCCGTTCTAACGGGTAAAATTTTCATCTTTTAAGTATGAGTATATGTTTGATGGATTTTTATTATTAGAGAATGTAACTGAAAAAAGGCAAATATGATGTCTACTTTATTTATTTTCACAATAAAGCAATAATAAAATGATGTAAAAATCTTATTTATTTATTTGTAGTTATGAGAATTTAATAAAAATGAAATTAACATAATAATAAGAGTAAATTATACCAGAGGTCCTGTGGTTAGGTCAAAATGTGGATTTGGTCCTTAAAATGAAATATTTACACTAGACCTCCCTGTGGTTGTCATTTTGTTTCAAGTAGGTCCCTCTCACTAACACCATTAAAACACATGTGTTAACTCAAGGGTAAATTAGTCAATTTACCTATTAACTAAAAATGTTTGTTTAAACACCGTCTATGTAATGACAAGTGTCCACCCCATTTAACCCTCTTCACCCATTTGACCTTTGACCCACCCCACCCACCTGCTTCTTCCACCCTTTCCATCTTCTTCCTCTCCGGCGATCATTTGAACCACCTCCATCTTCACACACAATTTTTTTGTTTTTTTCTGTCGATTATGTGGATTATATGTCCAGATTCACGACGGCTGGAAGGAAATCGGTTAACCTAAAAGTAGATCTGAGAAATTGGAAGCGAATCTATTGTTATATCGGAAGAATCAAGCACGGGAAGAGATTGGCGGCAAATAGAAGAATTAGGGTAACTCGTTATCGTCTGAGGAATCGGTTATCACCATCTCTCGTGGGACGAAGGAAGAGGTGGGAGAGGGTAGAAGGCAGAGTGGGATGAAGGAAGCTTCACCTGGGTTGGGTGTCGGAGATGATCGACGGGAGGGAAAACCACCTACACGGTGATTGAAGAAATATCGTTTTGGCCGGAGAAAGATCGTTTTGACCGGAGATTAAAGGTGTGGTCGTGGTTGTATCAAGCTCCACAGGACCAACCATGTATGTATATTGTATATGTATATGTAAATTAAAGAGATTATATTAGACTTCTTTTGTTGATGTTCTCTTTAAGGATAGGTCCATCTCCATCATAGAATCTGCTTGATATGTGTTTGATCCCGCGATTTTAGGTATGAACCAACCATGCTTTACTACTGATTTTTGTAGGGCTTATTATCCTCTAGCTCAACAAAGTAAGATGTTTGGACTGAGTGGTTCCATAGCAATACGTGTTCGGAGCACCCACACAGGACTGATTGATTTCATCCTTGAGTTCTTCCTGCCTCCTGATTGCAAAGGCCATGAAGAACAAACACAGATGTATAACTCGATAGCTTATATGATTCAACATATTTCTTGGAGCTTGCATGAGATATCTATAGTTGATGAATAAAGGAATGAAGGTTGGTGATAATTTGGTATTGCAATAGAGGGAATGAGGGATGGAGACGATGAGGGGGATGATGGTCGGAGATGGTGTCACCGGCGGAGAATGTGTAACCGATGGTTATCTTTATTGGGGAGGAAGAATAGAAGGTTTTTTGTTTATTAAAACATTATTATTGTTTTTTAATAAGAAAAAGATAAAAAAAGGAAATTGACAAAAATGCCCTTGAGTTAACGTAAATGAATTAACAGTGTTAAAGTTAGAGAGACGTCCAGTGTATTTTTGAAACTGAGAGGGTTTTTTTTGTGACAAAATGACAACCACAGGGAGGTCTGGTGTAAAAAAATTATTTTAGGGACCAAATCCAGATTTTGACTTCAATTTATGATCGTAATAATTTAATGACTCTAAATACCATTTTTGTTGTAATTATCTTCAATTTATGATCGTAATAATTCATCTTCCGGATTATTCAAATTTTTACCCAGTTTCAATCGTTTTCTACCCAGAATTTCAAAATCAATTAGAATCTATTTTTCAAAGATAACAATAAGCTTAATAAGCCATTTCAGTTCACATATAGTTTTTATTAAGCAAAATAGACAGATGAACTCACCTGGACAATGCTTCAACCCAAAGTCTTCTGCAAAAAAATCCAAATTCAAACCTGATTTCACGATTCATAACCTAACCAGAAGCCAACTTTACTTATACTATCAATCTCAAACAATATGAATGGGAAAAGATCATCAATTTCTTACCGATTGAAAGTTAGGAGTTTGGTTTCTTCCTGCTATTGAACCGACTTCCAGAAGCCAAAATTGAGATAATCTCAATTCTGGCCGACTTCCCATTTTATACCCTAAATTCTCTAATTTACAATAACTACCCCAAAGTTTACACTTTCATGCACTAGCAACTAAACTTTGATCCAAATCTCAATTTTAAACGTTCCTCCAAATAAACGTACAAAATTACGGAATTTTCGAGGTGTTACAAAAATCGGAATATATAATGTTAAGAAACCCTAGAAATTGAAGAACAAATCGGAAAAGAAGAATCGAACCTAGAAGCTTGTGAGACATTACCAGCCACGGAAAATGTAAACATGAATTATGTAATGTTACAAAACCTAGAAATTGAAGACAAAGAGTAGGAAAATAAAAATCGAACCTTGGAAGCTTGTGAGACTGTTTGGATACGAACGTTCCTTGTAGATTGAAGAACAAAAACAAGAATTTGAAGAACCTGTATGCACAACTGCATCATGCACAAGTAAATTAAGTTATTTTTTTGGTTTTATGCACAACTGCATCATGCATTTGTGCATATATGCACAAGTGCATGTTACAAATTACCTGTATGCACAAGTGCATACCGTCTAGATGGAGGGCTACCAATGTGTTCCTTAGTTTTCCGTTTTTTTAGGTTTTCCCTTGAACCTGACCCTATATATATATATATATATGTGTGTGTGTGTGTGTGTGTGTGTGTGTGTGTGTGTGAGCAGGTGAGGATGTGATAGAAGTATGAGGATGAACAAGAACCGAGTTAGACTCATCGTCATCTCGACCTAAATTTGTAAATCTGTTGCAATGTGATAGAAACATTTGGCTGAAAGAGGATGTGGGAGTGGTTTAGGGATGAGGATTAGAATCAGTGTAACATCACAGGCAACTGTACCATATATTGTCTGCTCTGTCCACACACCTGGACTCACAGTTTTAAAACGCGTCTGATAGGGGAGGTATCAAGTTCCTATTATAAGGCAACCTTTATTCCCCTCCCCTACCAATGTGGGATCTTACAATCCACCCCCCTTGGGAGCCCAGCGTCCTCGCTGGCACACCAGTCCAGTTCTCGGCTCTGATACCAACTATAACACCCCAAAATTTAAAATAAAGCATAACATTTAATATTAAAGCAACCAGCCAAAACGGCCCCAAAATTTAACCGAGTACATCCATTTCAAAATTAGGTTTGCGGAACAACCTATTCACAACTGAGAATATTAACTAAAAGTATAAATAATAAGTGGAAACTAGGGGTGTTCGCGGTCCGGTTTGGGCGATTTAACCCCTCAAACCACAACCTAAACCACTAGTGGCGGTTTGGTAAATTTTCAAACCGAGCGGTTTGATATCAGGTGCCCAAACCGGTCAAACCGGATCGCGGTTTAGGCGGTTTGGTCCGACCAGTTTAGGCGGTTTGAGCCTTTTATGGGCTTTAAAACTTCAACCAAAAAAACATATACAATTTGGAAATTTGAAGCTTCAGTGGCATGAGTTAACAAAAAAGTAAACAAAGTCCTTAAATTGAACTAGTTAAACTAACTAGTAACTAGTAAGTAGTAACTACAATTAAATTGAAATGCAGTGAACAGTTAAATACTTTGATAAAGATTCTGCCTTCTGGAATAGTATACAACAGTAACAGTTAAATACTTAAATCATAATCGCATACAAGTATACAACAGTAAAATACTTAAATTAAACAGATAAATACTTAATCATAGTCGCATACCTCTAAGTAAAGAACTCGAATTCGGTTGTGGCGCTGTGGTGAGCCGTGAAGAACTCGTGCAGTTGTGTGTGAGCTCATACGTGAACGAAGGGACTAGGGTCGGTGGTGGTGGTGGTGGCGTTGAGAAGTGTGAAGTCGGTGGTGGTGGTGGTGGTGGTGGCGCTGAGAAGTGTGTAGTCGGTGGTGTTCGTCTAGGGCTGAAGTCGTTCCTTAGCTTCCAGAAGTCGTGAAAGTGAAAAACTGAAAAGGGACGGACTACTGGACTAGGTCTAGGGCTTTGAACATAATTGGGCTTATGAAAAAGTGGGCAGAGTTACTTAAGTCTAAATGATATATACAAAAAATAAAAATAATATATATATATATATATATATATATATATATATATGTGTGTGTGTGTGTATGTGTGGCGATCGGTTTGGTCCAAACCGCCCAAAAAAATCTTCAAACCGCAGACCGGACCGCCAGGTTTAACAAGTTTTCAAACCAAACCGGACCGCCAAACCACTCAAACCGCCAAAAATGGTCCATTTTGATTTAGTTCGACCGGTTTGAGCGGTCCAATTGTTTTTTTTGAACACTCCTAGTGGAAACAACTATCGTCTAGAAGCATCCTCACTCTAGATCTTCTCCCTACTCTTGCCAAAACTCCCTACCAACTCTGCTTCCCTAAAAAGGTTTAGTTTTGGAAATGCGAGTGTTAAACCATGAGATCTAGTGAGCTCCCTCTAGTGGCAACAGTTTCATCATCAAATATTTAAAGCATTTCATAACAATTATAAACAACCGACTTTAAACATCAAGCTATCACGTAAAACTGAACATGTAAGTGGCACACTGAAGTCACACATTAGTGACATCGTGTCAGTCTCACACTGCCTTACTGGGCCACTTCTCTCATGGCATAAACGAGACACACCCCCCGGTATGAGCACTGACGGGACACACCCCCCGACTTTGCCAATACACGTCTACTTTCAATGTATGCATACATATAATTTACTTTCTCTACATGCATTATCATATAATAAAATGTACCATTTCATAAACACATCTTGATTTAAATTCACATTTAATATCACTCAACAGTTAGAGAACTCACCTGTCGTCCTTGCTTAAACTTCCTCACTTATGCCTCCGATCTCTAACGGAATACCTACGATAAATAATGAGAAGGATAAGCCACCCGAACATCCCTTGATAAAAACTGTCAACTCTTACTCAAACCACAACCTAACTCGTCTGGCAGATAAGTAGCATTCTTAAGAGGGAATAAATCGACCATAGCAGCACATATCCGGATAGCTCAATCCGGTAACCATCCGGATACCACTATTCGGTTACAAACCATTCGGATACCACTTTCCGGTAAGAAGACATCCGAATACCACTTTCTGATTGCAAACCATCCGGATACCACTTTCCGGAAACCTGACCGGATTTCTAACCCATTCGGACAGTTGACGACTTTTCGGATACGCATTTTATCGATCGCAAGGTACGAAAACCCTCGATAATCCACACCACAATCCGATTTTAAGCCTTTTAATGGAACAATAACATGGCTAAACCTTCTTATCATTACCGTAACCGCTAATCCCAACATTATCCCCCAAAATCCATTGACAGCAACATTTTCAACCATTTTTCTACAAATACTCAAATGATTAAAAAAACAACGAACGAGATGATATAAAGGATTACCTTGAAGCAGAGACTATCTCCCAATTTCCCACCTCTTTGATTTCTTCCGATTCAGACGACGATCGTTGCTCACAAAGTTCTTTCCGAGTTCTTCCAGCCTCTACACACATACATGAAATGAAAATTAGGGTAAATGATGAGTTTTATACCTTTCACTAATTGCACAAAGTCCCTCTTTCTTTTATTTATTTTTAGACCCTCCAACTTGACATCTTCCCGAAATCTCCTTTATTCTTGTCATCTTGGAAAATAAGATTACGGTTATTACAATACTTCCACCTCAAAAGAATTTCGTCCCCGGAATTCCATTGTCGAAGAGTTGATGGTATTTGGACCTCATATCCGTTTCAACCTCCCAAGTAGCTTATTGCCCTTTATGATACCTCCACTGAACCTTTACCAATTTGATTTCCTTATTCCTCAACTTTCGGACCTTACTGTCCACAATCTCTACTGGTTCCTCTACATACGTCAACCTCTCATCAACACTGATATCCTCCAATGGCACAGCCACATCTGCCTCAGCTAAACACTTCTTCAAGTTCGAAACATGAAACGTTGGATGAACTCCCTTTAATCCTTCAGGTAACTCCAACTTGTAGGCTACTGCTCCTACTCGTTCTATAACGACGAAAGGCCCCACATATCTCGGCCTCAACTTTCCTTTCTTTCCGAAGCGAACTACTCCTTTCCAAGGCGAGACTTTTAGCATCACCTTATCACCAACTTGAAACTCGATAGGTTTCCTTCTTTTGTTTGCATACTTCCTTTGCCGATCTTGTGCGACCCTCATTTTCTCGCGGATTAGTTCTATCTTATCAGTTGTCACTTGCACAATTTCAGGACCTGATAGTTGTCTTTCCCCCACCTCATTCCAATATAACGGCGTCCGACACTTGCGTCCGTATAATGCTTCAAATGGCGCTGCTTGGATACTCACATGATAACTGTTATTATACGAGAACTCTATCTAGGGCAAATGCGCCTCCCACGAACCTTTAAAATCTATCACACATGCTCGGAGCATATCTTCCAATGTTTGTATGGTTCTCTCACTTTGGCCATCAGTCTGATGATGGCAAGCTGTACTCAACTTTAGTTGCGAGCCCAACTCTCGCTGAAGACTTCTCCAGAACGACGATGTGAAACGACTATCACGATCCGACACTATAGACCGCGGCACTCCGTGCCTCGACACGATCTCGCTTATATATAATCTCACTAACTTCTCTAGCCGATCTGTTTCTCTAATTGGTAGGAAATGTGCCGACTTGGTGAGACAACCCACGATCATCTATATCGTATCGTGACCCTTCGGGGTCCTTGGCAATTTCGTAACAAAATCCATGGTGATGTTGTCCCACTTCCACACAGGTATATCCAAGGACTGGAGCTCCCCGTATATCCGTTGGTGTTCTGCCTTGACCTTCAGACAGGTCACACATCGTTCCACAAAGTGAGCGATGTCCTTCTTCAATCCTGGCCACCAATAAAACCGTCTCGAATCTCGATACATCTTATTCGTCCCTAGATGCACTGAATAACGCGACTTATGCACTTCTTCCAAAATGATCCCTCTCAAGTCTCCCACTCTAGGGACCCACACCCGGTTCTTCAAACATCTCAAGCCACTACTGTTGACAGTTAGCGAGGATTCGACCCCAACTATTCTTTCGCTCATCACATTTTCCTTCAACATCGCTACCTCTTGAAACTTCTTAATCTATTCCAGGAGATTTGAAGTTGCCTCAACTCTGAATGCCACCACTTTGGTCGGCTCACCTCACTCCTTTCGACTTAACGCGTCAGTAACCACATTCTCTTTACCTGGGTGATAGAGGATTTTGCAATCATAATCGTTTAGTAATTCCATCCATCTTCTCTGTCTCATGTTTAACTCCTTCTGGTCAAAGAGATGTCTAAGACTCTTGTGATCGGTGTAGATCTGGCACTTAACTCCATATAAGTAGTGTCGCCAAATATTTGAAGCAAACACTACTGCCGCTAGTTCCATATCATGCGTATGATAATTCTTCTCGTGATCTTTCAACTATCGAGACGCATAAGCGGTCACCTTCCCATTTGCATCAATACACATCCTAACCCAAGCTTGGATGCATCACTGTAGATTACAAATCCCTCAAATCCGTCGGGTAACGACAGAATCGGAGCGCTACTCAATCTTTCTTTCAACTTATGAAAAGAAACCTCTTGAGCCTCGGTCCAAATGAATTTAACGTTCTTCCTCGTCAATGCGGTCAACGGAGTGGCTATTCGTGAGAAGTCCTGAATGAACTTCCGGTAGTAGCCCGCCAATCCGAGAAAACTCCTTACCTCTGATGGCGACTTCGGCGGTTCCCAATCTTTAATTGCTTCAATCTTAGCTGGGTCTACTTTGATACCGTCCGCCGACACCACATGACCTAGAAACTGAACTTCTCTCAACCAGAATTCGCACTTCGAGAACTTAGCATACAATTTCTCACGCTTCAACAGTTCTAACATTGCCCGAAGGTGCTCCTCGTGATCACTGATAACGCCACTTTTCGGCGTTATTTTCGGTCCTCAATCCAATGAGATTGGCTTATGTTCTAGCAAAAAGGCGACATTTTACGCTTTATTTAGTGAAATGTGCAGGTTATTTAAAAGGCAGTAATCATCGAGAAAAGAAACTAAAAAGAGCCCAAAAAGAGCCAAAACGAAGCCCAACAGAAGCCCAAGACCCATGCCGACCCAGGACCCAAATCCGCTAACCAGAAACTGACCCGAGAACCTCATGAAAGCGCGCGACTTTCCACGCGGTTTGCAAACCACGGGACAAGCCGCGTAACCCTCTGTTCCAGCCTATTAGTTTGGCGTTTTTCCAGATTTTAGGTCATTCTCGACACCGCTCTCACACGACGAACGGGAGCAGTTAAGGAGCGATTTTCAGAGGTTTTTCGGAGCTTTTGGAGCCACGATAGAGGATCGATTGGAGTCACGTTCAACACGTAAAGTAGATACGAGCACACGAGAAGGGAGTCACCATTACATTCATCGTTTGCATATTCATTATGTTTGCACACGTTTTTCCACCTTCTTTCTTTGTGTTTGAATCCACCACCAACATGAACTAATCCTTCGATGTTGGGGGTTGGAATGAATTTGGTTTAAGCATGTGAACATATGACTTGAGACTTTTATCAGTTTTCTTATTTAATGAAGCATGTGATTTGGTTTTTAATACTTTTGTGAGTTTAGCTAGCTTTCAATTGTTGTGTTGTTTACAATTAAGTTCGAGAGAATTAATTGTCAACTAGAACTAGAAAATTGCATGCCTAAGGTGAGAAAGGGGATAGAGATATACCGAGTAAGCCTTAGTCCCATTACAATCTTGAGCCTAATGTGTTTTGAATTACATAGGTTGAGTTCGAGAGATAAAACTTGTGTTTTCAAGATAAAAACCGTGGTTGCTTGAGAAAGAACCATGCGTTTAAAATAAAATCCGCTGTTGCTTGAGAAAGAACAATGGTGATCTAAAGATTATGTATTCATTAAAGAGAACGACTGGTAATTGTTTTGAGTTAGATGTTTATATGTGAGAACCATTGTATTTCCAACCCTCAACTGTTTTCTCTATCAAAGTTTCTTAAGTTGTTTACTGTTCCGTGTTTGATTTAGTTTGTTTGCAATTAATTAGTTATAAACCACAACTCCAAATATCAATCGTTCAGTTAATTGCAATTGTAGTAATTATGATACTTAGTTCCTAGTTCCCTGTGTTCGATACTCGTACTTTCTAGTACTATTACTTGACTTCGACCCATACACTTGCGGTAAGATTTAGGGGGGTGTGAACCCGCTTATCAAGTTTTTGGCGCCGTTTCCGGGGAACTAGTTGCAACTGATAGCACTACCAGCTATAAGCGCTATTACATTGAACATTTTTTTTATTTACTTTATTCCATCACTTTCAATTTCTGGATTACTAACTTCGCCTACTTTCTTTTCAGGTACTAATTGGTTTATGCCAAGGAAGACCCGAGGGAAGGAAATCGAACCAATTGATTCGGAGATCGAAAGAACCGCCTGCCAGATACGTAAAGCATCCAAAGCCTAAAGGCAGTTAAAGATGGGCGACGAGAGACCTGTTAACAACCTACCTCCGCCTCCTTCGGCGAGAATTCCAATGCGGTCGTTCGCCGATCCGAATGTGGCAGCGGCACGCATAGGCATCCAAGCGCCCACCACTGTGGAAACTCTTTTGAGCTCAAACCGAGTACCATCGTAATGGTACAACAAAATCAGTATGGAGGAGAACCGACAGAAGATCCTCATGCACATCTCCGGGCATTCGAGAGGATTTGCAACACATTCAAGATTAATGGGATGGAAGAGGATGCAATCAAGCTGAGACTTTTCAGCTTTTCACTCAAAGGCAGAGCCATAACATGGACCGAGAGTATCCAACCAGACTCTATCACCACATGGGCACAACTGAAAGCAGCCTTTCTCCAGAAATTTTTCCCACCAAGCAGAACTGCCCAACTCATGGCTGAAATCACCCATTTCGCTCAATGGGACCAAGAGACGTTATATGAAGCTTGGGAGCGTTACAAAGATATGATCAAGAAGTGCCCGCATCATGAGTTGCAAGGTTAGGTCATCATCCAAACTTTCTTTAGTGGACTCCACCCACAGTTCAAAAACGACATCACAGCTGCCTCGGGTGGAGCACTAATGGATAAGTTTTACGAGGAGGCATGCGACTTGATCGACAAACTGGCGGAGCATAGTTTTTCCACTCCGAGATCAGGCGTTAGAAGAATCGCAAGTGTTCAAGAATCGGATGAGCTGAAGGAGATAAAAGCTCAACTAGCTGCGATCACGAACCATCTGAAAGGAGGCAGTCCTCAAGAACCTGAACAAGTGCAGTTTGTACAAAACCAGAACAACCAGCCTAGGAATGACCCTTTTTCGAACACGTACAATGAAGGGTGGAAGAAACATCTGAACTTTTCATGGAGTCAACCCGGTCAACAACCACAAGGTAACTCTTCTAACTTTTCTAATTCTTCCAATGCTAACAATGTTTACCGTCCTCCAGGTTTCAACCAAAGGAATTTCATTGAGGGGCCATCTATGGAGAAGAAACCAGGGTTAGAAGATATGATGATGAAGTTCATGACCAAGATGGACAACACGGTTGGAGAGCTAGCGAGCACGGTTAACACGGTCAAAGCGGCGACTGATCAGAACACGGCATCCATAAAGCTCCTTGAAAGGCAAGTAGGGCAAATTTCTGAAGCCCTACAAAACCGAGCTCCCGGAACATTCCCGAGCATGACTGAAAGGAAGAACCGAGAAGAATGTAATTCCATCTACCTAAGAAGTGGCAAGGAGCTGATCAAGGAGCCTACACGAGAACCGTCATCAAAGGAAACCGATCCTAAAGAGGTTGAGATTGTGGACATGGATGAGTTGAAAGCTGATGAAGAGATTGTGATTGAAGAGAACTCGAAGAGTGAAAAGAAGAAGCAAGAGCAACCACCAGTCAAGCCGGAAACTCCAAGAGTACCTTATCCGAACAGACTTAAACCGAATAAGGATGATGTTAATTTTTCTAAATTTCTTGATGTATTTAAAAAGTTACATATTAACATCCCTTTTGCAGATGCGTTTGCATAAATGCCCTCATACATGAAGTTCATGAAAGAGATCTTATCCAAGAAGAGGGCAATCGAACACCAAGCTACCATTGCACTTACTGAGGAGTGCAGCGCGATCACCCAGAACAAGCTTCCCCCGAGGCTTAAGGATCCAGGGAGTTTTTCGATCCCTATTCAAATTGGGAATTTTAATTTTGATAAGGTGTTATGCGATTTAGGAGCTAGTATTAACTTAATGCCTTTATCTGTTTTCAGGAAACTAGGCTTGGGAGAGGTGAAACCAACGTACATGACCCTTAAGCTTGCGGATCGATCGATCGTGTACCCGGATGGAGTGATAGAAGATGTGCTCATAAAAGTCGGCAAGTTCTACTTCCCGGTGGACTTCGTGGTGCTGGATATCGATGAAGACATAGAAGTTTCGCTGATTTTGGGAAGATCTTTTCTAGCCACGAGTAGAGCGTTGATCGACATGGAAGAAAGGGAAATGACTCTAAGAGTTGGCGGCGAAAAGGTGATGTTCAAAATGTTCGAGAGTGGAAGGCGTAGAGACGGAGATGGTCATGGAAAGCCAGATATGGAAGAATCCGCGGAGAATCGCAAGTGTGGGCGAATCAATTCCACGGATACCGAACCAAGTTGAGAGCCACACAGTCGTGCCACGACTTTAACTACGGCGTTGGGTGGGAGGCAACCCACCGAGGCTTGATTTCCTTTTTACTTAGGTTTTGAGTGATTTTATTTATAAAAAAAAGTAATTATTTTTCTTAAACAGAGACATACGCGGGTTTGGCCGCGGTTTATAAGTCGCGCACCAAACCGCGTAAGTCTCTGTTTGGTTTTTCTTTTCCTACTTCGTGTGTTTCACTTCCTTGTTTCACTTCCTTGTTTTCTTTCGCCGTTTGCTTTGTTTCCTTTTGCTCCCAGTTTCTCACTACTTCAGCTCCGATGTCTCTCGTCCGAGGTCACTCAAATCTTCCAAGAGAATCTCCTCCGTCCGGGAAAATAGGTATGCAACAAACCTAAGTTTCACTTAGGTTTGGGGTGCCTCACTTTTTCAAACATCTACACACTCACTTTTAATCATGTGCAAACCTCGGTTTTACCAAGGTTTGGGGTTGGCTTTGTTTGACAAACCTAGGCCTTCGGGTGGCCATGTTTTTGAAAACGCTAGAATAGCTCCTTGTTGCTTCATGTTATACTATGCCTTGCCTGTCTAATACATGTAATAACCGCACAACGATACTTGTTTTAAGTATCGCCTACGCCGACACTTGCACATTGGGGACAATGTGTGGGTAAGGTTTGGGATTGCCCAATCGGGCCCACGTTTATGCACGTAGATTTCCCGCACCTCTGCATGCTTAGATCGCATTAGCTAAAATTTTTGTTTTGAATGATTGAGACCAACCATTGTGGGAAGAATCTTGTGATAGTGACGTGACCATTAGGGAAGAACCGGGAAAGGACATGACTAGGGACATTAGTGGAGACCACCGAATAGTGAGATTTGAGCCTAAATGACGCCTTTCACTTCGAGGGATTTATACACTTAATTCATATACACCTTTTTCGAGCTCCTTGTCGTGAATATAGAATGATCTCGCTATATTATTGCATTGAGTAGCAAAGACAACCATCGGGATATTGGGTAAGGGTGTAGTAGACCATATCGTGTGGACCTTAAGAGATGATTCCAGGCATTGTGTGCTTGTTTAACCCTGTTTTGAGCAATCGTTCCCTTCGACCCATTATGTGTGTAACCATAACCCCCTTTGTAGCCAAACACTCACCACTTGTTCAATTCAGACCCACCATTAAACCCTAGCCAACCCTTATCCGAAAGTGTGTCAAACAGAGGCGATAATGAACTATGATAGATAGAGCAGAAAAGAAAGAATACAGGCCAGTCATGAAAATAAATAGAAAAGAGGGCCAATGCAGCCCCAATCAAATAAAGAGGACCAATGAGGTCCCAACTTAAAAAAAACAGTTAGTTTAGATATTATCTACAGCAGAAAATAAGAGAGTCAAAGCGACTCCAGAAGTGACAAAGAGGGCCAAATGATAGAAAATAAAGCTAGAAAGTTCAGAATTGCTAAAGTTCGACACACCAAGGATCTTTGAACCGTTGTACCCTTCACTTCTTAGCCATAACCTTAGCCCCGTGTAAAGACCTGGATGATCTTCTGGAAAACGTGATTACGGTATGCTACCACTTTTACCAATATTCCCTGTCTTGCTACTTGATTCCCTTCTGAGATCGATTTTTTGGACATTTGTGCGTCTTTCATTAGAGTTGTCATGTAACTTTTGAGTATTCTTGTACATAACCTCCCTATACATGACAACATGTGCGATAATCTAGGTTCGAGAGAATGAGAGAATCCCGTGAGGTAGGGTCGAGGCGAAATGTTTTCCCTAGTATGTTTGGACCTAGTACGACCTTAATGGAAACGGAGCAGTCACGAGTTCAACTTACAATGGAAGGTCGTAGATCAAACAAAATAAGGATGAGGCGAGAGTGAGATGGGCATTCACGGGTAAGGGAAATCACCAGTGCAGTACATGGTACCGATTGGGAGTTGTGCAGTTATTATATTTCACTGATATATGCTTTTATTCTATTTTTATCGCTAATTTGCTTGGGGACAAGCAACGCTCGGTTTGGGGTTGTTGATAACGCCACTTTTCGGCGTTATTTTCGGTCCTCAATCCAATGAGATTGGCTTGTGTTCTAGCAAAAAGGCGAGATTTTACGCTTTATTTAGTGAAATGTGCAGGTTATTTAAAAGGCAGTAATCATCGAGAAAAGAAGCTAAAAAGAGCCCAAAAAGAGCCAAAACGAAACCCAACGGAAGCCCGAGATCCAAGCCCAAGACCCATGCCGACCCAGAACCCAGATCCGTGAACCAGAAACTGACCCGCGCACCTCAGGAAAGCGCGTGGCTTTCCACGCGGTTTACAAACCGCGGGACAAGCCGCGTAACCCTCTGTTCCAGCCTATTAGTTTGGCGTTTTTCCAGATTTTAGGTCATTCTCGACACAGCTCTCACACGACGAACGGGAGCTGTTAAGGGGCGATTTTCAGAGGTTTTTCGGAGCTTTTGGAGTCACGTTCAACACGAAAAGTAGATACGAGCACACGAGAAGGGATTCACCATTACATTCATCTTTTTCATATTCATTATGTTTGCACACGTTTTTCCATCTTCTTTCTTTGTGTTTGAATCCACCACCAACATGAACTAATCCTTAGATGTTGGGGGTTGGAATGAATTTGGTTTAAGCATGTGAACATATGACTTGAGACTTTTATCAGTTTTCTTATTTAATGAAGCATGTGATTTGGTTTTTAATGCTTTTGTGAGTTTAGCTAGCTTTCAATTGTTGTGTTGTTTTCAATTAAGTTCGAGAGAATTAATTGTCAACTAGAACTAGAAAATTGCATGCCTAAGGTGAGAAAGGGGATAGAGATATACCGAGTAAGCCTTAGTCCCATTACAATCTTGAGCTTAATGTGTTTTGAATTACATAGATTGAGATCGAGAGATAAAACTTGTGTTTTCAAGAAAAAAACCGTGGTTGCTTGAGAAAGAACCATGCTTTTAAAATAAAACCCGCTGTTGCTTGAGAAAGAACAACGGTGATCTAAAGATTGGGTATTCATTAAAGAGAACGACTGGTAATTGTTTTGAGTCAGATGTTTATATGTGAGAACCATTGGATTTCCAACCCTCAACTGTTTTCTCAATCAAAGTTTCTTAAGTTGTTTACTGTTCCGTGTTTGATTTAGTTTGCTTGCAATTAATTAGTTATAAACCACAACTCCAAATATCAATCGTTTAGTTAATAGCAATTGTAGTAATTGTGATACCTAGTTCCTAGTTCCCTGTGTTCGATACTCGTACTTTCTAGTACTATTACTTGACTTCGACCCGTACACTTGCGATAAGATTTAGGGGGCTGTGAACCCGCCTATCAATCACTCCGAGATCGGGAGTAGATCAGAATGTCATCAATGAATACAATTACACACTTTTCTAACAACGAACTACACACTCTATTCATCAAGTCCATGAATACTCCTGGGCCGTTAGTCAGGCCAAAGGGCATAACTAAAAACTCGTAGTGTCCATATCTTGTGCGAAAGGCCGTCTTAGGCACGTCTTCCTCCCTCACCTTCAGCTGGTGGTAAACCGACCTTAAATGTATCTTCGAGAAATAGCTCGCACCTTGTAACTGGTCGAAGAGGTCATCGATTCTTGGAAGCGGGTACTTGTTCTTAATTGTCACCTTATTGAGTTCTCGATAGTCTATACACATACGCATAGACCCATCCTTCTTCTTAACGAATAGTACCGGCGCTCCCCAAGGCGATGAGCTATGAAGCCCTTGTCGAGTAACTCTTGTAACTACGTCATAATCTCCTTCATTTCCGTTGGTGCCAAGCGATAGGGCACACACGCAATCAGTTTCGCCCCAGGCATCAAGTCTATTCTAAACTTTACTTGACGATCTGGGGGCAGACTTGTAAAGTCACCCGGGAACACTTCCGGGTACTCACTTACTATAGACACATCCTCCACTCCCTTCCTCTCTTTCTTAGCATCAAGCACATACGCTAAATACCCAAGACATCCCTTCCCCAACCATCGTCTAGCTTTCATCATGGATATCAAACACGACTTCCTATCCCGATGATCCCCATAAATTATTGTTTCTTTCTTATCAGGCAAAGTGATACGAATTAACTTCTTATTACACACAATGTTAGCGCTGTTATCAACTAACCAATCCATTCCTATTATCACATCAAACTCCCCCATACCAATCGGGTATAAATGAAACGGAAATAATTGACCATCTATGTCAATGCTACACCCCACATAGACCTCCTTCTCCCAGACTCGACTATCATCCGTTACTTCTACTTCAAACCCAAAGTTCAACCTCTTAGGTTTCACTTGCAAATTCCGAATAAAATTCAGCGACACAAAAGAACGATTTGCGCCCGAATCAAACAATACTTTAGCAAAATCCGAGTCAATAAGGAATGTACCTGTCACCACATCAGGCATATCCAATGCCTCCTCTGCAGACATGTGGAATGCCCTCGCCTTTGCGCGAGTCGGCTCCACCTTCCTATCTCTGCCCCTTCCTCCGTTGCCACCTCCATAACCACCAGTAACTCCCTTCTTCAGTTGTGGACAGTCCGCCTTGATATGGTCCAGAGAACCACATTGATAGCATGATCTCGGACTATGGAAATCTCTTGCCAGGTGCCCCGTCTACCTACACTTATAACACCCTTCTCTATCAGATAAACACTCCCCTCTATGCATTCTGTTACATTTCCCACAAGGTTTCTCTTCTGCTCTAGGTCCCACCCGCAGCTCGGGTATAGGAGCATTCGTTCTCTTAACATCACAATTTGGCCCTTCCCACTTCCGTTTATCACCAACTCTCTCTCTCTATGCGCCTCTCTTCGGTAGGCACATACAACTCTGCAAATCGAGTTTTCTCAATAAACTTAGATGTATACTCCTGCACTGACATCGTCCCTTGTTCCAACCCCAGAAATTCTTCCTCAAGCTTCTTAACTGCCGCCACTGGGCAAAACTGAGCCTTGAGCCTCTTAGTGAACGATTCCCAAGTAGTTTCCTTTGCTACCTCTGAACCCTTACCACCAATCTCGACATCCCACCAGAAGATGGCATCTGCCTTCAGCATAGACATGGCAAACAATACCTTATCTCCCTCAGCGCACTTACTCATGTCGAAAGCCAGTTCCACCTCATGAATCCAACTCAGAGCCAAGACCGGATTGCGCTCCCCGCTGAAAGATGGAGGCTTGCATGACGCAAAAGTTTTAAAAGTACACCCTTTCGATGCCTTTGATTCACCAGCCACAAACGGAGTCAACTGTGAGTGATCTCCCACTTCAGTTGGAGGTAATCTAGACGCTTCAGTCCTCGTCTCATTCCCACTCTTAGTTCGCCCATCCGATATAGACTTAACCCGATTATCCAACAATGCTTGCAGTGTCTCTTGCAGTTTGCCCATCTCAGCCGTAAACTTCTCTTCAGTCACAAATGCTTGGTTCCAGTTTTGTAACACCCTAAAAATCAGGGCTAATTTAAACCTCAATTCGTAACAATTTGTGACCAAATAACATCCAAACTTTTATATAAGAGAAGGATTAACTATGAAGTTTCATAATTACAAACATGGAATTCTCCCAATAACTTATTAATCTAATCATATCCACTTTAATTAGATTAACTAAGTTATCTAAGCAATCCATCAAAAAGCCCCACTGCTTTAGCTAACATCCTCCGCTTATCTCCTAAGTTGGATACTTCAAAACCTCTCGGCACACATCCCATTTACTTCCCCGAGCCTGTACCTGATAAGAAAATTAATTTGAACAATTAGGCTTACGCCTAGTGAGAACATCCAAATTCAATTTAAACGTTAACAGTTTGAAAATATCCAATACATATAAACAAACCTGTTCTCCATCGTTCTTACCATACACTTGGTCACCTCAATGACAGGATCCTACCCGATCCCATGAATATGACTAACATTCAGTAAGTCACATTATCCCAATCAAGAGCCTACTACGAATCCTTATAGATTCTAGACTATTGCTCTTATCCAAGAAATTACAAGTTACTTTATGCCTATTTCTTGGCCCAGAAGTAGAGATTACAAGTTACTTTATGTCTACCTCTGGTCTTCCCCTAGAAATCAGGAATTACAATTTATTTTATGCCTATTCCTCGATTTCTATACTATGAAATAGAAATTACAATTTCCTTTGTGCCTATTTCTCATTTCATAACACCCTTACGAAATGGGAATTACAATTTACTTTATGTCTATTCCTCATTTCAGGTCAACGGGAATTACAAATTGCTTTATGCCTATTCCTTGTTATAATACATAATAGTGTCTATGGATCCATTACACATACTACACACTTTCTTAGTATCAAACTAAAACATCCTTCAAGCCTAACACATTATCATTCATTAATAAGTATGTTCAAGCTACTAGAATTATATTTCAATTCTTCCATCTTACTCTGTTCAGAAGTTTAGTAAAACCCAAGTTATCGGGTACTTAAAATGTTCAGACACAAGAGTTTTCGGACACCCCCAAACTATCCGGATAACATAACTTCCCGGATACCCACACTTACCGGACATACTAATCCCAGCCGGATACTTACCGGAAACATAAACAGTCCGGACAACATAACTTTCCGGACAACATCCGGAAATCAAGGTAATCCAGATACCATCCGGTATCTAATTCACCCGGGAACTACAGAATAAATAAACTTACCGGATAACTTTGTCTTGTCCGGAAACCTTCAAACAAATGTTTCCGGATACTTTCCTTTTATCCGGAAACTTCGACCTGCAGCCTATTTTTACAATTTAAATCCATGTCTGTTCCATTCAGCTTGTTTCAACACATTCATTCAGTCCCAATACAGTTTATACACATGTCTTAACGTTTAATTTAACAGAAAACAAGAATTTAGGTCAAAATTAGGAATGAACTCACCTTAAAGAAGATAACCCACTTTTGCACAAACTAATGCTCCAATCTGCTGTTAATGATTATGAAACCTAAATAACAAATAGGTTTGTTCACAACTAAGCATTTACAGCAAGTTTTGTCTGAATCCATGGTGAATTTCTTACCAAATTTGAAGACTAAAGCTTGTTTTCTTCTTCCTTCTCTTCTTTCTCTCTAATCTCTTTCTTTCTGATTTTCCTTAAACCGACCTCAGCCAAAAGTAGCTGAGATATTTCTCAAACTCAGCCTCTTTATCCATACACACTTTCAATACTTGACCAAACACACCCTCTAATTTTCATAACCTCAAGATTAGCTCCAACTTTGATTTTTCATACCTTTAACCCCATTATGAGTTATAACTTGCAAAGATAGCACAAACTTACAACTAAAAAAATACAAATCAACTTCATTTATATTAGAACATAATATAACGAAAATTCGAGATGTTACAATACTCCCCAACTTGAAAATGATTTCGTCCCCGAAATCATAGCTAGGTAAACAAGTGAGGGTATCTAGTCTTCATATCCTCCTCCGACTCTAACGTCACGTTAGCATCTCGATGATGTTTCCATTGTACCTTTAACATAACCACTTCCTTACCATTACGTAACTTTCTAACCGATCTTTCCAAAATCGCTTCCGGTTCTTCTACACAATGGCTCTTTTCATTCACCCTCACATCAGTGATTGGAATCACATCATTCTCTTCGGCTAAACATTTCCGAAAATAGCAAATATGGAAGGTATTATGGATTCCTTCCAATTCTAGTGGGAGATCCAACTGATATGCTTGCAAACCAACTCTTTTGGTTATGGTGAAAGGCCCTAGAAAACGAGGACTCAACTTTCCACGTTTACCAAACCTTATCACACCTTTCCATGGGGATACCTTAAGCATTACACGCTCCCCAACTTGGAATTCTTTTGGTCTTCTTTTAGGATCAGCATAACTCTTTTGTCGATCTTGAGCTGCTTTCATATGCTTCCGAATTTCTTTCACCTTATCAGTTGTTTGTTGCACAAGTTCCGGACCAGCGAACTGCTTTTCTCCAGCTTCTAACCAACACACCGGAGTTCTACATTTCCGACCATACAAAGCCTCGAAAGGTGCTCTTCCAATGCTGGAATGGTAACTGTTGTTATACGCAAATTCTACTAACAATAGATGCGTATCCCAGTTACCTCCAAAGACTAACACACACGACCTTAGCATATCTTCCAGAGTTTGAATGGTTCTTTCACTTTGCCCGTCAGTTTGTGGATGGTAAGCAGTACTCAAATTGACCTTCGTACCCAACTCTTCTTGAAGTGACTGCCAAAACCTTGAGGTAAACCGACTATCACGATCAGAAACTATAGACACCAGTATACCATGCCTTGACACCACTTCATCAATATACAACTTCGCCAATTTATCTATTGGTGACACTTCTTTCATACCTAGAAAATGAGCACTCTTAGTCAAGCGATCCACGATTACCCATATAGTGTCGTTACCCTTTTGCGTTCTCAGTAACTTCGTCAAGAAATCCATGGTAATCTTGTCCCATTTCCATTCCGGAATTTCCAAAGATTGAAAACTTCCGTAAGGCTTTTGATGTTCCGCTTTCACTAACAAACATGTTGTACACTTTTCTACTACTCGTGCCACATCTACTTTCATAGCTGGCCACCAATAGTGTAGCTTCAAGTCCCTATACATCTTAGTACTCCCAGGATGTATAGAATACTTAGATCTATGGGCATCTTCGAGAATCAACTCTCGATTTCCTCCAATCTTTGGCACCCAAACACGGCCTTGAAACAACTTTATTCCACGGCTATCTTCAGTCAGTTGAAGATGTTGCTTGCTCATCACTTCTTCTTTCAGAATTTCTTCCAACAAAGCTTCCGCTTGTGCTTCCCTTATTCTTTCAAATAAACTTGACGTCACGTCAATTGTCGTTTTCAAGCACCCACTATATTCTTTTCTACTTAAAGCATCGGCTACAACATTTGCCTTACCAGGATGGTAATGCAATTCACAATCATAGTCTTTAAGTAGATCTAACCAACGTCTTTGCCTCATGTTCAATTCCTTCTGATCAAAGACATGTTGTAAGCTTTTATGATCAGTGAAGAGAGTACTCTTGGTTCCATACAGATAATGACGCCACAACTTCAATGCAAACACAACCGATGCTAACTCCAAATCATGGGTAGGGTAATTCTTTTCATGTTCTTTAAGTTATCTTGATGCATAAGCAATCACCTTTGTTGGTTCCCGTTTTGTTTAAACAAGATTATCAGATCTATTAGTTCAAGTTTGAGTTTGATGCGGAAGCGTATTTGAAGAACTAACAGATATGTTTGATAGATTTAGAACACAATATAAATAAACAGTGAACAGGAAATAATATCTCAAAGTTTACTGAATATATATATATTAAGAATAGATTCAAGAACAGTGAGTAAGCAAAGCTTTAAAACAGATATGACTCTTAAAGTGTATAAGCTATGTGTTCTTGTGATTTGTTTCTCTCTTGATTTCTTGATTCGATTTTTCGATCGATAGGAAGAACTCAACATGAGTCTTCCTTATATACTACTCTAAGGGGACCATAAAGCATAAGCTACTATTCATAATGGATGGTATGAATAGTTGGACGGATGGCATGAACAGTTTGGACGTGTTGTATTGCATTTAATGCAGCATACGTCTATTATGTACTAAGCCCTATTGAATCCAGTCAGAGTTTGACATGTTGCAGTTGGACAGGGCATGCTATCATGCAAGTTGATGAACAGGTCCTGTAACAGTAGCAAGATATTATAAATATCTTTGAAGTCTTTGAAGAGGACCATAGAGGCTCTGTAAAGTGTTACAGAGGTTCTGTGATCTGGTCCTTTGTAGAGCAGTCTTCACCGGATTCCGAGTCTTTGGTCTTCTTTGCGCGTATGACAGAGCTTCTGTAGGACGCCTCTTTAGCTTCTGTAGCTTCTTGACCTTGATCTCTCGGTAAGTTCGGCAGAGCCTCTGTAAGAGGCTTTCTTCACTTAGCCTATTTTTCACTACTTCTAATTACTTCTATGATTAGGAAGATTGAAGCTAACAATCTCCCCCTAAGTAGTGAAAAATAAAAAATTGAACTTGAGTTTAGTTAGGCTAAGTTAGATAAGACAGAGGTTAAACAATACCTCGAAAGATCTTTCATTCAAAAATATGCCAGGCATTTTACATTTGAGTACACTGAAAGATAAATTTTAACATGGTTTGCAGAGATTGGTTGTTTGAGAATCAGATTTTGGCATCTTTGAAATCGTTGTAGCTTCTGTTGTCTCTTCCGATTCTTCTGATCTCTTTGTAAAAGCTGATGCAGAGTTCTCTTAGGCGGATTGTGGCATCAATCTCTCTGATGAAAGTATCTGCAGCATATCTATCCATTTTCTCTGTACCTTTGTATTTTACAAGGCTTTCTCTGAACTTGTTCAGAGTACTAGTTGCGTACTTCTGACAGTCCATGCATACAAACAGTTTGACTTCGCCTTGTGGGTTTTGAAATACTAACCCGAATCTTGGTTCTGTAATGATAGAGTTGGGCACAGCGTCGGGTGGACAGCGATCTTCTGGTGGTCGTAAATTCATATGTTTGAGACCAAGATCCTTTCCCAGTTGAAAATCTATCATACTATAGATCAGAAGCTTTTCCCTCATTGCTTTTCTTAACACTTGATAGGCTCTGGTGTTTGCCTCTGTGTTGTAGTTGTCCTTTGTCCATTGCAGAAGGTCAGGTAGATCATAAGGATTGATATTTCTTAGGTCAGCATCAGCGAAGGTGGTTTCTGAATTGTCTTCTCTTTTGACTTTGTAAAGATTGTACCTGACCCTTGGATAGGTTCTTGTAAAGGAGAACCTGCAGAAGAATACCTTTTTGATCTTGTAGATTGAGAAGACATCTGTTTTGGTTCTTGGCTTTGTCCTTGTGAAGATGTTCTCAAATTCTTCTCTGATCCTTGAATCTGTCACATGATCTGTTGGATGATTGGTCTGAAAGGTTTGTTTATAGAGGTATTTGTATACCACTTCTTCCATCTCTTCATGTGTTGGACCAGGTTGTGGTACTTGTCTTCTGAGACTCTCCATCTTTTGAACAACTTCTGCAACTCTGCCAGTTAGAGGAATGTCTGTCAGTGGCTTTAATCCATATGCCCAGTCCTCTTCTTCAGGCTTTGGAGTTTGAAAGGCATCAAAAGCGCTTTTCATCAATTTTTCTGTAGGCTTGGGCAATGATTTCTTTTTCGTGGGCTCTTCTGTCAGTATTGCTTTGCCCTTGTCTTTGGCTTTTGGAGGTGCAGAACCTGTTTCTTCTGTAGGTTTGGAGGTTGGTGCTTCTGTTGGCTTGATGGTTGCCTCTGTAGGTTTTGACACTTGTGTTATAGAGGACTTTTGTGGCGATGGTTCTGTTGGCTTGAGTTGCTCTGTAACCTCTGTTGGAGGTTCTTTGGTGACTTCTTCTGTGAGCTCTTTTTCTGTTGATGAAGATTGGACATCGAATCTTCTTGTCATTTTGAAAGCTAATGTGAACCTGTGCCTTTCTTCTTCTCTCTGCGCCATTCGTTCAGTCATTTTATTGTGCATCTTTCTCAGAATATCAGAAGCAGAGGTCGTTGCTCTTTTTGGTTTGGTGGCAATCGACTTTCTTCTTGGTATAGTTTGGGGTTTTTCTGTTGATTTTGTTGAAGGACTTTCTTCCAAAATGATTACCACGGGGTGGTTGTTGCCTTTGTGGTTTGCTGATCAGCTTCTGGAATATTGGTTTCTTCAGGACTTGATTCCACAGAGATGGGTGTTGTCTCTGTGGTCTGTTGATTTTGTTGTTGATCTTGAGTTTGTTCTGGAGGGGCTTGACTGATTGGTTCTGCTGCGATTGGTGGAGCTTGTAATCCTCTGGTCGTAGTTTTCTCCCTTATATTCTCCCCCTCAGGATTATCTGATGGACCAGGATGGTCATCATCAGAATCATCCTGACTTTTATCAGAAGTACCCTCTGCTCTGCAGGAAGCTTTGGGTTTCTTTGGTAGTTCTGCTCCTGCGACCATCAACTTCGCACATACATCATCACAGAGGCCGAATAGAGTTGCAAGCTCTGCTTCTGTGTTGAAGCGCATTTTGCCGACACTCTTTCTGAAATCTTTGACGTAATTGGCATTTGCAGTAATGAAGGAGACAATGACTTCTGTGACCTGGTTTATGACATTTTGGCCGAGCTCTGTTAGCTGTGCTCTGGTCATGTAGTCTTTTGGCTGCATCATTGTAGTGTTGCGCATTGCCTCTTCTTGAACGTTTTGCAGAGCCTTCTGTAGTTCTGCAGGTGTGATGCTCTGTGATTTGTTGGATTGCTTGTTCATTTGTTCAAGGAAATGTTTGACTGATTCCTTGAATGCAGAAGTTGCGGCTATCCCGAAATCTTTAGCAGCAGAAGTGGCTGTAGTTGTGGCAGTTGTTTGCGCAGAAGACTTCATCTCTGTGATGGCTGTTTTCACCTCTGTGGACAGATTGTCCATTTTGGTGTTCAGATTTAGTAAGGCCGTCGATGTTGTCTCTGCAAAAGATGTGAAAGAGCTTTGCAACTCTTTCATGGTTTGGTTCATAGAGGTGACAAGGGTTTGGAACTCATCCCTTGATACTTGTGTCCCTGGTGTAACCTCTGGAGGAACACATTCATCTCCAGAGTGAGTCCCTGCTCCTGGGACACCTTCGTTCACCCTTGTTTGTACGTTGGGGGTGGAAGGATTTCCATCTGATCTTTGAGAAGAAACCTGAGTTTCAATCTCTACAGAAGTTCTGTGAAGAACAGTGTCCAATACCACTCCAGAGGTGGGTGTCGGAATGTTCTTCTGTTGACTCAGAGACTTGTCTAGAGTCTCTTTGTCGTTGTGCTCACTACTTCTCTCTGAAAGAAGTGTTGGCCCTAGTTGTGTGCGTGTGGCAGAGGAAACGAATTCCTCGGTAGGGTGTTCTGATGTGATCTGGGGCGATTGATCACGAACTATAGGTGAGTCTCTCTGAGAAGACTCCCTAGGAATGGATTCCCCGGTTTCTGTGGGCGCAGAAGTCGAAAGAGTGACTTCTGGCTGGATGGGTTGGGTTTGGATCGAGCTGTGCTGCTCTTTTTCAATAACTCCTTCTGCAGCTAGATCTGCGGAGTTAGATGTGTGGGTTGCACTGGGATTTGGTTTTGGTTGTGTGCCTCTATTAATCCAGGCATCTTTTCTTGTTTCCTCCTCTGTTAAGCATCCAAGCACTACATCATTTTCTATCATTTCAGCTTCTGTAGCTATCCGATGGCTTGGTGCTTCTTCCCTAGCTTCTGTTGAAGTTCCTTGCTCTTTGCCTAAGAAGTCATACATTTGATGAGAGCCGTATAATCTCATGACATGTGGATGATAGAGACCTTTTCGTATCCAGACAGCTTCTTCTTCATCTGAATCTACCTCTGAGACCTCCACTCTTGTCTCCCATGTTTCAAATCCCTCTTCTTGTACAACTTCTGCCTCTTTTCCTTTCCCTAGAGCCTCTGTTATTTCATCTCTATTCCACTCAGCTTCTGTTTGTTCTATTTCTTCTGAAGCTGGGCTTGGACTTTTTCTGTGGACGTCCAATCCTTGTTGAATGAAGGGGTTTTGTAGAATAACAGGTGTCTCGGCTGATTGATCTCTGGGTGTTTGATCATCTTCTTGCAGATGTGTGTCAATGCCAGAAATAGAGAAGTATTGTTCTTCTGGGGAGTGGTGGTCGAGAGGTTGTGCCGTCCACCCTGCTGTATTTAAAGTGTTGGCAATGTCAGGGTTCTGTAGGAAATCGTTTAAGTTTCCTTGGTGAGCAAATCGATCTGGGGATTGATGGGGCGATTGATATCCCTCTTCTGTCATTTCTACTTCTGCATCTTCTTCTTCTGCAGTTCTTTCTTCTGCGATTGCTTCCTCTTCTATGGTAACCAATTTCTCAAGTGATTTACCATGCTTCTTTTTGGTTTTCCTCCTCTTAGGTTTTGGTTCCCCTTCCTCTGTGGTTTTCGATTTTCTTTTCTTCTTCAGTTTTGGAGAGGAGGGAGGAGCAGAGAAGCCAATTTCTGTGGCATAAGGAGGTGAAAGTTGATCTTCTGCAGCGCTTGTAGAGGTGCCTTCTGCAGTTTTCCTCCTTTTTGATTTTGGAGTAGAGGCAGAAGATTTCGAAGAGGACTTCTTTCCCATGAGCTCTGCACGTTTGGCTATAAAGCTAAGTTGAATAGCCATGTGTTTTGCTAATTTGTGATCTTTTTCTTCTTGAGTGGAAAGAGGTTCTGCAATCATTGTTCCTAGGGGGACACCTAAACGCGGGGGTGTCATAGGACTCGGTTTAGGAGTTCTATGATCGCGTATATACTCTTTCTTAAGGGTTTTATTCGAGGCATACTTCAGAAGTTTCTTTGACAAAGGTCTGCAGTGCGTGTAACCATCTACATGATCAGTGGGGGTATTTTTGTTCATTGGGAACTGTTTGGGAATTGGCCCTTCCATTGGCCATTTTTGTGTCAGCATCAGAGGTTCGAACAAAACTCCCAGTATTCTTTGGAATTGCAGAGGTGGTAGAAACTTAGGATCGTTCTCTTTGACCCTTCTTGTGTTGTTCTTTCTGTCGATGGTGTTGATGATCTCTTGCATCATTATGGTCGCGTAATCCAGTGGGAGATCATAGTAAACCCCATACATGATGGTTAATATCTGATGTGAGCTCTGGTCAATACTGCCTATCTTCCCTGTCAGACATCTGTTAAGAATTGAGAACAAGGTGTTCCACAGAGGTGGTAATCTGCCTCTGCAGAAGTCATTTCTCTTCCTCAGTGGGGTGTTGTACCCAAGCATTTCTAGGAAACGACAGATCTCGTCGTCTGTTGGTTGCTCTGCATACTTCTTCAATCCAAGAAGACCCCTTGTTGGTAGGTTGAATTCAAGTGAGAACATTGTTCTATTGAACTTGATTTCCAGATGTTCAGATTTGTCAGGTCTTGAAATGTACCCTTTGATAAGAGAATCATCTTTATCAAATCGGCAACTTTGCCAAAACTGGTTCAAATATCTAACTGGAATTTTCTTTGGGGTTCTTGAGAGTAAAGGGAAGAGGATATGATTTTGCATTATGTTTAGAAGAATGGCATGGGCTTCGCCGAAAGCAGTGGGTGAGGGGACCAAATAGCAATTGTTGGATTTGATTGGTAGTACCTTTTCGAAATGATCCTTTGCTATGAAGTTTTGAAGATGTGTGGTCGGAGCAAAGTCTGCTGAATCGCCGGAATCTTCTAGTTCAATATTTTGGGCAAGGTTGGGGTTTTCTGAATGTTCAGAATGAGCAGGTGAATGTTCTGGTGAGTTCGCCGGAGAGTGTGCAAGGGAGATAGCTTGAGAAGATGAAGCCATTTGGTAATGAGAATAAGATACTTGCAGGTTTTTGCAGGGTTTCGTCGGAGAAGAATGAGAGTTTGTAAAAAGTTTATGAGAGGGTAAGCTTGGTTTTTATAGGAGGGTAAAACGGTAGAATTCGAAAGAGTAAAATATATGGCAATGGATTAAAATTTGGAATCCATACTCAAGTTAGAACGGTGGGTTTCAACTTTCCACAGAAAACGTTCCATGTACGCCCAATGAAAATGGGACACGTAGGCCATGTCAGAAGATGACAGGATTTCGTGCGCGGCCCATTAATGCTAGGCGCGTGGGGTTGTTCTTAGCCACGTGTGATTCACTCTCAGTAAAAGTAACCGTTATTACTACAGAAATGCCCAAGTAACAGATTGACAGAACTTCTGTAGTTTACAGAAGCTCTGTGATCTTGAAAATCTTTGATTTTTATCCCTTTCTCATATATCTCATTGTTATCATGACTTCTGTGGGGTTTTTCTTTAACCAAAACGTTTGTAAAGGCATTGGAGAGGATCAATAGGATTTTTAGTTAAGAGTTTTTACTCGCAGAGGTTTTGTGGGTCTGTTGGAACTTGCAGAAGCTCTGTGAGGGCCAGCAGAAGCTCTATGAGGGGAAAAAATCTCATAACAAAAATTCTATTAAATTTTCTGATCATCCAATTTTTGATCTGTTTTAAGAGATGTTTTTCGGACATATTTGAAAGTTGGTGTCCGAGAAAACTGTTATGAAAAAAGTTTTGTTTGTGAAGGTCATGGTGTATGTATTCGGTTTCCGAGATAACATTCCAAAAGATCGATAGAGGGTTAATTTGTGATCACAGAGCATATTTCTGGCAGAACCTCTGTTGAGCTCAGCAGAAGCTCTATGATCTTAAATTTCTCCTAATTTGAATTTTATGAAACTTTTTGAGCTTTTGATTTTTGAAATGTTATTCTCAGTATATTTAGGACATATTTAACAATTTGTGTCCTAGAAAACTGTTTTCAAAAACCTTTTGTGCGAGAGACATACCTTTTGGTTCTTCTTTTCTCGGCAGTGATGTCTGACTTCTGTCGATATAGATTCATCGACATTCTTCTTTGGCTTTCCTTGAAAGTTTTACCTCTGTAGATCATTTCAGGGTCCCTTTTTGCTCCCCCTTGATCTAATCACCTCTGTAGATCAAGTAATTTCCTTTTGCTCCCCCTTGACCTATGCTTGGATCAAAGAATGATAAGTTTTGCATAGAACATAGGTCATGTTTTCCAGAGGTTCTGTAGGGGTCGTCAGAGGTTCTGAGTAGACCCACAGAAGCTCTGAGATTTCAAGAACTTTTTAAGATTGAGAATTTACATACAGAAATCAATCAATCAAAGCAATAAATAAAACAATATATTTATACACATATTTACCGAAGATAAGCTATACTTACAGAGGATTTTCACGTCATATTGATCATTCCTAACTTACCCACTAAGAAATTGAATCTTTTCTCGTCTAAAGCTTTGGTGAATAAGTCCGCGAGTTGGTATTCTGTGGGTACGAAATGCATCTCGATTGTACCGTATTCAACATGATGTTTCAAGAAATGGTATCTTATATCGATATGCTTGGTTTTTTAGTGTTGCACAGGATTGGCAGAGATAGCAATGGCACTCTTGGAATCACAGAAGATGGGTATTTTGAATAGGATGTGGCCGTAGTCTTTTAGCTGAGTCTTCATCCATAGAACCTGAGAACAACAGCTTGCAGCAGCAACGTATTCAGCTTCTGCAGTGGATGTTGAGACACAATTTTGCTTCTTGGAGGTCCAACTGACTAGTTTACCACCTAGGAATTGACAACTCCCAGCGGTACTCTTTCTGTCGAGCATGCATCCTCCATAGTCTGAATCTGTATAAGCTTTAAGACTAAAACCAGAGTTCTGTGGATACCAGAGACCGAGATTTTTGGTCCCCTTTAGATATCTAAAGATTCTTTTCACAGCATCATAGTGTGATTTCTTAGGATTAGCTTGATAACGTGCACAAAGACATGTGGCATGCATAATGTCAGGTCTGCTTGTAGTTAAGTATAACAGAGATCCAATCATGCCTCTGTAGAGAGTGCATTCTACAGAGATGCCATCTGGATCTAAGGATAACTTATTTCCAGTGGCCATTGCAGTTTTCATTGCAGAGGTATCAGAGAGGCTATACTTGAAAAGAATGTCAGAGACATATTTGGCCTGATTTATAAAAATTCCCTCTGATGATTGTTTGACTTGGAGTCCGAGGAAGAAAGTTAATTTTCCCATCATACTCATTTCAAACTCACTCTGCATGAGTTTTTCAAAACTTTTGCACTCTTCTGTATTAGAAGACCCAAAAATTATGTCGTCCACATAGATTTGTACAAGCATTATTTCACAGTTTTTACGTTTATAGAATAAGGTAGTATCTGTCGTAGCCATTTACTAGAAGGAAGGTAGAAAGTCATTCGTACCATGCTCTTGGAGCCTGTTTCAGTCCGTACAGAGCATTTTCAAGGTAGTATACATGCCTTGGGAACTTTGAGCTTTCAAACCCTGGTGGATGATTTACGTAAACCTCTTCTTGGATTTCACCGTTGAGAAAAGCTGATTTTACGTCCATCTGATAGACTTTAAAACCTTTGTGAGCTGCGAAGGCTAAGAATATTCTTATTGCTTCGAGCCGTGCAACAGGAGCAAAAGTCTCATCGTAATCTATGCCTTCTTCTTGTCTATAACCCTTGGCCACCAATCGTGCTTTGTTTCTGATGACCACTCCATCTTCATCCTTCTTATTTCTGTAGACCCACTTAGTCCCAATGGCCTGTTTCCCTCGTGGCATAGGTACTAAAGTCCATACTCTGTTACGCTCAAACTGCAGAAGTTCTTCTTGCATGGCGTCTACCCAGTTTGGGTCGTCTAGGGCTTCAGAAATCTTCTTTGGTTCTATCACACTAATAAAATTTGTAAAGAAACAAAAATTAGCAGTGGCAGACCTGGTTTTTACTGAGTCAGAAGGTTCTCCGATTATTTGGCTTGGAGGATGGCTCTTTGTCCACTGAGTGGTGCGTGGAAGATGGTCATCAATGTCATCGAACATTTCTTCAGAAGCTTCTTGTGGATCTTCTTCTTGGGTAGTCTCTGTCGTTCTTCTTGCCTTGGTAGTTGATTCTACCATTTGTGGAATGATTGGTATGAGTGGTGGTGGAGTTTGTTCCTCTGAGGACGTATAGTCTTGGTCCTCAATTTCCTCTGTAATTGGTTCTTCTGTGGATTGTGGAGTTTGTTTTTCAGCAGCTTCTTTGGTCGTTTTTCTTGATGTTTCATCTTCTGCATTTTCTTCTTCGGCATTTGCATCTGTAGTATTTATAGAGGAAGATGAAGCATTATTTGGACCAGTTAGAGTCATACATGTAGGATTTTGTTCAACAGAGGATGGTTCTTTAGAAACTCTGATGGTTCCAACAGAAGGATCAATGTCATCGTGGAACATCTCTAAAAATAGAAGATTCAAGTCTTCTTTCGTTTGCGAGATGCCAGAGGTTTCCCTTTTAAGTTCGAGTTCTGAACTGATTTGCTCAGAAGTCTCTTGGAATGAATCATCAAAAGAAACATTGATACTTTCAACGATTTTGCGAGATCTTGTAAGGTATACTCTGTAGGCTTTGGAAGTGGCAGAGTATCCAATGAATTTGCCTTCGTCAGCTTTTACCTCAAACTTTCCTCTTGAATCTCTGTCGTTTAAAACAAAGCATTTACATCCAAACACATGGAAAAACTTGATGTTTGGCCGCCTTTTGTTGATCAGTTCGTAAGGAGTCTTGATCTGTCTTTTCACAATGGTTGACCGATTCTGTGTGTAACAAGCGGTAGAAATCGCTTTTGCCCAAAAGTTCATCGGTAATCCGTATGCTGATAGCATAGTTCTTGCGGCCTCCACGAGCGTTCGATTCTTCCTTTCGACTACGCCGTTCTGCTGTGGAGTGCGTGCTGCAGAGAAGTTCTGTGATATTCCTTCTGTAGAAAGATAGGCTTCAATGACACAGTTTTTAAATTATGTGCCATTGTCACTTCTTAACTTATGTATTCTGCATTCATAAAGAACTTGGATTCTTTTCATTAGATTAATCAAGATGATTGGAACATCCGATTTCTTTCGAATAAATTCAACCCATGTGAAACGCGAGTACTCATCAATTAAGACAAGTATGTATTTCTTGCCACCTAGGCTCTGTATGGCAATGGGACCGCAGAGGTCGACATGAAGCATGTACAGAGGCCTAGTGCAAGACACATTTGTTTTGCCTCTGTGGGAAGCTCTTCTGAGTTTTCCCATTTCACAGGCAGAACATAAGTGATCCTTGTTAAATTTAACATTAGGCAAACCTTTAACTAGATCAAGTTTGACCAGTTTATCCAAGGTGTGAAAGTTCAAGTGACAGAACCTGTTATCCCATAACCAGGCTTCTTTACTTTCGCAAGCTACAAGACAAACTTTGTCCTTGGTTTTTGAACAAAAATTCATCAGATACAGATCACCTCTTCTTTCGGCTCGCAGAAGTTCCATTCCTGTGTCTTCACTTTGCAGAGAGCAGAAAGTTCTTTTGAACAAGACATCAAATCCTGTATCACATAGTTGACTTACACTGAATAGGTTGTGTTTTAGGCCATTCACATATGCAACTTTGTATACAGAGACGTTTTCCTTCTGTATGACTCCATAGCCTTTGATGTGTCCCTTCTTGTCGTCTCCAAAAGTTACAGATCCACCATTGTGTGTTTCTTTGTACGTGGATAGTAAACTTCTGTCGCCAGTCATGTGCCTTGATCATCCGGAGTCAAGATACCAAATTGGCACAAAACGCTTCTGTAAGACAATCACAGAGACTTAGGTACCCATATCCATATGGGTCCAATATTGTTAGAATTTTTCAAGTTTGCCTTAGCATTCTTGAAATACATTTTATTTATTGTATAAAAATCAGATTGTTTCTCTCTAGGTTTTGACTTTGGAGTTTGAATTTTAGTGGAGAGTAAGCAATCTGGACTTGAGAAGTGATTATTCAATTTGAACATAAGATCAAAGCAATGACAGTATTTAATATGAGACGTGATTTGTTTGAACTTTTCATTGAATTCATTGAACTGAGTCACGGAGGCATTACATTCGTTCTTAACATTAGATTTCCTATTACAAGATCTATGAATACTAGAATGTTGTTTGCAAAAATCTTGTTTAGGTCCTGCCTTCTGTGAGTCTCTTCTGTGGTGAACGTCTGTCTTCACTGTCACAGAGGAAAGATATTTGTTAGCTTCAGGCCTTAAAGGTTTTGAAAATTTTGAGCTTTTAGGATTTTCATAGGCCTTTTTCAGATTATTAAGCTCTGTAGTGGTTTTGACTTGTATACACATTTTGAGAAAATCTGGACAGATAGGTATCTCTGTGATTTTCTCTTTTGGAGAAATTGTTCTGTTAAGAACTTCAGAGGAGAATTTAACATCCTCTGTGTCACAGTGAACTATCCCTGATTTAGAATCAGTCTCTGAGTCGTCAGAGGTTGAATCGTCCTCGTATACAGAGGTTGAGTCATCTCTTTCGACAGAGGCTGGATTTTCTGAGCATGTATCGTACGAGCTTTCTTCCTCTGTAGAATAACTTTCATAGATGGCAGAGGTTTCTGATGAGATCTCTTCAGCGAGAATTTGATCTATAGAAGATGTACAGAGATTTTCTAAAACATTTGATTTCAAAACTTCCAAAATTTCTTTTTCAATTGATCTTTTAAGTTTTTCTTCTGAAAAGATGGGTTTAAACTCAGGAGCTTTTGCAGATAATTTCTTTTCGGCATCTAACATACAGACAAAAGCAACCTGTGTTTGAGTCTCTGGTTTACCAAACTTGAAGATACCAATCTGATCTTGTGTTTTCAGATATTTCTTTGGTTTGATTCCTCTATTGACAGAGGTTGAAGATGATGAATCTGTGTTTTCAAACCACACATTGATCATCTTCGTATGTTTCCTTAAGTGAGGTTCTGCAGAGATTTTAACCCTTTTACTTACAGAGAGTAAGTTTGGAAAAGATGGTTTATTGTATTTCCTATTACGAACAGAGAAGACAGAGGTTTAAGTTTTTTGCTTTCAACACCTAGAGTAATATCATCGTACCCTATACCTCGTCTTCCTATTTGTGAGTTTACTTTCTCATACACCTTCTGTGCATCTTTATAGTTTTTAAGTAAAACTTCTCTTCTGAGTAGATCTTGCCAAAGTACCTCTCTCTTTTTGAAAGTATTCTTTAAGAGCTCTTATGTTCGTTGTTTCACTCCTAGAAATTGAAAGCTCTTTAGTTTTGATTTTTAAAGCAGAGGTTAATTCAGAAATTTGCCTTTTTAAAGGATCTACATTTTTGCTCCAATATTTTTCTACTCTTTCCTTTTCTTCAAAAATTTTGGCTTTTTCTTGAGTGAGAAGCCTTACTTCTCTCTCATTAAAGGTGAGGTTTTTTTGAATGCTTTCATTTATCTCTTTTAGTTCAATCAGTTCAATGTTAAGTTTAATTGAATCATTATCTACAGATTTAATACAAGAGGTAGAGTTTAAAATGGATACCTCATTGTCAGTGTCGGAGTCGATTTCTGCCATGCCACAGAACAAGGCATTGGTTGTGAATTCATCATCAGAGGTAGAGTCTGACTCGAAGTCCTCCTTATTTGCTTCAGAATGCCCTTTGTTCGCCATCAGGGATTTTTGCGCATAATATGCAGCCTTCTTTTTGTAAAAAGCTGAGTCCTTCTGTGGGCGATTTTGTCTACTTCTGCATTCTTTTGCGAAATGCCCTGGCTTGCCGCAGTTGAAGCAACCTTGGGAGGTGTTTCCAGTTCGATCGTCGGATTTCTGTTGGTCTCCACCTTTCTCTGTTCGGCATTCGTTTGCGTAATGACCAGGCTTACCACATTTGTAGCATTCTTGTGTGTGGCCTACCTTGTCATCTGACCTCTGTCGGTCATTTTCTCTGTAGTTTCTGTCGCTCAACCTCTGTTGGTCATCATTTCAGTAGTCTGACCTCTGTCGGTCACTTGATTCTTCTCTTCTTCCATCATCTCTTCTATCTCTCTGGCTGTCTCTGCTATATATCTGTCATTTCCAAAATTTCTTTTGGTTACCTCTGAACTCTCTTGTCAATAGAGCCAATGATTTAGCTAATGACGCAAGAGTTATTTCTTCCTCTATCAGCTCGTCTTCTTCGCTATCAACCATCACTATCTTCTTCTTCTCCTTCTTCTTCTCCTCTATTGCTCTCTCATTTCTCGGTCTCTCTGTAGCCTCTGTTGATTTACTAACCAATGCGTATGGTGCAATGACTATTGTTTTAGCCTGTGCTATTTGAGGCTCTTGTGCAGCTAGTGTTCCATAGAGATCAGAGAGTGTCCATGAATCTAAATCTTGGTTTCTTTGTAAAGACATAGACAATTGAAGCCACTCATCATTCAGGCTCTTTAGAAACATGACATTATTTTCTTCAGAGGTTCTGTGAATGCCGGACTTTTTGCATTTGTTTATGAGAGAGTTGAACCGGTCGTATGTTGTTTGCAGAGATTCTGTTGCAGAGGCTCTGAAGGCATGATACTCATTTATGTACTGTGCCCTTCGGTTCTTCTGTGTTTTAGCACCCCCTTCCAACTGTCTTTCTAATTCTTTCCAAATATCGTGCGCAGTTTCGCATGCATCTAAGGATTGAAAAAGCTCGTTGGGGATAGCCATTATCAAGATTCTTTTTGTTTTCTGTGCAACTTCATCTTCTGCCTTATCTTCATTTGACCATTCTTCTTTTGGCTTTGGTTTTTGATGTTCAGGGATTTCAGGAGATTCAGCAGTAGCTGGTACTCGTGGTACTACTATCATGGGAACAGGAGGAAGGTTGTAAAGATATTGTACTAGATTTTTTCTGGGTTTGAACAGTTCCCAGAGTACACTTTAATGGAGTTTTAACCTAGAAATGAGGAATAGGTTAAAAAAGGAATGATGTCTATCACTAATCTTGTAACAAAGAGGATCACTTGATATTGAAAATCAAGCTTTGCTCTGATACCAATTGTTGGTTCCCGTTTTGTTTAAACAAGATTATCAGATCTATTAGTTCAAGTTTGAGTTTGATGCGGAAGCGTATTTGAAGAACTAACAGATATGTTTGATAGATTTAGAACACAATATAAATAAACAGTGAACAGGAAATAATATCTCAAAGTTTACTGAATATATATATTAAGAATAGATTCAAGAACAGTGAGTAAGCAAAGCTTTAAAACAGATATGACTCTTAAAGTATATAAGCTATGTGTTCTTGTGATTTGTTTCTCTCTTGATTTCTTGATTCGGTTGTTCGATCGATAGGAAGAACTCAACATGAGTCTTCCTTATATACTACTCTAAGGGGACCATAAAGCATAAGCTACTATTCATAATGGATGGTATGAATAGTTGGACGGATGGCATGAACAGTTTGGACGTGCTGTATTGCATTTAATGCAGCAGACGTCTATTATGTACTAAGCCCTATTGAATCCAGTCAGAGTTTGACACGTTGCAGTTGGACAGGGCATGCTATCATGTAAGTTGATGAACAGGTCCTGTAACAGTAGCAAGATATTATAAATATCTTTGAAGTCTTTGAAGAGGACCACAGAGGCTCTGTAAAGTGTTACAGAGGTTCTGTGGTCTGGTCCTTTGTAGAGCAGTCTTCACCGGATTCCGAGTCTTTGGTCTTCTTTGCGCGTATGACAGAGCTTCTGTAGGACGCCTCTTTAGCTTCTGTAGCTTCTTGACCTTGATCTCTCGGTAAGTTCGGCAGAGCCTCTGTAAGAGGCTTTCTTCACTTAGCCTATTTTTCACTACTTCTAATTACTTCTATGATTAGGAAGATTGAAGCTAACAACCTTGCCGCGTTGCATCAGCACACACCCCAAACCCATCTTTGATGCGTCACTATATACCACCAAATCTTCCGTTCCCTCTGGCAATGCAAGAATAGGAGCCTCACACAACTTCTGACGTAAAGTTCTGAAAGCTGCCTCTTGTTTCTCGGTCCAAACGAACTTTACATTCTTCCGAGTCAACACCGTCAAAGCAGACGCAATCTTTGAAAAATCTTTGATAAACCTCCGATAGTAACCTGCTACACCCAAGAAACTTCTTATTTCCGACGCACTCTTCGGTGTCTCCCAGTTAGTCATTGCTTCTATCTTTGCTGGGTCTACTTTGACTCCTTCAGAAGTAATCACATGCCCTAGAAATTGTACCTCTTTTAACCAGAATTCACACTTTGAAAATTTTGCTTACAATTTCTTCTTCCTCAGAACTTCTAAGACTTCACGAAGATGGCATTCATGATCGTCTTCATTCTTCAAATAGACAAGTATGTCATCAATGAACACGATGACAAACTTATCTAAAAATGGTAGACATACTTTGTTCATCAGATCCATGAACACGGCTGGAGCATTTGTCAACCTGAACGGCATTACAAGGAACTCATAATGCCCGTACCTTGTTCTGAAAGCTGTCTTGGTAATGTCTTCATCTCTTACTCGTACTTGATGATAACCCGATCTTAGATCAATCTTTGAAAAGCACCCCGCACCTTGGAGTTGATCGAACAGGTCATCAATCCTTGGAAGCGGATACTTGTTCTTAATCGTCACCTTATTCAGCTCTCGATAGTCGATGCACATTCTCATAGTGCCATCCTTTTTCTAAACAAACAATACCGGAGCTCCCCAAGGCGATGAACTTGGTCTAATAAAACCTTTGTCTAATAACTCTTGTAACTGAGACATCATCTCTTTCATTTCAGCCAGCGCTAAACGATACGGTGCACGCGCGATCGGTGCAACTCCCAGAACGAGATCAATTCGAAATTCAACTTGTCGTTCAGCCGGTAACCTGGAAGATCATCCGGAAATACGTCCGGAAATTCACTTACCACTTTAATGCTTTCCACTTGTTTATTTTCTGACTTCACATCCAGAACATAAGCTAGGTAGGATGAACATCCTTTAACCAAACACTTACGCGCTTTAGTAATAGAAATCAATGGAACTTCCCCCTTTCTCTTTTCTCCATAGATCAATACATCGTCCTTATCAGCCATCGAAATCCGAATTAACTTCCTTGCACAAAGTATTTCTGCCTGGTTGACTGTTAGCCAGTCCATACCCACAATCACATCAAATCCCCCAATTTCCATTAACAACAAGTTAATCGGAAATTTCGTTTCTTCTATCGAAATTAAACAACCCTTAAGAATTTCATGAACTAAAACTTTACCTCCGTTAGATATCTCGACTACTAAGGCATCTTCCAAAGTAGTGACAGGCATAGCTAACTTTTGATAAAAATGACTTGGATATAAATGATAAATTTGCACCACGGTCAAATAAAATGCGCGCGGGAATAGAATTAACAAGAAATATACCCGAAACGACATCTTTGGACTCTTTTGCCTCTTCCGCCGTCATATGAAATGCACGGCCCGTCGGTTTAGGAGTAATCGGTTTATTTTCTTGCTCTCTGCCCTTCTTTAACTTCGGACAATCTCTTCGGAAGTGTCCGGGCTGTTTACACTCATAACAGACCGGTCCTTGAATAGGACAGTTTGCCGCGATATGCCCAGGCTTCCCACATTTAAAGCACTCATTCCCGACTATTCGACACTGACCAAAATGGTTACTTCGACATTTCGAACACCAACTTGGTTCCCGGCGATGTTCATAACGAATGTTCTTGCCAACCGATTTAAATTTCTGAGAAGACTCCGACCTGCCTTCCCACTTTCGTTTCTCTCCCACGTGTGTCTTTTCTTCTTTATCCTTCGCATACACTTCCTCTATAACTTTTGCTTCTTCGATCGTCTCTCTCAACATTGAAGCTTTTGAACTCCGCACCCTTGACATCATATCTGCTGGCAAACCTTTCAAATAAGCTTTAACTTTGTCTTTCTCAGTCGGAGCCACGTGCCCCACTAAGTTCAGCTTCTCCATGAAAGATTCCGTATACTTCCTAACAGATGAAGTACCTTTCTTCAGATTCCGAAATTCTTCCTCAATTCTATCCATCTCGTTTTCATTGCAGTATTCTTCAGAATCTTTTTCTTGAATGACTCCCAAGTCATAGTAGTCAAGACTGGAGCCGAAATTGTAGCCGTCACTACATTCCACCAAGTCAGCGCATTACCTCTTAGCATTTGAGATGCAAATCTAACCATTGACTTCTCATCGCATTCACAAGCTCGAAAAGCTTGTTACATTTCCCTGATCCAGTTCATGCAGACTACTGGATTATCTGTTCCTTTAAACTCTGGCGGTTTACAGCTTAGGAATGTTTTGTATGAACAGATTCTTTCAACTCTCCTTTCCGCCTCTAACCCAGGGTTACCAACTGGATTTATTACCCCAGTATCAGTTCCCGTTCGACGTAACTCCGTACTTCGATCGTTCAATACTTACATAAACATTTCAGCTTGTTTTTCCATCGCTGTATTCATCATTCTTGTCATGTTTTCCATCATACGAGACTCCACCGTCGATTCAGGCTTTTCTTGGGTGGCGGTATTGGTACCCGTTCTATGTACCTGACTATCAGTTCCTCCCGTAAAATGTAACCTTGGCGGACTCTCATGAGTTTCACCTATTTCAGGTCATTTTTCAGTTGACCAATCAATTCCGGTCCTATCCATCGAAGAAATAGGAGACATTGGTGGCGTATTCACCATCGTTCTGACACAACACAAAGAAATAACCATAAGAAATGGTTACACGTATCTAGACATACGAACGTACTTTACCGATCATTAGACCTGGCAAACGAGTCGTGTCGTGTCGGGTTCGTGTCGGGTTCACGGGTTAAACGGGTTGGGGGTGTCAAACCCGAACACGACACGTTTAATAAACGGGTCAGAATATCGCAACCTGAACACGACCTGATTTAACCCGCCTAACCCGACACGACACGATTAACCCGTTTAACTTCTTAACCCATTAAACCCGCAAACCCGTTAACCCGATTAACCCGTTTACTTAACCCGACACGACACGATTAACCCGTTTAACCTCTTAACCCATTAAACCCGCAAACCCGTTAACCCGATTAACCCGTTTCGTAAGAAGGAATTTTTGTTCAATATATATAGGGCTGTAAACGAACCGAACGAACACGAACAAAGACTTGTTCATGTTCGTTAGAAAAAAGATATGTTCGTGTTCATTTACGTTCGCACAAACACAAAAAAATTGCAAAATAAACTTAAAGGTACACCGACTTTAAAAGGGTGCTCCAATCAAATTTGTAACTCATTTCAAGCCAACCGGCAAGCAAACCAGCTCAAGCCAATTGTTTCACTCAAACAAAGGAGGATGGCAATTCAAAATGTGGAAGGGATGAGGGGTATTTATAGTTGAGAGTAAGGGTTGTGGTTTGAAATTTGGGCGATGTGGGATGAAATCTGATGAGAAAAATGGGTTGGTTCACTTGAGGTATCCCACTTCGAAAGTTTTATAGCAAAATTAATCTTGGAACCATGTATATAAGTGAAGCCAAACTAGTTCGTCTGATTTGTTTTATTTTTCCATAAACCAATTACTTTTAATTATAATTATAATTATAATAATAATAATAATTAAATTATAATTATTTTTTCTTAAACATATATTTAATTTTTAACTTATATATATAAACGGATTACTCGGGTCATTTTCGAGTTGAAATGGTTGACCCTAACCTTACCCGTTTAATTTTCGTGTCGTGTCGTGTCAACCCGTTTACTTAAACGGGTTGAAATGTATTACCCAAACCCGTTTAATTCGTGTCGGGTTCGTGTCGAGTTAGTGTGTCGTGTCATTTTTTGCCAGGTCTACCGATCATTAATCACTGTAACAATGTAGAAACAAGTATGCTTATGTAACGATATATCCATAATGACAGTAGCTAATTGAAATTGCGAACATATTATACATGAGAATTCTCGTTACCATCATTACAGTATTAGTTTCACCTATTTCCTTCGACTCTAAGACTATCCCGTCTTAGTACTTCTACCCATATCTAACGAATCATAACTTAATTCATCACAGCTTAAGTCTAGGTATCTCACTTGGCATACCTAGTTCACTTAGGGGGCGTTTGGTTCGCTGGAATTTGATGGAATCTGGTGGAATTGGAATTTGACATTCCGTTGACCAGATTCCATTCCAACGTTTGGTTCAATCTTTTGGCCAAATGGAATCCCTACAATTCCATTGAATTCCATCATTTAGCCAAAAAACATTCCACACCTTAAACCATGGAATTCAATGGAATGGAATGTCTGATTTTCATAATACCAAAACTACCCCCATGCCACCACCACCGCCACCGCCACCACCGCCGCCACCACCACCACCGCCACCGCCACCATCGCCGCCACCACCGCCACCGCCACCGCCACCACCGCCACCGCCACCACCACCACCGCCACCACCACCACCACCACCACCGCCACCACCGCCGCCACCACCACCACCGCCGCCACTGCCACCGCCACCGCCAGTACCACCACCACCGCCGCCGCCGCCGCCGCCACCACCGCCACCACCAAAAAAACAATTGTTTTTGAAAAAAACAATTAAAATTATCAAAAGGGTATTTTGGTCATTTACCAAAATTTCATTCCAATTCCAAAGCTACATTCTGTGAACCAAACAGACAGATTCCAATTCCTTTAACATATTCCATTCCAATTCTGTCAACCAAACAGCTGGTCAAACTTGACAACATTCCATTCCAATTCCTTCAAAGTCAAATTCCTTTGACAGATTCTATTCCATCCAAAAACATTCCAGCGAACCAAACGCCCCCTTAAACTAATGCTCTGATACCATATTGTAACACCCTAAAAATCAGGGCTAATTTAAACCTCAATTCGTAACAATTTGTGACCAAATAACATCCAAACTTTTATATAAGAGAAGGATTAACTATGAAATTTCATAATTACAAACATGGAATTCTCCCAATAACTTATTAATCTAATCATATCCACTTTAATTAGATTAACTAAGTTATCTAAGCAATCCATCAAAAAGCCCCACTGCTTTAGCTAACATCCTCCGCTTATCTCCTAAGTTGGATACTTCAAAACCTCTCGGCACACATCCCATTTACTTCCCCGAGCCTGTACCTGATAAGAAAATTAATTTGAACAATTAGGCTTACGACTAGTGAGAACATCCAAATTCAATTTAAACGTTAACAGTTTGAAAATATCCAATACATATAAACAAACCTGTTCTCCATCGTTCTTACCATACACTTGCTCACCTCAATGACAGGATCCTACCCGATCCCATGAATATGACTAACATTCAGTAAGTCACATTATCCCAATCAAGAGCCTACTACGAATCCTTATAGATTCTAGACTATTGCTCTTATCCAAGAAATTACAAGTTACTTTATGCCTATTTCTTGGCCCGAAAGTGGAGATTACAAGTTACTTTATGTCTACCTTTGGTCTTCCCCTAGAAATCAGGAATTACAATTTACTTTATGCATATTCCTTGATTTCTATACTATGAAATAAAAATTACAATTTCCTTTGTGCATATTTCTCATTTCATAACACCCTTACGAAATGGGAATTACAATTTACTTTATGTTTATTCCTCATTTCAGGTCAACGGGAATTACAAATTGCTTTATGCCTATTCCTCGTTATAATACATAATAGTGCCTATGGATCCATTACACATACTACACACTTTCTTAGTATCAAACTAAAGCATCCTTCAAGCCTAACACATTATCATTCAATAATAAGTATGTTCAAGCTACTAGAATTATATTTCAATTCTTCCATCTTACTCTGTTCAGAAGTTTAGTAAAACCCAAGTTATCGGGTACTTAAAATGATCAGACACAAGATTTTCCGAACACCCCCAAACTATCCGGATAACATAACTTCCTGGATACCCACACTTACCGGACATACTAATCCCAGCCGGATACTTACCGGAAACATAAACAGTCCGGACAACATAACTTTCCGGACAACATCCGGAAACCAAGGTAATCCAGATACCATCCGGTATCTAATTCACCCGGGAACTACAGAATAAATAAACTTACAGGATAACTTTGTCTTGTCCGGAAACCTTCAAACAGAGGTTTCCGGGTACTTTCCTTTTATCCGGAAACTTCGACCTGCAGCCTATTTTTACAATTTAAATCCATGTTTGTTCCATTCAGCTTGTTTCAACACATTCATTCAGTCCCAATACAGTTTATACACATGTCTTAACGTTTAATTTAACAGAAAACAAGAATTTAGGTCAAAATAGAGAATGAACTCACCTTAAAGAAGATAACCCACTTTTGCACAAACTAATGCTCCAATTTGCTGTCAATGATTCTGAAACCTAAACAACAAATAGGTTTGTTCACAACTAAGCATTTACAGCAAGTTTTGTCTGAATCCATGGTGAATTTCTTACCAAATTTGAAGACCAAAGCTTGTTTTCTTCTTCCTTCTCTTCTTCCTTCTATTCTTTCTCTCTTCTTTCTCTCTAATCTCTTTCTTTCTGATTTTCCTTAAACCGACCTCAGCCAAAAGTAGCTGAGATATTTCTCAAACTCAGCCTCTTTATCCATACACACTTTCAATACTTGACCAAACACACCCTCTAATTTTCATAACCTCAAGATTAGCTCCAACTTTGATTTTTCATACCTTTAACCCCATTATGAGTTATAACTTGCAAAGATAGCACAAACTTACAACTAAAAAAATTACAAATCAACTTCATTTATATTAGAACATAATATAACAAAAATTCGAGATGTTACAAGTTTCGTCTCGGACTCTTCGACTGACTTCCTCCTTCCACCGAGGCGGTACTTTCCTGGTGGAACGGTTCACGCACCTCTGGTGCCCCCACACTCTTAGCCCGACGGGTAGTCGGCGCCTTCTTCCTTCCTCGAGTCACCATGCCAGTTCCCTCTGCCTGAGTGGCAGCTCGTTGGGGTGCTCTTCCCCGTCCTCTTCCACGGCCTCTGCCCCTCCCACGGGTGGCCGACTGCCTAGGAGGATTCACTTGTTCATCCTCTAGGACTTCTTCCACGCGGATCTCTCTCACAGTCGGGACTGTACCCACTACTGGCACAGACCTACTTCTCAAGGTTCTTTCTGACATTCTTGGTTACTGAAACATACCAAATAAAACAACTTAAGGCAAAAAGCTCCAGAATAATAAGGCAAATCAAGCACATACATGTACTTGTAAGTTCGCAATTACACTGGCCAGATGTAATCTCGAACCTACCTTACATGACTGTCCTCGCTACCCTATTAATCCCATTCCTGATATAGTGTCCTCCTAATGCTTTCCTAATTCTCAGTAGTGATTTCTACGCCCACAGTTTAAGTCTAGGGCCGTCCGGTCACCTAAATCTCTTAAACTATGGCTCTGATACCAACTGTAACATCCCAAGCAACCGTACCAGATATTGTCCGCTATGTCCACACACTTGGACTCACGGTTTTAAAACGCGTCTGATAGGGGAGGTATCAAGTTCCTATTATAAGACAACCTTTGTTCCCCTCCCCAACCAATGTGGGATCTTACAATCAGATAACCATTGACTTGTTGATCGGGTTGGGTTGGGGATAAAAGGTATTATACTAAACCAATAAGAGTTTCTAAGGTTGAAAATTAAGTAATTTTGCGTTAAATAGTAGTACATAATGCTTAAAAAGTAGTTTTTAACACATTGAATCAAATGTTTATAATATAGTATAAGATGTAGACCGGAGAACAAAACAAGAATTTGAAGAACCTGCTGCAAATATATATGAGTATGTGAGGAAGTGTTAGAAGGATGGGGATGAACACGAACCGATTTAGACTCGTCGTCATCTCGATCTAAATCTGTAAATCTATTGAAATGTGATAGAAAGATTTGGATGAAAAAGGATACGAGTGTGGTTTAGGGATGCGGATTAGAATAAGATAATCATTGACTTGTTGAACACGTTAGGGTTAAGGATAAGAGGTATTAAATGTGTTTAGCTTAGTGAGTTGTAACACTACACCAAATGTCGCCTTAGACAACATAGGCTAATTGCCTATGTTGCTTAAGATAAGCTTAGGCAACAAAGGATAATATATGTTGCCTAAGTTTCCTCTTAGGCAACATATCGTTATATGTTGCCTAAGTGAGACCTTATGCAACATATGAATAATTATATGTTGCCTCAAGTATCTTAAGCAACATCTTCCATTATGTTGCCTTAGTTGTGTAATCTTAGGCAACATATTTTCCTGTTTCTATGTTGCCTAAGGTAAAAAATTATAAATAAATATAGGTAGTTGAAAATTTAATAAGTTGTGTACGGATGATTGATACCTACTTTTACTTAGGCAACATATAATCTATTGTATGTGTTGCATAAGAGTTGGCTTAGGCAACATATATTCTTGTTTCTATGTTGCCTAAGGTCAAAATATAGATAAATATAGGTAGTTGAAAACTTAATAACTCATGTACGGATGATTTAAGGTTGGCACATATGTTTACTTAGGCAACATATAATCTGTTGTATTTGTTGCGTAAGATCTCGGTTAGGCAACATATATTCTTGTTTCTATGTTGCCTAAGGTAAAAAATTAATAAATATATACGTAGTTGAAAACTTAATAACTCATGTACGGATGATTTAAGGTTGGCACATATGTTTACTTAGGCAACATATAATCTATTTTATTTGTTGCGTAAGATCTCATTTAGGCAACATATTTTCTGTTTCTATGTTGTCTAAGATCACAGTTATTAATATATATTGATAGTTCCCCCATTTCCAACATTTCATCTTCCATTCCAACATTTTTCTCCATTTCAAAAAAATCGTTTTTCCAAAGAATTTGGACGCGATTTTGACGACTTTTGGCTTCCAACAAACGTTGTTTTCATCATCAAATGTCATTTAAAGATTATTAGGTAAGTATTATTTTATTTTGTCTAATTTATAGTTATTTCACGTTTATATCATTTAAATTTGGAACGTGATTTGGAGCGATTCTTGCTTCCAACAAACGCTTTCATCGTCAAAAGACATTTAGACTTTCTTAGGTAATTATAATCCTATTTGTATATATAATTTTGTTGTTATTTCACGTTTATCTCATGTAAATTTGGATTACTACGTGTCTAAAAATACGTTTAACTCTTACTTTATTTTATTTTATATGATTTTGTAGTTATTTCATGTTTATATCGTGTAAAATTAGAACGTGATTTGGAGTGATCTTGGCGACTTTTGGCTTCCAACAAACGTTTTCATCGTAAAAGACATTTACAGATACTTAGGTAATTATTATCCTATTTAGTCTAATTTTGTTGTTATTCCATGTTTATCTCATGTAAATATGAATTGCTATATGTCTAAAAATACGTTTAGCTCTTAATTTATTTACGTATTTATTTTTCACACACAGACATGACAGAAAATGTGGATAAAAGTTGGATGAATTTAAGAAGATTCGAGGAAAAATACATTTTGGGAATATATTCATTTTTGGAATTTGCTAAAAAAAATTCAGTGAGTTGGAATGGTTATTACAAATGCCCCTGCATAGATTGTGGCAACATGTTATTTCAAAATGAGGCAGATATAATTTATCATTTGAAAAATGTTGGTATAATGAAAAATTATACTGTGTGAGATCAGCACGGTGAGATTACAAATATACCTACTGCATCGCAACGAAGGCTGAATATGATACGCGATCGAGCATCTTCGAGTCACAATGTCAGTCCTGTTTTACAATTCGTGGAAGATGCATTTCCATTCCGTGAGCGATACAATGACAATGAATCAATCGTCGAGGAGGGTACTCATGTTTGTGATGTGGACACTGTTGATAAAGTGACTGATGCCTATTCACAACTGATAGCGGAAACGAATACTACATTGTACGAGGGTTGTACAGAAACTTCCTTGGGTGCCCTTCTAAGAGCAATTTCTCTTAAAGAAGAAACTGGAATTTCTATCAAGGCATTTGATAAGCATTTGGGGTTTCAAAAATCTTTATTGCCCACTCCAAACAAGCTTCCTAAATCATATGCAGAAGCGAAAAAAATCCTCAAAGGCATTGGGATGGGGTATGAGGTTATACATGCATGTTTAAATGGTTGTTTCTTATACTACAAAGAAGGTGACAAGCATGACCAGTGCCCCGTATGTGGATTGCCAAGATATGAAGATGTCGGTAACAAAGTACCAATGAAGATTGTTCGTTATTTTCCTCTGACACCGAGGTTGCAGCGTTTGTACATGTCAAAATATATTGCAGGTCATATGCGGTGGCATGGTCAAAGGGAAACGTCCCCATACGATGATGTATAGATGTTGATCCAAACCCTCAGTGATTTGATAATGACCCTATCTTAAATACTTAGTGAAAATTGTAAGTAAACAATATGTATCAGAGTTTCACTATCGCTGATAAGTACTAAGATCTTACAGTACTGCTGATAGGAACTCTCGCACTTTTAGATTAAACATTCAGCGAACACTGTTCACCATATCGCTGAGTCTGTTCAGTCCTTATGGTGATCGCTGATAAGTTAGTTGTTTACTTATGATCCCTGAAGACAAGATTCACGTCAACAAAGGTTCTACGCTGAAGTCGAAGATCAAGCTCAAGAACCAGCGACAAATCTCCTAATGAACTGATGCGGATCAGCGAAAACTCAGATTTGTCCACTCAACGTGAAGTATCAAGTACAAGACTTTAGCTATCGCTGAACTTTATCATTCGCTGAATAGTAAATGATAATCGCTGAATCAACGAAAGCTGATCATGAAGTCCTCCGTACAAAGTACTTTTGTCTTAACCTCCCTTGCACGCCACCGTACGAAATGTCAGAAAAGAACCTCCGAAAATCTGAAATCGTACAACCACTCTGATACTACACTGTTCATTCATGCGGCTACTAAGGTTGTCAACAAAGGTCAATGACATGCAACCAATCCGCTGATGACACGTGTAAAGTGTATACTGAATTGCATTAAAAGCATGCAGTATATAAAGAGATGAACTCACTTCATTTGAAGTAACTTGCTAACTCTGGACAAGTTCAAATCTCTCTTAAGATAAGATTTTATTAGTAATCTCCTTATCTTTCTTAGTGCAAGAAACCTTAGTGTTCCAACTTGTTTAGATTTAGGTTTATCCTTAATCTTGTTTCCGCAACAAGCTGTAAATTGTTAATGATTTATCAATAAACAATTTAGAAAAGTAAAATAGTGTGTTTGTATTCAACCCCCCCCCCCCCCCCTTCTACAAACTTGTTTAGGCCTTTCGGGACCAACAAGTGGTATCAGAGCGGATTTGTTTAATCTCATAAACAAGATCTAATCTAAGATATTTCTCTTCCTAGCTATTATCTGAAAATGGCCAACTCAAACACAAACACTCACTATATTGACAATGGTTCTCTTGCAAAACCCCCTAGATTTTCCAGAGATAACTTCAACTTATGGAAAAATAGGATGACACTCTTCTTAGAAGGTGTAGACCCTACTATACCTTACTATCTTGAAAACGGCCCACACATCCCTGTAACAATTGATCCTGCAGTTCCAGCCACTGCAACTAGAGCTGCTATTCCAGAAAGGCTGATTCCAAAGGAAATCCATCATTGGACCGATGAAGACAAGAAGAAAGTGGCTATAGATACAAAAGCCAGATCCATACTATCCATGGCCCTTCCTGACGAAGTCTACCATTCCGTCATGAACCTGAAATCCTCAAAAGCCATGTGGGACACAATATGTGTTCAGTATGAAGGAACGTCTGAAGTCCAGGATTCAAGAAAGATCAACCTGGTAAGACAATACGAAAGCTTCATCTCTGGTAAGAATGAAACTCTCTCTGAAGTACATCAATGTTTTAATTGCTTAATTATAGATCTAAAAACGGTTGGTAAGGAATATTCTAACTTTGAAGTGCTGACAAAGTTTTTAGAATGTTTACCTGAAAGCTGGGACAATTATTCCATGTGTCTCAAGCTGTCGAAAGATCTAAGATCAATGACACTTGCTACCTTATATGGCACATTGCTGAATCATGAGCAATCTAGCCATCTTAAGAAGAATCTTGTAAAAGATTCCAAAAGCACCCCTGTTGCTTTAATCTCAGAGGAACCTTCTACTCAGCGACCCGTGGTCACTATCACTGAGTTAGAAAGTAACTCTGAAAGGTCATCAGATTCTGATTCTTCAGATGATGAATCCTTGGCTCTCCTAACTAAAAAGTTCAGGAGATTTGCCAAGAAGAAAATGTTTAGAAAGAACAAAACTCTTTCTATAGCTGACAAGCCTAAGTCATCAGCTTTTGTTGATAAGGCTACTGCTACTTGTTTCAACTGCGAAAAGACAGGTCATTTTGCTAACGAGTGCAGGTCAAAGAAAATCATGAGACCTTCAGCTTTTACAAAGAAATCCTTTGTTCCAAGGAATAAAGACGACAAATACTTAAAGCTGAAGGAGAAGTATGCAAAGCTGAAAAGCTTTAAGAAGAAAGGAAAAGGCCTGATGGCTGACTATGATTGGGCTGCTTCTGATGAAGAAGCCTCATCATCTGATTCTGAAGATGATGAAGCAAATCAATGTCTCATGGCCAAGATTGAAGAAGAGGAAGAAAGTTCAGACATTCCCTCCACTTCAACATCTGCCATTCAGGTATCACCTTCCTTCTTTACCAATATTGTAAATATTGATGAAGCTAATAGTCTCCGTAAAATCGAACTACTGACTAGAAGTTTATACGAAGCCATGAACGGCAAAGCTGTGGTTGAAAACCAAAATCTTGATCTCGCTGAAAAGCTTAAAAATTGCCACCTTCAAATAGAAAAGCTTTCTAAATTTGAAGAAGATTTTAAAGATCAAGTCCATTTAAATCAGCTAGTCAAAATCGAACGAGCGGAAGGTATCGCTGCATTAAAAGCTGAACAAGCTACTGTTGAAGGATGGTGTAATTCTTCAACAAAGATCACTGAGATAATTAAGGCTCAGATTCCTCTGAGTGATAAACGTGGTCTGGGTTATAAATATGATACTCCAATACCAACCACTGAACGTTCAATGCTTAAATTTGGAACGTTCGTATCCTCAATAGCTGACACTTCTTCATCTCAGTACTCCTCGTCGGTTACACCAATCCCTGAGGAAACTCCTACCTCAAAAGGTAAGGAGAAAATGGTTTATTCAAAACCTACCTCTGTCTCTAAAGACAAAGGTAAAGGAATTGTTATTTATCAAAATCCTCAGAAGGGTACTTTAGTACCTAAGCTGAATGCTTCTAAAGCCTTGGTGATTCATTCATCTGGTTCTAGAAATCAGACCTCTGGATCAGTTCAGCGACCTACTCCTAGACTCAGAGTAGATGTCCTTGGTAAGAAATCTGAAGAACTGAATGTTCGTCCTATTTCAAAAACCAATAGTATACTTGGTGCTGGCACTTCTAATTCCAAATTAAAAGCTCAGCACTCAAGTGGTCCTAGAACTAATTTTAGTTATAGGAAATGTTATCACTGTGGACTTACCGATCATATTGCAAGTAAGTGTCCCACAGCCACCAAAGCTGATAAGATAGCTAAGGTGAAGATAGCACCCAAGAAGACCAAACCAGTTGCAAGTCAGGTCAAGGTGACTCCTACCTCTGAGGTCAAGAAATTGACCAAAGTGAAGAAAGACAAAGCTGAATCTTCAAATGCTGCGAAGACTGCTGAACCCATTCCAACCTCTTCCACTGACAAACACGTATACATGGCGAAGTGGGTACCCAAGCAAAACTAATCTTCCTTTGTATTGCAGGTTAAGAAGGGTATCTGGTATCTCGATAGCGGATGCTCTAGACACATGACTGGAAAGAAAAGCCTGCTCGCTGAATACAAGGAAGAGAAGGGTCCCTCTGTGACTTTCGGTGGAAATGGAAAAGGACACACCCGAGGGTATGGTGTACTTTCAAATGGTACAACATCCTTTAGAAGAGTCGCATATGTTGAAGGGATGAAGCATAATCTTCTGAGCATCAGTCAGCTTTGCGACATGGATAACAAAGTGATTTTCACTAAGGAATCCTGCTTTGTCTCTGACAAAAAGGAGAAGATAGCTCTCAGCGGTTATCGTTTGGAAAATGTTTACGTTATAAACATGGACTCAACAACCACTGAGAACTCCTGTTTCTTCTCAAAGGCATCTTCTGATGTCAACTGGCTATGGCACAAGAGGCTCTCACATCTCAACTTCAAGACACTGAATACTCTTTCATCCAAAGAGTTAGTCACTGGTCTACCTCAACATTCATACGCCAAAGAATCCTTATGTTCAGCGTGTGAAAAAGGGAAGCAGACCAAGGCAAGCTTTAAGTCCAAGCAAGTTTCCTCAGTGTCATCTCCTCTTCAACTACTCCATATGGATTTGTTTGGCCCCGTTAACAAACAATCCATCGCTGGAAAGAAATATACGCTGGTCATAGTTGATGAATTCTCTCGTTACACATGGGTAATGTTTCTCCGTTCTAAGAGTGACACCCCTGAAGAACTCATCACCTTTGTTCGAAAGATGGAAACTCTGAACAATATGACTGTTCGCTCAATAAGGAGTGATCATGGAACTGAATTCAAAAACAGTTCTCTTGATTCCTTCCTTGAGAGCAAGGGTATTTCTCACAACTTTTCGTTAGTGAGAACACCACAACAAAACGGAGTCGCTGAAAGAAGAAATAGAACAATTATTGAAGCTGCACGTTCAATGCTCAGCGATTCTCACCTGCCTACTCAGTTTTGGGCAGAAGCTGTCAACACGGCTTGTTTTACGTAAAATAGGTCGCTGATAGTCAAAAGATTCAAAAAGACAGCCTATGAACTTTTTCATGGGAGAAAGCCTTCAATCAGCTTTCTTCACATCTTTGGTTGTCAGTGTTTCATACTGAACAACAGAGATGCCCTTGGAAAGTTTGATCCTAAGGCTGATGATGGAATCTTTCTTGGATACTCCTCAATTTCCAAAGCCTTCAGAGTCTTCAACCGAAGAAGACAAACTGTAGAAGAAACTATTCACGTCACGTTTGACGAATCCCGTTCAGCGAACTCTAAACCGAACGCTGATACAGAAGAACTGAATCAATGGATGTTTTCTCATCTTGGTGATTCAGAAGATGTTCCCACTACTCATGCTCATACAACTGAAAATGATGGTCCTACTATCATTCCCAATATGCAGAATAGTGAAGCTGAAACATCTTGGGTCTCAGCTGTTCCTATAAACACTATACCAGCAGTTGATCCAAATGTCTCAGAAATTCCATCTATTTCTCATCAATCAGTGAATGAAGTGACAAATGCAAGCATTCCTCTCTTAGCTGATAATCCAGAAGTAGCTGAAGCCTCATCTTCAGTTTCTCCAGTTCAGACTGAGTCAGCGACGCATGCTCCGGCTCAGCGATGGACTGTAAATCACCCAATCGATTAAATTCTTGGTGATCCCAACGCTGGTATTCAGACTCGTAGAAGTGCAGGTAATATTTGTTTATTTGTTAACTTTATTTCTCTAACTGAACCAAAGAAAATAGATGATGCCCTCAAAGATCCAAACTGGGTCAGCGCTATGCAAGAAGAGCTGACTGAATTCGAAAGAAACAAAGTTTGGAAACTTGTTCGGAGACCAACTGACAAAACAGTGATAGGCACTAAGTGGGTCTATCGAAACAAGTTGGACGAACATGGTACTGTAACTCGCAACAAAGCTCGTCTTGTTGCTCAGGGATACAGACAAGAGGAAGGCATAGATTATGACGAAACCTTTGCTCCAGTAGCAAGACTTGAATCTATTCGTCTTTTCTTAGCATATGCTGTACACAAAAACTTCACTGTACATCAAATGGATGTTAAGTCAGCGTTTCTAAATGGAAAGCTGAATGAAGAAGTTTATGTGGAACAACCTCCAGGATTCTCAGATCCTAAGCGTCCAGGTTATGTTTTTAAGCTGGATAAGGCACTTTATGGCTTGAAGCAAGCTCCTCGTGCATGGTATGACACTCTTTCTACTTATCTCCATCTTGAAAAATTTGAGAGAGGTAAGATTGACAAGACTTTGTTTTTTTAGAAAAATAAAAGGTCATATCATTTTAGTTCAAATATATGTTGATGACATTATATTTGGTTCTACTAACCCTGAGCTTTGTACTCGTTTCGCTGATAGAATGAAAGATGAGTATAAAATGAGTATGATGGGTGAACTAACATATTTCCTTGGTCTTCAGATTAAGCAAACTGAAAAAGGAACTTTTATAAATCAGGGAAAGTATGTTAAAGATATGCTGAAGAAATTCGACTTAACTGAAAGTTCAGCTATGAAAACCCCTATGGCACCACCGCTGATACTTGATAAGGACACAAAGGATGTTCCTGTCAATGTCACGTTGTACCGTGGGATGATCGGCTCACTACTGTATCTTACAGCTAGCCGACCCGATATTATGTTTGCAACATGTCTGTGCGCACGATATCAAGCTGAACCTAAGATATCCCATATGAAAGTTGTAAAGCGAATCTTTCGATATCTTAAGGGTACAGCGAATCTAGGTCTTTGGTATCCCAAAGATTCAGGATTCGATCTAACCGCCTATTCAGACAGTGATTTTGCAGGTTGCAAAATGGATAGGAAAAGCACCACAGGAGGATGTCAGCTCCTGGGTGGAAAGCTGGTAAGTTGGACAAGTAAGAAGCAAAACTCAGTGTCCACTTCCACAGCTGAAGCTGAGTATGTAGCCGCTGGAAGCTGCTGTTCTCAAGTCTTGTGGATGAGAAATCAACTACTAGACTATGATCTTCAGCTCTCCAAAATTCCAATCTATTGCGACAGCACAAGTGCCATCGCTATAGCAAACAATCCAGTGCTACACTCAAAGACAAAACACATAGAAATCAGATATCATTTTATCAGAGATCATGTGATGAATGGTGATATAGAACTTCATTTTATCCCAACTGATTATCAGTTAGCTGATTTGTTTACCAAACCTCTTGATGAGACAAGATTCAACTTTCTCATCAGCGAGCTTGGAATGCTGAACTTTGAAGGATAAATCTTCAGCGGTTCACATTTAATCAGCGATACGTTTATACATTCATGTATAGGCTCTCGGATAAAATAAACTTGTACAATCCATTTCATCATCTTCTCTCTGAATAAATTTGGTTAAACTGATATCAAGGTATGTTTTCTCTCTCTGACAAAACGCATGAAAATGCAAGATTTCAAATTCTTTCATCGCTGAATATCTCTTCCTTAACAGCGATATTTTGAAATTTCTTAAAACCCTCACTGATATTTCTATTCAGTGCTTCATATTTTCCAAAGAGTCCCTGAGTTTTTCTTTCAAAACCTCAGAGACAACGAAAGAATGTGAAAGGACAGTTGTGACGTCATTGCAACGGATAACACCAGGCACGCTCTTTTTCTGACACACGTTTGCACGTTTCGTTGTCTATCCAATCAAATGCAAACACGTGTCCGTGTCATGATGAAAAAGTTTCCCGCTCAAGTTTTTCTCTCTCTACTCTCTTCCTATATAAACACTCTCAAAGTTTATATTTGTCTTTTACGCGAATCAATCTTTCTCCGCAAGAAAAGAACACTGTTGCATTTTGTGCTCTCAATCTTCAAGAATTGTTCATCATCTTCTTCATCAAACTCAAGGTTAATATGTTCTTATCTATTATCAAATGCGAATAACTTGTTTTCGATCTTATCATTGTTTTACACAAGATCAAACAAAAGAACTCAAAAATAAAATCATTTTCTTTCATGGTTTTATAAACACAACCATTTCATGGTTGTTCTTCAAGTTTTAAATCTAAAATCTTAAAAACTTGTTCTTCTTTCGTATCCATTTTTTTTAAGAAACCGGAATACAAGGCTTATGGGTGTTATATTCGTTTTTTTTAAAACAAGAAAAACCCTAATCTTCATTAAGATTTTTTTTGTCTGAATGAAATGGACAAAATTCGAAAAATCTTAATGGAAATTTTCTTTCCACATTAAGATATTTCTTATTTGTTAACATCTTTGGTTGAACTGATAATCCAGTGAAATGGCAACTTCAAAGCTGAATGTTACCGCTGAGTCCATCTCCGCTGATTCTGAGGAACTGGAAATCACCAAAGCTCCTCAGGTTAAGTTTGAGCTGGATCAACTAGACTGGACAAAGGCAAACAACCTCTCAGCGCTTCTCGAGTTTCCTCCTCGGAAGCAGGTATCCCATCTAGACGACGCTGTAAATTTTTTGAAGAATAGCCCCATCTACACAGCACTGACAATCACACCTCCTGCCAGTCAGCGTCTATTATCCCAATTCTGGTACTCTGCCAGACACACCGACCTACCCTCCGCCAAAGATCCATCTAAAACCATCGACTGCATACTCAGCGATACTGAGTATGGCACCATCAAGATAACCCCCGCAATAATCCGCAAAGCTCTGAAATTCCCTAACGCTACCTCAGAAAATCCTTTCATTCCATTACCTGACCACAAGAAGCACGCTGACAAGGAAGAAATCATTGCTTTCCTTGATGCGATGGGTTACATCTGGGAGACTGGAAGAGACAAGCTACCTGAGAAGAAGCTGACGCTGATAAAGAAATCCAAGATGCCCAGCGAGATGAACTTCATCTTCGCTCACCTGATCAGCTGCATGACAGCGAAATCCGGATCTTCTGATCAAGCCGCTCAACCTCAGCAGGCCATGGGTTACGCACTGCTGAAAGGTCTCAACATTGACTGGGCCTCCATCATCTATGAAGACCTCATTCAACGTGTTGATTCTGCCGCTGACCGACCAGCATGGGTCCCTTACCCACGATTCATCAGCGCCATCTTTCAATATGGCCTGAAGGACAGCTATCCTGAAGAGGGTGATCTGAAACTCTCTCAGATTGGCCCTAAAGTTCTCGACTTCAAGCCTGTCGCCAACGAGGTACGTCTCTCTACCCTTCTCACTCTACTTAATTCTCCGCTTTCTGTGGCTCCTTCAGCGACAATACCCCTCGCTGATTCCCAGGCCACAAAATCCATTCCTTCTAAGAAAAGGAAACAATCTCTTACCCCTCTTGATTCCAAAAGGATCAAGAAAACCAAGGAGCAACCCCAGCAATTCCATGCTGAAGACTCCTCAGCTCATTCTGAAGAGCTGAAGGAAAGTTCCGTGGTACGCTCTGCCACACCAATTCAAGCCATCCCTTCTAAACCTACTTCAGCGTCCTTAAACGCTGAGGTTAGAACTTTGGAATCTACCCAACCTTCTTCAGTCTCTCAAAAGACTGATGAAGTACTTCTCAGCGAATCCAACGCTGAACTTGCAACCCAACCCCAATTCTTATCCTTCGATCCTCCCTCTATTTCTTTGGACACTCCTCCAGTTAAAGCTGGAGATGCCATCATTCAAGAAGCCGTTGAAGCTTCTCAGCGAATGACGAAGAAAGGACCTGCAGAGATCTCCATCCCTCACGGAACTTTTGAGGGAGATATGGAACACTATGGAGGGACTCGAAACTTTGATGAGTTCGTCAACGCTCCTGCAGGTACAGATCCCACCTTAAACACTGTAACTAAACCTGAAACTTCTGAGCTTTCCTTTGTTCACAAGTACTTATATGTTACAGGTCCTTATTTGGGAGACATCAACCAGTCTCTGAAGTCCATGGAGATGAAACTTACAGATCTCACCACCGGTCTATCAAATAACTCTACAGCTGTAACAAACGCTGGAGAGAATCTGACGAAGCTGACTGCTGTGGTGGAAAAGAAGGCCTCCTCTGATGACATCAAAGACCTTGATAAAACTCTCGCCGACTTTGCCAAAGTGCTCTCCGACATCTACACTGACTACACCAACCTCAAATCATCAGTTTCCACCGTTTCCAGCGAGGTTACAACGCTGAAGAAATCGGTTGGTACACTCGAAGGTGATATGTCAGTGGTCAAGACCGACTTGGGCTCAGTGAAGACCGACCTTAGTTCTGTCAAGACAATGATCGAGACGCTGGTGAACAAGGCAAACAATCCAGCTCCTGCTCCGGCCCCTGCACCTATTTTGGACTCATTCACCGCAGAGGATCGCCAAGAGCTGAAGAAAATCACGCCTGCTATTTCTGGCCTAGAAGACAGAATAGCTAAGCTTGAAGGTTGTGTGAAAGTCTCTGGCCCAGAAGACAGAGACAACACCAATGCTGAATCTACCCATTCCTCCCCCGCCCATCATGAGAAAGAGGGGGAGAAGAGCGCTGAAGATCAAAATAAGAGCGCTGAAGACCTTTCCCATGATGAATCTATCAGGGGAGAGGGTAATAAAGATCTGATTACTAGACCTCAGGGAGATGAAAACCCTGAGGGAACCGAGAACCTCGCCTCTATATCTGAGGGGGAGCAACTCGAAGAAGATGCTGAGGAATCCGAAGCAGAAGAAGACGAAGACATCGACATCCCTGAAGCTGAACCATCCTCCTCTCCAAGGAACGATGATGATGATGATGATGAAGATGACGAATTCTTTGTCGTCAAACATGCTCCTCGAAAAGCTCTTAAAGGGATCGTGATAACCGAATCCACAGGGGAGAAGACAAAAACAAAGACAAAGCACTCAGCCTCTGGCGCTGAGAAAAGCAAAGACAAAGGCATCGCTGAAGATGATAATCTGGCGATCCTACTTGCAAAGCCGATTTGTCAGGTACACTAAACTTATTTTTCCTTCCCTGATCATCTCTGAACAATCAGTTATCCATTCCACAAACACCATACACATCCACATTTTTTTCTATCTTTTCTACCCAAGTTCTTCTACCCAGTTCTTATTTGTAAGATCGCTGCGTTTCAGCTAGTCCTCTCCCCTATTTGAGGATATCGCTGAAGGATCTACTATTGCGACTTCACCAATAATTCCAGCTACCGCTGAAGACATAATCCCAGTCTTAGATTTAATCTCTGAGACTGATGAACCAGAAGAACAACCTCTCTCGCACAGAAACAGACCTTCCTCAGTTCCTCAAAAGCTGAGTGAAGAAGATCAAAAGAGGAGAGAAGAAATGATAAAGCGATTCGAGGATCAGCGAATCATTCTAAGGCGCGATCAACTACCTTCAGTTCCTCCTAAGTTCAGAATTTCAAAAGCTGAATACCAGGATCATCTCAGAGCTGAACGCCTCATCGCTGAAAGGAAGGAAGCTGAAGATAAAGACAGAGAATACGCCATCAAGCTCACTCAAGAATCTGTCAAAGACCCCAAGCTGAAGCGTATTCCCATTCAAATCCAACGAAAGCTTTGGGAACAAGCCCAGAAGATCGTGGAAAAGAAAGCTAAAGTTTCTCAGACCACCCTGATCTGGTGTAAAGAGAAAATCCACTTCAGATATCGTCCAGCGAAGATCAACAAGGTATTCATCTCTGGAAGAACCTCCATCGGAGTACCTATTGTTGACCTCAAACTGTTCAGAGAAGACGGCTCATCTGAAACCTTTCGTGCTGACACTGTAAAAAGGTATGGTCTCTCTGAATGGCTGGAGATGAGGTTAGCTATCCAACCATCACAATCTAAGTACAAGGATCATTTCGAAAAGCTGATAAACAGACAGATCGATTTGATATCTTCTTGTGTGGATATTCCTCTTGTTCCTGATCTAAAGCCGAAAAGAAAAAGGGGCTCACCAAAGAAGAAACGTCAAGATTCAAACTCAGGTCCTGTCATACGAAATGAAACTGGAATTGGTTTCTCTCGCGCTGAAGTACTTGGTCCTGATCCTGATCTATCTGCCCTTGACATCTCTTTGCCACCATGTGAACTTTTCGTCCCTGGTAAAGTCATCAGTAATCCTTATGGAATATTCTTTCTTGACTACGACGGACGTAAATGCTATCAACGGATCGCTGAGCTTCCAATCACTCCAATCGAACAGCTCAGAGATCTCATCTACTGGTGCGACTTCAGAAAAGACATTCAGGTACGACACCTAAAACCCTTGATTTTTGAAGCTGCTCTGAAGCTAAAGAATAAAGGAGAAAAGGTTCCTGACTGGATGATTCCAACTGAAAAGACAACCCTTGATGAACTTCTCATTAAGGAAGAACCCTTTGAAGGCTGACAACAATCACCACTTTCTCTATTGTATCAGTCATCCTTCAGTACTTGTAATTTATTTCGCTTGTACTTGTAATCTTTCTTATTCATATTGTAACCTGATTCAAAGATTTAAAGAAAGATTTCAGCGAATGTACTTTACTCCATCAGTACTGAAAAGATCCCAGAAAACAGTAAAAGGGACAAATATTTTATTTGTTCTTTTTATTCTTATGTTTTCATTAAATAGCAATTTTCTTTGTTGCTATGTCATAATCAAATAGGGGGAGATTGTTGATCCAAACCCTCAGTGATTTGATAATGACCCTATCTTAAATACTTAGTGAAAATTGTAAGTAAACAATATGTATCAGAGTTTCACTATCGCTGATAAGTACTAAGATCTTACAGTACTGCTGATAGGAACTCTCGCACTTTTAGATTAAACATTCAGCGAACACTGTTCACCATATCGCTGAGTCTGTTCAGTCCTTATGGTGATCGCTGATAAGTTAGTTGTTTACTTATGATCCCTGAAGACAAGATTCACGTCAACAAAGGTTCTACGCTGAAGTCGAAGATCAAGCTCAAGAACCAGCGACAAGTCTCCTAATGAACTGATGCGGATCAGCGAAGACTCAGATTTGTCCACTCAACGTGAAGTATCAAGTACAAGACTTTAGCTATCGCTGAACTTTATCATTCGCTGAATAGTAAATGATAATCGCTGAATCAACGAAAGCTGATCATGAAGTCCTCCGTACAAAGTACTTTTGTCTTAACCTCCCTTGCACGCCACCGTACGAAATGTCAGAAAAGAACCTCCGAAAATCTGAAATCGTACAACCACTCTGATACTACACTGTTCATTCATGCGGCTACTAAGGTTGTCAACAAAGGTCAATGACATGCAACCAATCCGCTGATGACACGTGTAAAGTGTATACTGAATTGCATTAAATGCATGCAGTATATAAAGAGATGAACTCACTTCATTTGAAGTAACTTGCTAACTTTGGACAAGTTCAAATCTCTCTTAAGATAAGATTTTATTAGTAATCTCCTTATCTTTCTTAGTGCAAGAAACCTTAGTGTTCCAACTTGTTTAGATTTAGGTTTATCCTTAATCTTGTTTCCGCAACAAGCTGTAAATTGTTAATGATTTATCAATAAACAATTTAGAAAAGTAAAATAGTGTGTTTGTATTCAACCCCCCCCCCCCCTTCTACAAACTTGTTTAGGCCTTTCGGGACCAACAAGAGACACCCAGCGGATGGTGAAACATGGAAAGATTTTGATAGGTAATTCTTTTAATATATTTATATTTTTGACAAGTAAATCCTTTGAATATATTTGTATTTCTTTTACAAGTAAATGTTTTTAATATATTTGTATTTTTTTATAATTAAATGCTATTAATATATTTATTTTTTTGACACAAAATAGGTCATATCCTCAATTTGCGAGTGACCTTAGAAACGTTCGCATCGCTTTATCGACTGACGGGTTTAGTCCTTTCGGGGCTTCTGCTACTCCCTATAGCCTTTGGCCAATTGTTGTGATTCCATACAACTTACCTCCTTCGATGTGCATGCAAAAGGAATTTAATATACTAACGATGTTGATATCCGGACCAAAATCCCTAGGGAAATGTCTCAATGTGTTTATGAGACCACTGATTGATGAGCTCAAAACTCTTTGGGATACAGGTTTTAGGACATGGGATCGATATGGGGAAGAGTACTTTATGATGAAAGCTGCGGTGATGTGGACCATTAGTGATTTTCCGGGGTTGGGAATGTTAGGTGGTATTCAAACGAAAGGGTACAAGGCGTGTCCCATATGTTTGGATGACACAGATGCTAAGTTCTCTCATGGAAGGATGTCGTATATGGGGACACGTAGATGGCTAGATATGAATCATGAATTTCGAACTCAAGGGAGAGATTTTAACGGAAAGAACGAATTTCGATTAGCTCCACAAACTCGAACCGCGATCCAGATTTACAGGGAAACCGTCTCCCACTGATACCCTCGTTTGAGTTTGGTTAAAGAGAAGAAATCGAGACAGGTTTGTAAATCTGTTACATTCAGAACTTGTATTTACTTTTTATATATGAAAGTTGAACTAAGGTTATTGTAAACATTATAGGGAATGAATGAGCCAAAGTTGTGTTGGACTCACAAAAGTATCTTTTGGGAGCTCCCGTATTGGAAGAAATCTAGAGTGAGACATGCCTTGGATGTAATGCACATCGAGAAGAATGTATGTGACAACATTCTTGGTACTATTCTTGGGTTTGATGGAAAATCTAAGGACGGCCTTAAAGCCCGCAAAACTCTTGAGGATATGAAGATACGCAAGCATCTTTGGCCGAAGAAACCCCGAGGCACTTCGGGAAAGACAACATTACCTTATGCTAATTACACAGTGAAGCCTCAATTTCGCCTCGAGGTACTTGATCAAATTGTTGTGGTTCAGTATCCTAGCGGTTATGCTGGTAGCTTAAAGAACAAGGTAAACATAAATGACAAGAAGTTTTATGGTTTGAAGACTCATGACTGCCACGTGTTGCTCCAACGCATTCTTCCCGTGGTCATACGACGCTACGTGGCCAATCATGTCGCTGACGCAATTTGTGACTTATCTAGATTCTTTCAGATGTTGTGTGCTCGAGAGTTGAAGAAATCGGATGTTGAACAAATGCAAAAAGACATTATTCTGATATTATGCAAGTTAGAGGCGATATTCCCCCGGCTTTCTTCACAATCATGGTACATCTTTGCATCCATCTTCCTGAACAAGTCCTCCTAACCGGTCCTGTGCATTACACTTTGATGTTTCCTATAGAGAGGTATATGCACACTAATGATATTGATAAATAATTATATTGATTTGTATTAATTAAGGATCTTATTTTTCAGGCAACTTGGAGAATACAAGAAACATGTAACAAATACACGTTACCCAGAGGGTTGTATTGCTGAACGATACCTCATGCATGAGTGTGTGACGTTCATGAATCTCTATTTGAACAACGAATCGTCCGTACATAACAACAATTTGATGTCGGATTCATCTCGATGGAGCTTATCAGCCGTGTCTGATTATGTTATCCCGAATAGTCGCCTCTGGAACGCCACTTTGACTAGAGAAGAAATGGAAACAGCTCGTTGGATGGTTATTATCAATTGTACAGAAGCACAACCAGATATTGATAAGTTCAATGAACTTTATGCAATAAACTACCCGGAAGGTTGCTTCGAGCATCGTATCGCGACGTTCCATCAGACTTTTAAAACTTGGGTAAACATTTCGACCATAACTTTCAAAACTTAGATAAACATTAATTATGTTTTTCTGATCATTCATATATTTTATTATGCAGATGGCAGACGAACAACGCAATGTACAACAAGAACTAGAGATACTATCACGTGGCCCTCAACAAATCGCTGTATACCTACAGTGTAACGTGAACGGTGTCAGATTTGTATGTGAACAGCGAGATGAGAGTCGTAAGACACAAAATAGCGGGGTGATGATAGTGGCAGACGGCGTGTCGTACTATGGGGTTCTACTACAAGTTGTAGAGCTAAAGTATCCCGAAGCAATGTCGGTCGTGTTGTTTAAGTGTAGGTGGTACGACGAAGAAAATACAAAGTTAGATCGTGGTCTGATTTCTATTGATACAAATACTGATTGCTACAAAGATAGTCAATTTTGTCTCGCCTTACATGCAAAACAAGTATTCTACGTCGATGATCCAATGTTTGGTAACAGTTGGAAAATTGTTCATCACATGTTTCATAGAGGTACATACAAGGCGAGTACACTTGCACGAAATACAAATGTCGGTCCACGGTATGAGGTAGAGGAACCATACCAAGAGCCCGTGACTACCACCATTCCCATGTGTCAGATTTTTATTGACATTGGTTCTACACCGCGTATTGATATACCAAATGATGATGATGATGAGAACGATGAAGATTACAACGAGGAAAAGGGCGAGAACGACGAATACGGCAGTGATGACGAGGAAAAGGACAAGGACGATGTGCTTTGAATCAACGACGGTACAGATTCAGATAATGATGTCAATGAGTTTTATAAGACTAACGATGAATATCGTCATGACCCGAATTATTGATTAAACATTTGTATGTGTGATGCAATGAACTAATTTAATTTAGTTAACAATTTAATTTAATTAACAGTTTTCATTTTTTTCTATTTAATTAACAGTTTAATTTAATTAAAAAAGTTGTATTAACTTGTAATATTTACTAACTTGCACATAATTAAGATATTAACATTCTATCCATCAAAATGTTTTTTTTAATTTTTTATTTTGTACTCTTGTCCTATGCTAATTAACAATTTGTATTAGTAATTTAATAAAAAAATAGATTGATATAATATGATAGATTAATTATGAGTATACAAATAACAAATTTTGTTTCCCCCACTTTGTTTCCCATGTCCCCAAATTTTCATTTCCCACACAATTTTCACTTCCCAATTGTTTCCCACCTCTTTCCCCAAATTTTGTTTTATTAGGTTAAAAAACAAGATGAAAATTGAAAACCCCAAATCTCACTTTGTTTTCCACGCCTCCATCGCCACCACCACCACCGAACGCCGCCTCCATCGCCACCACCACCACCAGTCGCCATCGTCGCTGTCATTGTCGCCACCAGTACAACCAGTCGCCACCACAACCACCAGATGCCGCCTCCATCGCCACCACCACCACCAGTCGTCATCGTCGTTGTCATTGTCGCCACCAGTACCACCAGTCGCCACCACCACCACCAATACCACCAGAACCACCAGTCGCCACCACCACCACCAGTCGCCACCAGTACCACCAGGTACGACGCATTCTCTCTTCCCAATCAATGTTGAGAGTTAAGTTGGTGTTTATGTGCTATTTTACAAAATTTTGAAGTTTTATGCGATGATTTGTAGTTGATTTCATAGTCTTAAAACAGTTAATAGTAGTATGTCAGGATTGAAAAGTTGTATTGATAATTTCTTCGATAATGTTGATAATAAGATCGAGAAAATAACTTGCATGTATGCTAATAAGATGATAAATAGTTGTTTCAGTGTTGACTAACTAGTATGTATCTTATAGGAAACCTTTCACAAAAAGTTCAATTGGTTTAGGATCTTGGATATCTTGCCTCTTCCCTTGTATGTAAAGCTATATACGACCCACCCCTCAGCATATGTAGCTGATTCGTCTTTTAGAGTCAAGGTATAATTTATTTCAGTCAAGTTGTTGATAAAAATCTGATATGTAAAAAAGCACACTGTATGTTGAAAAATCTTAATATGTAAAAAAGCACACTTTTTAATATATAAAAAAGCACACTGTATGTTGAAAAAAATCTTAATATGTAAAAAATAAATTATCAAACAGTGGGTTTTTGTTTTGGTTCTTGTTGACTTGTGGTTGGTTTCTTGTGGTTTGATCGGCCAAGTGTGTATTTTATAAGTCTATATATTTAATTTTATCTGTTGTTTATAAATGTATTAATCTGTTTTGATCTGCCAATTGTGTATTTTATAAGTCTATATATGTTTTTATATATACATTATTTGAAGATTGATATGCCTCCAAAAAGAAGTATAGCCTTCAATTTAGCAAAGGCATCGGCCTTGGAGAGGACTACCACACGTTCAGAGGGCGATTCGGTGGATGTCTCGTTAGAGGTGACACCTTTCGTTTCCGTCCAACGCCGATTGTACCCTCCGACTTCGGGGTCACCAACTACACCGGTGTCACCAACTACAGATGTGACACATCCCGACACCGAGGCGAGCACTTCTACTAGTGGGCCACCGGCTTTAGATATACGTATTAATTGTCGCCACACCCGCATCCATGTTGAACCGACGGAAGAGTCGGTGACAAAGAAGGCAAGACGGGGGATTATCACGGGAAAGGTGATCAAGAGAGACATCACAAACAATGAGAATAAACGTCTCCCACTCAAGTGGAGCATGGATAAGGAGTTGCCCGACACAAACGGTGTCATTAGGACCGCAAAGCAAATTGGGAGCATTGTTCGGGAACATATTCCGATGTTGACCGAATATTATTTTGATCTCGAGAAAGATGATTTTAAGATTGTAGTTGATCAACTTAGCGTAAGTACATTTTGATTGTTAGTTCTTAATTTTATTCTATGATTTATACCTCTTATTAATAATGATTAACTTTTTATTTCATATTGATTTGTATTTGCTTTTCAGGTTTTTTTAGATTGATTTGGATGGACCTCCGGGTGAAGCCTTATTTGAGTGGATCCACGCAACTGCGCGTCGTGCATACAATAGGTGGAGAACTGATTGTCACACGTTGTACAAGCATCAAGGTCGTCTTCCCATTCCGAAAAACTTTGTACATCGGCCAAATCAGTGGGACTTTTGTGCACGCTTTTTGAAGAAGAAACATGGAAGGTATTTAACTAGTATATAATTAAATATACAAATTATTGTTGAGTTTAGATTGTAAAATAAGTGTTTCTCATGTTGTAGAATAAATCAAAGAGGATGTCGGAAGCAAGATTGTCTAAAAATAGGGTCGAGCATAAATCGGGACCGATTTTGTTCAAGTTTAGGGCTAATAAACTTGAAGCTAACGGACATGTGGCTCCTTATCTCGGTACAATTGCCGAGACCACTAAAAGCGAAGACCGTAAAGTAAGTATTTATAGTATGATGATTTGTAAAGAACTTTTTATCCATATTTAGGTTACACACTTGCACTAATTATAATTAAAAGCAATGTCTTTTATAGTTTTAAATATGTTAATAATTGTTTGAATCGTATTTATAGAAACTTGTTGAGGAAGCGATTGAGAAGATAAAGAATGATTCCGACGACACTTTAGATTCTACCGTTCTTCCAATGCGTTGCCCAATTGAAAAAGAAATATCAATAATTGAGGAAATAGTTGGTTCTTCGGTTGGGACGGTTGTTCGAGGTATGGGTTGCTTGGCGGTTCGAGCTCCGAGGATGAGAGGTCCGACGAAGGGAACCTTTATGCCCGTTGATGATTTGTGGCGAAAACTTGCCGAACATGACGAGGAGATTCGCTTACTAAAGGAGGCACAAGATGAAGCAAAAAAGGAAGCCGCCGAACAAAAAAATATGATATTATCTTTGATGCAAATTTGCGGTGTTGCTAGCGATGCAAACTCCAACTCAACAACCTCGACAAGCCAGACTTTAGGTTAATTTTTATTTTTATGTTTTCGTATTTTTGCCGACTTTTGGACTTGTTTAGGAAAAACATTATCGTTCAATTATAGAATTTATTAGTTTTATTTGGTTATTGGAGTTGTTTGTCGATTCACACGAGTTTGTTTGTTTATGGGAGTTTGTAGAAAACATGCGAGTAAAAAAATCATCATGGTGCACAAAATGTGCAATAATATTTTTTTTATATAAAACATCTTTGGCAACATATGCAAATAGTATATGTTGTCTAAGTTGATATCTTAGGCAACATATGCAAATAGTATATGTTATCTAAGTTGATATCTTAGGCAACATATGCAAATAGTATATGTTGTTTAAGTTGATATCTTAGGCAACATATGTTTTTATCATAGGCAACATAACCAGGTGTGTGTTGCTTAAGGAGTCCGCTTAGGCAACATATGTTGTTTGCTTATGTTGCCTAGGTTCTTATAGGCATGTTGCCTAAGCCTTAGGCAACATATAAACCCCTCTTAGGCAACATTTTTCATTTGTTGCCTAAGTGAGATTTGGTGTAGTGTAAGGCCATCAGTACCCCATCCCTTCTATCTTTCAAAGATTCCACTCCACATCAGCGCCACATCAGCTTTTCTTCCATCCCTCACTCCATTCCTCACGATCCCTAAACACCCGTACCCCATTCCCTCAAACCCTTTTGCCACCTCATTTATTTTAATTCTTTTATTTATACATTTAATTATTTAACAAAATAAAAATATTTATATATTTTTTAACAATAATAATAATAATAACAATAAAAAATAATTACCACCGCTTTGTGCGTTACCGACCACGGGGTCCTCCGAAACGTCAACCCACACCGACACTAACGCGAGTTCCTCGTCTCTTGTCCACGTTTGTTTGGCGGCTTTCTTTGGTCTCGGATTTGATGGTTCTGGGTTAGATTGTTGTGTCGGGATAGATTGTGGTGTGTTCGGGGTAGAAGGTTGGGTTTCCGGAACAATGTCGTCGTCGAGATTGAAGTTGGTCGGAGTAAAACCTTGTTCAATCAACCCGGGACGTGTAAATTGGTAAGGAATTTGTTGGTGAAATTGTTGGTGAAATTGTTGGGGAAATTGTTGCGGATATTGTGGCGGATTTTGTTGCGACCATTGTAGCGGAATTTGTTGCGAAAATTGCGGATGATAACCTTGTTGTGTAAACGCTTGGAAACCAAGCTCTTGATCTTCTTGCGATTGTGGTGTATTCGGTCGGTTACGACGGGATGTAGGTGTTCTGTTTGGATTCATGATGAGAGAGGTGTGTAAAATAAGAGGTTGAGAGAATTTGAGAGAGTTTGAGAGGTGTGTAAAATAAGAGGTTGAGAGAATTTGAGAGAGTTTGAGAGGTGTGAGAAATAAGAGGTTGAGGGTTAAATATATAGGTGAGAAAAATAGAGCCGTTCAACGGCTATTTTATTAAAAATTGAATAAATTTTTTTTTAATAATCCTCGGGATGGATCGGGATCCCATCCCGCCCCGCATGCCATCCCGAGCCGTAGCCCAACCCCGCTCCTTCCCCGCTGCCACCTCACCCATCCCGAGCCCCGCTACCGAAGGCCTAACTAGACAATAAAATTTTGTAAAGTTGAAAATTAAGTATTTTAACAAAACATGGAATTTACTCTAATTTTAGTGTAACCATTACCCATATTAAAACGACAATAGAGCATTTCCAACAACTTCCCCAAAATAGGGAAAATGGAGAAAATAGGGATTTTGGGTTAATATTTAGCTCCAACAGTTTCCCTAAAACTATCCCTAAAATGAAGAAAGCTGGAGAGAGAAGGTTTTTTTCTCCAAAAATGATTACCAAGTGAGATGACCAATAGGAAACTTTGAAAATAAATATGTAGAGAGAGAAATAATATTTTAATAGATGAATGGAATATTTTAGTATTTAAATTAATGTTGGATTCTCAAAAATGAGAAAACTGTTGGAGATGAATGTATTTTTTTAGGGATTTTGACTTTTGATTCTTCATTTTTGAGAAATTACGGGGAATCTGCTGTATTTCTTAAAGGTAAAACCATTAAAAAATTAATTGATCCATCAAAAACATTATAATTTTGTAACGAGAAATGCGACCAATAAACTAAAATCTAATACAAAAATAACAAATAAACCAACCAAATTAATAAAATAAAAAACATATATTTTACTCAATAATACAAACACCAAACAAATAAATAATTTCTTTTAAACAAATCAATTAATCCAAATCTCATTTTGTTTTATTATATCAACCAAAAGGATCCAAATCCTTGTTATAATTTTCTGCTGCTTCTTCATCACCACCCAAGAAACCCTGATTCAACAACATGCTTATGGGATCAACCTCTATCTCTCCTAAACTCGAAAAGAAATCTTCCGGTTGTACGCCGCCGTGTTCCGGCAACTCCGGTCGATAGCTTTGTGGGAAACTTCCAAACCCTAATTTTTCTGTTTCCAATAATGCTTGTGATTCCTCTTTCACTTGAAGCCCTGATGGTACATTTTCTGTAGTGGTGTGTTTTTCCGGTGGTTGTTCCGCGGCGGCGGTCTTTGGCGGCTGTGGGGTTCTGGTGGAGCCGGCGAGAGCATTTCTTTGAGTAGGCCATGGGTGGTCGTGTTCAGAAGTGTATGTGATGACTAACATGTTAGGATCTGTGCGACTTCTTTCTACTTGTTTTCTTGCTGAGCAACCCTTTGAGCTGCTGCATCTGTAGTACCCTCTGAATATGTACAATAATTCTTTAATTAAGAGAAAATTAAATTATTAAATTATTGTGGATATCAATAATTAGCATCATTGCAACAAATTTATAAGACCATATCTAACAGATTCTTCGAAATTTCCTTAAAATAGAGAACCAAAAGTTGAAATTTTCAAAAAACCACATCATCTCCAATAGATTATTCATTTTAAAGAAACAAACATTGATTATAATATTAAAATATTTCATTCATTCATTAAAATTTATTTTTCTCTCTAAATATTTATTTTTCAAGATTTCTATTGGTGCTCTAATTTAGTAATCATTTTTAAGGTTATTACCATATTTGGAGAAAAACTCATTCTCTCTCTCATTTTCTCCACTTTGGAGATAGTTTTAGGAAGTTATTAGAGCAAAATTTTATCTCAAAATCCTCATATTTTTCATTTTCTCCAAAATGGAGAAGCTGGAGATGCTCTAAGATGACAAAAAGGTCTACGGTATAAAATTTAACTTAATAGAACCAAACAAGTGTGTACTTGTATATGCCCTAATGTAAAAGATGTTATAATAAGTTAATATGACACTTTTAAATAATTTAACATCTTTTTAAAATAAAACCTCCTATTAACTTTTTATACCAAACTTTTAAAAGGTGTCTTGTAAGCACATTTTTTATGGGACATGTTTTCCAATATTGTGTAATACAAAAATTGCTTAAAACTTTTTATTTCAAAAAAAGAAGTTTTGAAAAACATGTTAAGGCATGCAAAATCGTCTTAGGAACTTATTGTAATATTTTTATGTAAAATATAATGACAATTTTATCTATACTTACTATATTAGAAAAAAATATTTAGTTGATCAAATTAAAAACTATTTTTTATACATCAAATATTGTTTGTTGACACATATTACTTAAAGTTCAAGATTACAAGTAAACAGTGCATGAGTGCAACTTTATAAATCTACATGTTTAAATCCATATAACTATCTGGCAAATATTATTAAAAATAGAATAAATATCTCATTTTAAATATAAATGAATCTAAAATATAATTAGAATAATCATTAAGTTCTCACAAAATATCTATTTATTATTTTTATGAAAAATAATTATATGATTAAACGTAAAATAAATTACAACGTTATTAAACCTAAATTAAATTATCATAAAAAATGAATTTAACAAATTATACAAACAATACAAAAATTAAGAACTTTTAAATTGTTAAATTGGTAATAATATTGATATTTTTTCTTAAATATCTATGGGATCTTCTCAAACTTATATTTTATTTACATCGATAAAAACAAAAAATAAAATAATATTAAAATCAAGATGTATCACGAATATTCTTCTGGTTCTTAGTAATAAATAAAATAATGAATTTCTCTTTAATTTTAGTCAGTACTCTTATATTTACATCTTTAATTATATAATCGAATCGTTTACATTATAAAAATCATCAAAAAAAATGTCAAACCGTTATTTCCATTATTTTGTCCCGGTAATTTATATTAACTAATTTAACTAGAATCGAGAAAAAAAAATGCAACTAAGGCCTTTTTACCTTTCTTATGTATCGTAACGAACGACACCATCGGTTATAATCGGAAAAAAAAGGTCAGAACAGGTTTTTCAAATAAACAAACGTATTTTATAATTACGAGCGAAAAATATGAAAGTCCGGTGATTATTTAATCTGGTTAATAAAAAAAAATAGGTGCATTAGAGAGTTGTACCTTGGATAAGGAGATCCTTTAATAGGTTTCTGGCCGTACTTCCTCCAGGCCCAGAGGTCCGACGGAACCACTTCACCGGTGGGTCTACTATTTGCCGGTGCCGGTGCCGGTATGCACACCACTTTCTTAGCCTGACTCTTCCTGATCATCATTTAACCATGGTTAGATTAGCCAATTGTAAATTACTTTTTATAATAATATAGCCTCCACTGCAACAAAATCGAGTTTATAGAACGCAAAAGATGTTTCAGTGTTCTAACAGACTATTTTATAGAACTTAAGTTTACATGTTTTTAAGACGTTTTTTGATGTTTTAATAAATTTTACGACACTTTTAGAGTAAAGTAACATATTAGTTTTTTATAAGACATTTTGACAAATGTCATAAACATATCTTTTTATAGGACACGTGATCTTATAATATTTTTTTTTTCAAATAATGTATATAAAATAATTAATATGATCTTGATTTCAAAAGTATCCTAAAACTTTGTCAATGCCCAAAAAATCTTTATAAACTTATTGTAATGTTTTTACATATGACCCACAATTGGTTGGTCATATAAACTTAGTTTATAAAATAGTCACTACAAAACAAATGACTTTTACACAAAATTCATTCAGGGAAATTTTTGTCGATTATTATCCAGGGATCACTCAGAAAATATCAATGGTTCGGTAGAATCCGATGTTTTTTGAGAAAATACTCATGGATCACCCAGAGAATCCCTGGATAATCTGTCACTAATTTGACTTTTGTGACGAATCACTCTTTAGCGACAGATTTTTCAGGGAAAAATTTGTAGGTAAAAGTCTTTTGTTTAGTAGTGAGCCTATTTAGAAATTTTTACGTTCTATATACCTGATTTTGTTTTAGTGGTCGAAAAGTTGATACTTAAAAGAATTTTAATGAACATTTCGACAAACTTTGATACACATTAAAGAAAAAATGAACATCGCTTTGTTTTCTTACATCCTTTTCATGTGTTCGGAGGATATATCGAAGTATACATACAAAACAACATAATAAATCTTATTCGAGGTAATAGAACTAAAATGACATATTAGACTTTGTGATTGTGATTGTGATTGTGATTGTGATTGTTCTAAAACAGTATAAAAAACATGGTTTTAAAAAGTAATAATTTTAAGACTGTGACTGTCACTATAAAAAATATGATTTAGAATGTTTTCACATAATATTTTCAATAAAAGTGTTATATAAAAAAACTAATAACAAGATTAACGTTCTTAGAGTAAATTTTGATGCAAGGAGCTGATGTTCTTGGATGTGTGGGTAATTCTAATACAAAATAATCATATAATTATATAAATTATTATTATTTTCATTTCCACCAATAGGATTGAGTTATTATTATTTTTTACAAATTACTTTTAAAAAATGTATTAGAATGATAAATTTAAATAATATAATGGATGTTGAAATCTCTAAATAAAGAGATGTTTTAACTATACAAAATTTGTTGCATTTCCTAAGACCATCTCCAACCCACCTCTAAAAACACTAAATTAAGGTTGTTTTCATCTCCAACCCACCACTAAACACACAAAAAAATAGAAGTTAATAAAGCATCTCTCTATATTTGGAGGACAATAAAATAGGCCTCTAAAAATAATATAAGTATTATATTCAACTTTTATGATTACATATATATATATATAGATTAATAATTTAATAGATTAAATAATATTTTGTATTATGTTTACAATTTAGTTAATTTATTTTGCAAATTGTAAATTATACTTAAATAAATAATTTGTTTTATTAAAAATAAAAATTAGTAAAAACTAAAATATGAATAATCTTAAAACAATTAACATAATGAAATTTCATTAGCAAAAAAAACATAATTAATATTGGCTATAATTTTATACCAAGACAATAACTTAAGACTGAATACGATAACATTGATTTATAATGCAGAAAAGATAAACTAAAACACAAGTTAAAAGCTTGGATAATTTAATTTGCTTTGTAATGTAATATTTATTAATTAAAAATTGTCATTCTAATTTTAACCATGTTTCATTAAATAAATTATTTTAAATTTCAAGTGATAATTATTTATTAATTGTAAAAATCAAGTAAATATTATAATTATTTTTGTTTTAATAAAATAGTATAATTATCAATGCATACATTATTTTATTATTATAGATGTTTTTAATGATTTTTAGTGTTGGGTTTGTAATAATCGGGTCCAAGTGTGAATAAATAATAAGTTTGGGGTGTAAAGTGTGAAAGATGAAAGTTTAGTGTTTTTTTGTGGAGGGTATAAATTAAAGGTAAAACCCTAGTATCCCTTATTTCATCAAACAATGTGTGCGGCTAAAGTGCGGTTGGTGGGTGCAAGGAGTCAAGGCGATTGGAATTTCTCCAAAATTGTGTGTGGAATCATCATCCTTATCAAGGTAATTATCTCCTTCTTGATTCCTTGTAGCTATTGAGTATTAACGAAAAGCTAGTGTGGATTTTGGTGTTAAAACCTTGATCCTATTTAGGCCATGTGGAGAAGAAAGTGAAAATGGTCTATGTGTGTTCTTCCTAATTTTATCGGTGTAGAAATCGGATGGAATAATTTATTAATTTGGCTAAGAATAATATCTCCTTGATTATATCGGCCTAACATCGAGTGGGGAGTCTTATTGTGGATTAATCGTTTGGGTTTTTGGATTAAAGCGTTCGATGAGGAAACCCAGTTGTCCGGGATTCGCTAAGTCCGAAAACTTGGGAAAATCCGGAAAGGGCACCGGATGTCGGTATAGTCCGGAAGACATCCGGAAACCGGATGTGTTATCCGGAATGTGGGAATCCGGAAGAGGATCCGGAGTTGTAGAATACGGATGTGTGGGGTACCGGAATCTGGTATGGATCCGGGAAGTACCGAAAACCGATGCGGGATCCGGAAGTACCGGAATCCGGTATGGATCCGAGAAGTACCGGAAACCGACACGGTATCCGGGAAGCGATTGCAGATTTCATCTATGTGCGGGACTTTCCGTTTGTCAGTGATCTTGAGAGTGCGTAGAGGGTCGGAGGACTTATCCACTCTTTTGTTGAATACAAATGTAGGTGCGAGTAGAGACTAGCGGTTCGTTTTCATCGGGTCAGGTGAGTCTTCCTAAACCCAAATCTTATACAAGTGTGATTATTTATACATGTATTTAACTGCATACTTATCGACTGCTTTTAAATGCGAAATGAAGAGTGTGTGTAGCGAAATGAGTGATCTTAATGTGTGTAGACATGCTATGGCTATGGTGTGAAATGGGGGTGTGTCCCATAATATCTATATATATGAATGTGTTTCATATATGGGTGGTGTGTGCCCTATTACGCTGTCACGGTGTGTGTGCCTATAGCGTGTGCCAGTAGCATATGTCATTGTGTGCATATCATGTTAAGAGTGTATCGTTATAATTTTGTATAAACTCTTTTATCAGCTATCTTTATAAATTGTGTTATTTATGGCGTGGCCTTGAGTTGAGGGAACTCACTAGACCTCGTGGTCTAACCCTCGCTTTTCAAAACTAAAACCCTTTTCAGGTAAACAGGTAGCCGAGAGCTCGTTTAGAGGATTGGCAAGACATGAGTCAGAGCTTGCGTATAGAAGGATTAAAAGACTTTCCTTTTTTATTTTGTAGTTATGTTCTCAGCTATAGTTAGGGTTATTTCCGCAAACCCAGTTTGTAATTTTGTTAGTGTAACTATGTTGGGCCATTTTTGCGTTTTGAATTTAAGAAGTAGTTTTTGGCATGCTTGTTTGGAATGGATTGTTACAGGGTTGGAGTTTTTTTAGTGTGTAAGGAGTCCCACTATTTTTAATGTTTTTAGTGTTTGGGTTGGAGATGTTCTAACACATGATGGTCGTGCCATGAGATGTGAGAACAAATTTATAGTCATATTATAAATACGTACCATACGAGATGCAAGAAAAGTCTATTAAACCTAAATAATAGAAAAACTCCATATACTAAATATTTTATTGTGATGAAATATATAAATGCTTTTCAAGAATTGAGTAATAATGAAAATAATTTACTTATTTCAGAATCGAGTAATAATGAAAATAAAAATATTAAAAATAAATAATATTCAAATAATCTAATAAATAAATTAAATTTAATAAATATATTAATAATTAATGTTTAAATAAACAAACAAATTAATTAAATTAAAAAAATGTTATTATTTAATATATTTATTTTGTGAAAGAGCTTTCTAATTTAGAAAGATTAGGTTGGCCTTGCAAGCCACATGACATGTCATGTCATCTTGTAAGGGGTCTTGCAAGACTTGTGTGGATGCTCTTAGCACTTTTATTCTGGTGATTAGACCATCCACACACCTGCAAGACCATACTCCTTTCTAAAGTGTCAAATCGGCTTTGCAATAACACCTTCAACACACATGCAAGACAAAACTCCTTTCTAAACTAATACATTATAATATAAATAATATTAATATTTAATGTTTAAACAAACAAACAAATTAATTAAATTAAAAAACTCTTTTGTTTAATATATCTATTTTGTGAAAGACCTTTCTAATTTAAAAAGATGAGGGTTGTCTTGCAAAGCTTTGCAAGCCACATGACATGTCATGTCATCTTACAATGGGTCTTGCAAGACGTGCGTGGATGCTATTATGTGTTGATTATGGTTTTGTATTTTATTATCACTGAGATATTTAACTATATATATATATATATATTTGTATTTTAGACTATTTAAAAAGATATTTAATTTTTAAAATAAGTTGTATGCATAACCATTCAATTAGTTAAAACTCTTATATAATACCTTTATTAAACTATAGAATAAAACTAATTATAAATCAAATATTGGTGAGACAATATGAATTGAATGAAAGGGAAAGTAAAAACATGAATGACCATCAAAAATGCAAAAACGTAAAGTTGATGGAAACTCAAAGTTGCATAGTTCTATGGTGGTCCTGTTACAAGACAGTGTTCTCATGTTCAATCATGAAAAGACATATTAACAACTATTCAACATCAAATACAACTTAAAACATTATTTGATAAAAATAAATTAACTTATAAATTAATTTATTTTTTAAATATATATTTAAATAACATAATTTATTGATAAGCTACTTAAATTAATTTATAAGGACTTTTTTATAACTTTTTCCAATTAAACCTTCATTAATATTAATTTTTATTTATTAACTATTAATTAAAACTAAATATTAATTATTACTAATATCAACTAATACTAATTAATATTGACTGAAAATTCTTTATTAAAGTTTAATTATATATGGATGTTAAATTTTAATTGTTTAAAATATGTATAATCTAATCAATTATAATATATATATATATATATATTTAATATTAGTCAATACATTTTAATTATAAATTATCTATATTTTTTAATTTTTTTTCATATTATATGTAATGGTTATTTAAAATCACAAGTTAATATAGATTTTTTCTAAAATTTCTGCTAAAAAATTCAGAATTTATAGTATATATAATAATAAATTTTAAAGTAATATTATTTGATGTTTTTCTTTATTATCTTGTCTGTATTAATATGTCATATTATTATAAATCTGCTTTAATTATATTATGAAATATTGTAATTGATTGTTTTTTGAAGACATCATTTTTGATCATTTTACATTCTTATCCGCTAGTGTTTGCCAAACATGATTTATTCATCAGTTAATTTGTCAAACATAGCCTAATTATATATATGGGTATAATCACACCAGAATCATATATATTGTGATAACTATGATAATCTTTTTGTTAAGATATTGTTTTATATCCTTTTCTTCCATCTAAGAGTGCTATTTTGATTAACATATATATATATATATATACACATATTTGTTTCACTATGTGTTTGTTTCATGTGTATCGATTCACAACATGAAGCTTTTTTACGTGTATTTTTTTTGTTTCACAAACACTTAAAAAGTTTTACATATATGTTGGTCAATATCTTAAATCTTAATCTTAGATGAAAAAAAAATCATACAAAATAGTACAATACTAGTTTTCAGGGTTCTTACAAATTTATGACTTCTCAAATGATTAGCCATATATCTATCTATCTATCTATCTATATATATATATGTGTGTGTGTGTGTGTGTGTGTGTGTTTGTAAATTTAACAAATTTACGACTTCTCAATTTTATTACTTTTCACTATTTTATGCTTTCTATGAATTTAACAATTTTACTTTTGATTACAAAGTTTTGGTTACTGTTATCATAATATGCGGAACTTGATTAAATTACTCTTCAAAGTAACTTCTTAGAAGCAGAGGTTCTAACATATATATTGAGAAGAAATGGTTCAAATCAAATCGATATGGGACTCCAACTAACACGCCCCCTCTCCCACCTTAACGAATACTAAAAGGTCATATATTGTCTCAAAAGTGTCGAGAGGAGTACTCTAGAGCGGCATAAGGTGTCTAGTCCTTAAAATGATAGATTTTGATTCTAATACAATGTGAAAAACATATGGAACCATATCATGCATATTACTCATCAAAAGGATGCATGTTATATATGCACACGTGAATATCGAAAAAATTATCTACAAATTACTTATACTGTCAGATGAACGATTATTAGGATGTTTTTTTTACTTTTGATTACCGTTTTTCCCCGAACCTACTATACATATAAATATGTGTGTGTTACGCACATTCATTCACACGTGTGAGCATGTGTGTTAAGATATATAATTTATTACTTCATCTTCATGCATTTTGGTTGTAATAAAAGTTAAATTACTATATTAACTAACAAAAATGATTTGTAATAAACAAAAACTAAATATTTATGTATATGTTGGATTTAGAAAGTGGTAAGATTTAGGAAAAGAAGTTTTTATCTGGTATAGCGTGCAGATCCAAGTTTTCAAACCTATATATATATATATATATATATATATCATCGTAATATATTTTTATGCATCGGGATGATAATTATTTTTACACTACAATATATATATATATATAGAGAGAGAGAGAGAGATAGATAGAGAGAGAGGGAGCTTCAGGGAAAAACCTCAAAAAAATGAAAAACTGAAGAACACCCTGGTAGCCATTCATCTAAGACGGTATGCACTTGTGCATACAAGTAAATTAAGTTGTTTTTTGGTTTGTATGCATGTGTGCATCATGCATTTGTGCACAAATTACTTGTATTCATAAGTGCATAGGATCCAGATGAAGAGCTTACTAGGGTGTTCCTCAATTTTTCGTTTTTTAAGGTTTTCCTCTGAACCTGACCCTATATGTATACATCATATTTGGTATACACGTGCATAACTAATAAACATATAAATTTTCCCTTGTATTTATTATATCAATAAATCCACACAACCCAAATTTATATAACCATAAGAGGTACTGGCAATAATTTGAAGTCTCTAAAATTCGACTATCAGGGATATGGTTTAATTAGGAATACGTAATTCCAGTTTCACGTTCTTGATCCGGTTTTCGAGTCATTTTAAAATGTATATATATTTAAAAAACATCTCAATATAGTATATAGGGAAAAGATATAGGGAGAACCCTGAAAAATAAAAGAACCGGAGAATCAAGAAAAAACAGATGAAAAAGTATATCAAAATGGATGTTAAATTAAAGATAATAATGTGATCATTTTTTTGGTGTAGTTTGTTTCGCTCCAATTTTTGTTGTTTTCGTTGATTTTCTATTTTAAAAATTAGGAGGAAATGGTTTTATTTTTTGAAAAAAGTGGTTATAACCATCATTTTAATCTCATCCATTGGACCATCACAATCTAACGGTTTAGATGAGTTTTTCGATTATTTTATTCTTTAGGGTTCTTTCCCGATCTCATCCCATATATCCTTAAATAAATCTTAAAGCTTCATGTACCGCTATTTAATGCTAATTACTTAAAATCTCTTAAAAACAACCAATAAAGCTTTATGTACCGCTTTTAATGCAAATTATTTGATTAATATTTATCTTTAACGACTTTCAAATCCTTAAATCGTGGACTCTTATTAATTAATTTTCTTATCTATAACCACTTTCAAATCCTCAAATCATGAACTCCTTAAAAACGTCATTTTTTAAACAAATTTATAAAAAAATATGACCGTTTTTTCAAAACCACACACTAAAATAAATTAAAACATTAAAATCGAGATATATCGCGCTGCATTGTGTGAGTAGACTTATAGTATTCTCCTAATATAATAAAAATGTAGGATAAGAATCTTTCTAGTTTTTACTTAAAAATTGTAGACTTTGAATTTTATATAGCAAAAAATGAAAACGTATCTCAGTGAATCTCATTTGTTATTCTCCGTTTAAAAATTAAGATTTTATTGATGAAAATAATAATCCGGAAATAATATAAAAATAAATAAAATTATTGTTAAAAATTAATATACCACGGACAAAATTATACAAGAATAAGCATCTTTCGAGCAGTAATCTTAAAATCAGTTGACCATAAAAAGATATTTGAGAGGAGATGGCACGCTTGGGTTAAATGGGACACGGTTACGGGGGCATTTGAGAGGGGGGGTGCTTAATATAGGTGAACTTCGTGACTTGAATCGGGGCTTACTTGGGAAATGGTGGTGGAGGTTTCACAATGAAAACAAAGTTTTGTGGGTGAGTGTTATCAAAAGTTTGTATGGGTGGGATGGGGGACTCTCGGAAGAAGTCTTGAGGGGAGGGGGTGGGTCGGTATGGGGGAGTATCGTTAGACTAGGGAAGGAGCTCGACGGGGAAGGGGTGCCTTTCTCAAATTCTTTTGGAAAAAAGTGGGAAATGGGGTGCACACTCGGTTTTGGGAGGATAGGTGGACATCTAGAGGGAGGATCAAAGAGATGTATAATAGGCTCTACCATCTAGAAGTGGATAAGGAAGTGTTGGTAGCGGGTAGAAGAGGGAACGGTGGTGAGGGGGGGGGGGGAATGGGGATGGAGGAGGGAGCCACGGGGGAGAGAGATTGGGGAGCTAGAGGAGATGAGGAGTTTGCTTGAAAATCACAAACCAAACGGGGTGTGTGCGGACAAAGCGTCGTGGACTTTGGATACTCAAGAGGGATTCATGGTGAAACGGTTGCGTTCGGTGATGGAGGAGAAGAGAGGGGCAATAGGAGGAAGTGTTCCAACAACTTCATGGACTAGTGCAATACCAAAAAAGATATGCATATTTTTGTGGCGAGCGAAGAAAGGAAGGCTGCCATCACGCGAGGTCTTGGATACAATGGGAATAGATGTACACTCCACCTTATGTCCAAGATGTGGTAGTGAAGTCGAGACGGTGGACCATGCGCTCGTAAAATGTACCAAGGTGAAAGAACTATGGGAGAAGGTAGCTAGATGGTGGACTATCAACCTGGGCGAAGTGGGCTGTTTGGGATATCTCTTGAACAGCGGTGAAGGTTTGGGTTTAGCGTCGCGAGGGTTAAGGAGGTGGCAAGGAACGGTGTGGTGTATACTATACTTAATTTGGGAAAATCGGAATAAAATGGTGTTCGGAAAGGCTAGTGGCATTACGGAAGACACTCTCTTTGGGTTCCAAATGAAAACGTACGAGTGGGTGACCAAAAGGGAGAAGGATCTAGCGCTGGATTGGGCGTCGTGGCTGACAAGTCCCTCCGTGGGGTGACGTGTGAACGCAACGGTGTGGTATGGAGGTTCGGTATTAGCAGTCTCCAACAAAGAAGACGTTGCCGCGGTCTCGTGACCCATCTGTGGGCCTGCTCTACAACACCTGTCCGCATTAAGCTGCTGCAGTTGGGTGTGGAATGGGATGCGATGGCGGGTTGATCACTAGTTGCGGCTTCATTATGCTGCTGGTTCGACGTGGGTTGTTTTTGGTCTGTTCGTTTGGGGGGTGGAATGGCAACTACTGCTTCCATTAAGCTGTGCTTAATGGCACTGCAGGTTACTCCTTTTTACAGGAAGAGTGCGGCTGTTTCGGTTTGTCTCTTGCAAACGCGTGCGGTCACTATTTCCTTCACTCTATTCTACCTAAACGTATCTGCATTTCTGTGTCTTTGTGGGTTGTTTCGTTTCCTATTTGTGTGGCTGTATCTGTGTGGCTGTTTTGTTCGTGTTGTTTGTTTTTTTTTTTTTTTTCTGTATGGACCTTGTATGGTTGGTTTTGGTTTGGTTATAAAGTTGTTTTCTGTTGTTCAAAAATAAAAAAAATAAAAAGATATATAAGTAAACTTAATTTGAATTATATATAAGCGCATAACTGCTTCCTCATTTTGAAGAAAATAGAGAATATGAGATTTTTGGCTCTACTTTTACTCCAACAGTTTCACCAAAACTATCTCTAAAATGAAAAAAGTAGGATAGAGAATGAGTTTTTCTCCAAATATGGAAATCACTCAAAAAATGATTACCAAGAACAATAGAAAACTATGAAAATAAATATATAGATAGAGAAATAATATTTTAATATTATAATCAATGTTTTTTCTCCAAAATGGGAAATCTGTTAAAGATGTATGTAATTTCTTTTGGTTCTCTATTTTAGAGAGAATTTTTGAAGAAGCCATTGAAGATGCTCTAAAATGGTGGAGATATATCTTTATTTTCTAAAAAAAAAACTTGCAAAAGAACTCTGAAATAATAATAATATCAAGTAATTATGCCTAGAAACTTCGAAAATATGACATGGATATATAGTTATTTATGTATTAATGAGTAAACGACAAAAAGTTAGTCTACTCTTACCACTCGGTTTGCATTTTTGACCAATTTTGATCTCTTGCAAATGGATGTTAACTTTCACCCTAGGAGTATAGTCACTTTACATAATTTACCATTTTAACATTATTTCAAATATATATATATATATATATATATATATATAATTTACCATTTTAACACATATATCGAACCCACCATACCCCGAATCCGAGACCTCTGAATCTCCCATCTACCACCACTAAACCATCGTCAACACCTCCCTCATTGTCGACCTAAACCACCGTCAACTGTTGTGCCAACCTCCGATTAAAGTATGCTAAATAATTTTAATAAGCTATTTACTTTAATTATTAAATATCTTTTTGAAAAATATTAACTACCTAGGATATATAAGGTTGACCATTTTAGTTTATTGGTATTTCTATTATATGTAATGATTACTTAAAATTATAGATTAATGTAGATTTTTTCTAAATTTTTAATTATTATATATATATATATATATATATATATGTATAATAATCAATTTTAAATTCTTTTAATTAACATATTATATCATTTAAGATTTTACTATCTTGTTTGTAAAAATTAATAAATTATATTATAAAAAACTTAATTGTTTTAATTATATTATTAGAAATTTATTTAAATTATATTATAAAACATTTATAATAATTATTTTTTTAATTATTTTAAATATTTATAAGCTATTTTCTATCAAACCTAACTTGTCAAACTAGTTGACCAAATAGAGGGTAAATGAATAAGGTTTAAATTATATAGGAATTTAAAATTAAATTAAAAGGTCGCAATCATATAATATGTTTCTCTGTTTCCCAGAACATGAAAAGTAGATGAATGAAAGCTGGGAATTCTTTTTGAATAATATTCATGAATAAATAATCAAAATTGATTAATCTTGAAATGATACGAAAGTAAACCTCACTTTTGGTATATATGTATATATATATTATATATATATGTGTATATAATATTAAAGTATAATAAATAAATTCATATAAGACAAAAACTAAAAAGAGAAAAATAATGTTAAAATAAATAAATATATAAAAATACAGATTTACACTTCATTTAATGGATGGGGGTTAACCTCCATTAGTGAGAGGGACCAAATCTAGGCAAAAACGCATACCACAGTGGCAAATTTGGAATAAATGAAGTTTAGGGACGACTTTCGTTATTTTTAACAAACCACAGGGACCAAAAGTGAGGTTTACTCTAAAATATATGATAAAGAATTTTTTGAGCTACAAAAAAAATTAAATTTGAATTTTATATATATATCTTTAAAAAATTAAGCTTAATTTTGGCCGGTATGAGATTAATTAATTAACACTTCTTTAATTCGTCTTTTGAGTATTAGGCCATCCGTACCCCATAACAGCATCTTTCAAAGATTCCATGTCCACATCAGCGCCACATCAGCTTTTCTTCCATCCCTCACTCGATCCCTAACGATCCCTAAACACCCGTACCTCATTCCCTCAAACCCTTTTGCCACCTCATTTATTTTAATTCTTTTATTTATACATTTAATTATTTAACAAAATAAAAATATTTATATATTTTTTAATAAATAAAAATAAGATAAATAATAAAAATTAAAATTCATATATTTATATTTTTCATATCTTCTTGCGATTGTGGTGTATTCGGTCGGTTACGACGGGATGTAGGTGTTCTGTTTGAATTCATGATGAGAGAGGTGTGAAAAATAAGAGGTTGAGAGAATTTGAGAGAGTTTGAGAGGTGTAAGAAATAAGAGGTTGAGAGAATTTGAGAGGTGTGAAAAATAAGAGGTTGAGAGGTGTGAGAAATAAGAGGTTGAGAGGTGTGAGAAATAAGAGGTTGAGGGTTAAATATATAGTGGGATTAATTTGAGAAAAATAATTTTTTTTTACAAATAGCCGTTCAACGGTTACATTTTTTAAAATTTAATTAAATTTTTTTTTAAAAACCTTCGGGATGATCCGGGATCCCATCCCCAGAATCATCCCCGCCCCGCCAACCCCGCATGACCCGTACCCGGCCCATTCCCGCTGAGCCCGAGCCCATCCCGAGCCCCATCCCGCCTGCGGTACCGAAGGCCTTAATGCCGACTACATTTCTTGAAGCCATCTTTTCAATTTGTTAAGGCCCAAATATATATATATATATATATATATATATATATAAGATCGAGAGAGAATCTTAGAAATAAAAAAACCGAAAAATTTACTTGAACTATTAGATTAGGATGATCCAACGGATGAGATTAAAATGATGGTTATAACCACTTTATTCAAAATATAAAAACATTTCTTCTTAATTTTTAAAATCGAAAATCAACGAAAACAACAAAAGTTGGAGCAAAACAAATTACACCAAAACGATGATTACGTTATTATCTTTAATTTGACATCCATTTTGATATACCTTTTCATTCGTTTTTTTTGGTTCTCTGGTTCTTTTGTTTTTCAAGGTTCTCCCTGAATCTTTTCCATATATATATATATATATATCATGATCATGTGCGATTTAAAGAATGATCTAAACTTCACTCAAAGCAAATTAAATGGTATCTGAATCTTATATATACTTGATTGAATTTATTGTAATTTTGCACTATATGCAATCTAACAACGAAATGTATTATGTATATGGGGTCAGATTTAGAGGAAAGTCTCAAAAAACAAAAAATTAAGGAACACCTTGGTAGCTTTCATCTGGACGATATGCATTTATGCATACAGGTAATTTGTAATATGCACACGTGTATATGCACAAATGCATAGTACACTTGTGCATAAAAACCAAAAAACCAACTTAAATTACATGTATGCACACGTTCAAGATGAACGGTTACCAGTATGTTCCTTAGTTTTCCATTTTTTTGAGGTTTTCCATTGAACCTCCATCTATGTATATGTGTGTGTATATATATAATAGAAATGTATTCGTACAATACAGCGCGATATATCTCGATGTTAATGTTTTATTTTGTATTTTGTAATTTTCAATTTTATTATATAGTTTTGTGTGACTTTGAGATAACGATGATATTTTTCTTATAAATTTGTTTAATTTAATTTTTAACTTTTTATTTATTTTAAGTTTACTTAATGTAATTGATTTTAGGTTTAATAATATAATGTTTTTATGAAAAAATAATTAGGTATTATGTTGAAATTCAATGATTACCTTAATTATATTTAAAATAATTTATATTTATAATGAGATGTTTATCCTGTATTTGATTATGTTTATTTATTAACTAATTAGGAATTCAATTATGTAGCTTTAAGAAGTTCAGGCGCCACTGAGATTTAATCAGGGCTGATATCTTATAATTTGCCAATGGACCTAGGACACCCTTTAAAAAAAAGTTATACTCACGTATTATTTTACTTATAATCCTGAATTTTAAGTAATATGCATCAATAAACAATACATAATATATCAAATTTTATTTTTAAAAGTTTTTTAAATGCTTTATGATATAATATAGATATAAAGGATTAAAAAAATACCATAGAAGTTGTAAAAGTGAGTTAAAAATATGCAGGACTACGATAAGTTATGAAGCAATATACATATGAATATGATCCTCCTATATATTTATTCATTTTGAAGCAGTTTCCAATAACAAAGAATTAATTATAATAATATATGCAAGGTATCAAGTTGTTTAATTTACCTTCTCTTGATGCCCGGATTTCGCGGTGATGAGATCTGTAAGGTGGTGGCTGAAGTTTCCAGCAAGCAACGCTTTAATGGCGGAACTACAGCAGATGAAGAAGATGGAGAAGAAGAAGAAGATGTAATATTCATCATATCATTCTTTGATGATGAAAGAGTTGACTTTACACCATCTGGTGATATCTGCAGCATCTTTGAGAATATGTTATGATTATGGTTATCATTGATCCTGTGATGATCATCAAACCCTAATGGTGTTCTTGTCGCCGAAACTCCTTGTTCTTGATCAAGATCATCAAGATTTGTTCCAAAGAAACATGGAGTTGATGTTCCTTCATGAATGAGTGGATCTGTAAGGAGACTTGTAAAGGGTTGACCAAAACCTTGTTCATGGGTTCTTGTTGACTTTTGGATCATTTGTGTTTCTTGATCAGATTGATCGAAATATTGCCAATCGGAAACCCCAGGAGGATCGCCGGAGTTGACACTTCCAGGCCGGAAAATGTCTGCTAAATCACCTTGATAATTGTTCTCCATTATCAATCAATGGGAAGAACTAAACCAGAACTCCAAGAAATCTTGATTTGACTTTGACCAACCAGTTTTCTGTGTTTTTTTGCACCAAACATGAAGATTTGAAGGTGCAGTTTGTGGGTTTTTTTCTTTTTCTTTTTGGTTTATATGAGTTCTTTGATGGGTGTTGAAAAAGATAGATTTTTTTAGGGTTTGGAAAGAGATGATATGGTAGGAAGAGAGGAAGTCGCTGACTTTTGATACATGAGAGTTCTATTCCATACGCAAAGGAAGGAAACAAGGGTTTGTATAATAGATTGATGATTAGTTAATGGGGTTTTTTTAATGGACATAATCTGACTGAGATATGTGATGGTGGGATTTATATTGTTATGTTATATTTATTATCATTTTTTTATTCTCTTTTGTCTTTTATAAATATATAGTTTTCAACTTAAAAGAAGCCAAAAAATGTTCTTTTTACATATCTTGAGTTAAGTATATATCAATTAAGCAGGATCAATCCAGATTTTTTTTTTCGTACGGTAGTATTAGGGGTGAGCAACGGACGGATCGGGGCCGAATTTCCGATATCCGATCGGGGTTCGGATGTGGTATGCAAAACCCGAAATCCGTCCAATATATAATCGGGGGGATCGGTTTTCGGGGCTCATCGGGTCGGATATCCGAGTTCGGATATTTTGGATTGGGCCTGGACTCGGCCCATGTTTTTTAGCCCATCTTTACACACTTTCCAGGCCTGTTTTTTAGCCCATCTTTACCCACTTTCCAGACCTGTTTTTAGACCTGTTTTCAGCCACATTTTTACCAACTAATACTATATATAAGTCTACAATATATAAAAACTAAACAAGTTAACTAGTCAACACTCAACAACAATAATTCCAAAATTACAAAACAGAATAAGTGTTTATAAACAAATAAGTGAAATAGTGAATAACCAAAGTCCAAAATACGAAATGTCCAACTCCAAAATCCAAATCACCATCAAGAATTCAAGCCAAATAGGCAAATACCAATAGTCCAATATACCATAGTCCATATACGATGGTGCATCCCCCTTATGCGATTGGATTGGCACAAAAGATATTATTTTTTTGGTCAATTTCCATTCAGAATCAATATAATGTGCAGTTATGCACATATAATTGATCTGTTGCACGGATGTCCAAGTATCTGTGGTTAAGCAAAGCCGTTGGGAGTTATCCTTAAAAAACCTTTTAAGATTATTCCGCTCTTCATAATAAATGGAAAATATGTCTCTATTAATTGTCCATCTAGAAGGTATTTTAAATGCCGGACACGCTTCTTGAACCCATTGTCTCCACCCCCTACCCTCAACAAATCTGAAAGGTAACTCATCTATTATAATCATCTTAGCAGTTGCTTTTCTAACCCTCTCTTGATTAAAGGTCCAATTAGTCAACACGCTTTCGTTTTTAGAATTTGAGGCAAATGCTAACATGGACTGTCTAGTCTCTTTTGCCTGAGGGTTTTTAAGGCATGCAAGGGCATGGTTTTTTAGGGAGGAAGTCCCATGCTTTTTAGGGTCAGCGGCGTATGTTTTTGCACAATATTTGCACTTTCCCTTTATGGTATTACCTTGGTCATCTGTTATTTCATCAAAGTGTTCCCAATAGACTGACCTTTTTTCTGCCGCCTTACGTTTTTTTGTTTCCGGTGGTGGCGGTGCACTACTATTGACTTCCATTGGATCCATTTGAAATCTATTAATTTTAAACATCAAACAAACATTTTAACAGTTAACACAACTAATTAACTCATCTATTATAAATTTATAATCATCTAGCCAACACTTCACATTCACAGTTCACACATGACACAACCATGGTGATCAATCTGAATCAACCCTTTTTGGTATGTAATACATAGTTATTTTAACAGTTAACACAACACTAATATTAATCAATCTGAATCAATCTGAATCTAGCCAACTAATTAACTCATCTATTATAATCATCTAGCCAACTAATTAACATCAAAGTTCAAACAAACATTATATAAGCAGTTAAGGCGTTAAGCAGTGCTTAATAAGCAATTAAGCACAATCTGCACAGAGCCACAGAGGAAACAAGGTGGTTCAAGATTTGTTAATTAACACTTAACACAACTAATTAACAATGTTAACACTTAACACTTTATAGAACTAAAAACCCTAGAAATTATAACTTAGGTCTTAGAAATTAGAATAGAAGATTAGAACTTAGAAGCTTACAGTGCACTGTGGTCTGTGGAGTGTGGAGGGCGGGGCGGCGGTGGGCGGCGGCGAAGCGGCGGTGAGGTGTGGGTGGTGGTGGCGATCGCGATTTTGGGGTTTTCTTTTCAGTGAAGACGACGTGAAATCGTGAATGAAATACAAAAAACAAAATACTGAATAATATATTAGATTTAGATTTATTAGATTTATTAATAATTATATATATAATTTATTAATTTATTTAATTTTTCGGATATTCGGACGGGTCGGGGGGGTCAAACCCATACCCAACCCGAGGCTAATTTATCCGATCAAATTCACGGGTCGGGGTCATCGGGGTCGGGTTTATCGGGGCGGGGATTTCGTCAAATTCACGGATCGGGTCGGATCGGATATCTCGGATATCCGACGTTTTGCTCACCCCTAGGTAGTATCATATAATATAGACAAAATATAATTACAAAAACACGGTTTTTATCGACGAGTCAACATCTTTTTACCGACATTCAATATTGTCTGATGTGCTTTTTGCCTAATTCCACAATTTCAAGGGATTTTTAAAACTTTTTGCTTGATTTCAAGAGATTTTTAAGTTTTTTTTTATCGATTTCGAGAAATTTTTCGGTTAATTTCACGAGTTTTTTTTTCCCATTTTTGTTGTTGTTTTGTTAAGATTTCTTTCGATTTTTTGTTGATTTCAAGAGTTTTTTTGGTTTTTGGTCGATTACGCAGTACGGTTGTAACTTCTTGAAGTTACCGAAATAATACAGTAGCACATTCCAAAACTATATGGTTACACATTTCACGAACCTAATTCTTTTTACCCTTCACACGTGCCACCGTATTCAATACACTAGGTCCGCCGATGCAACTAAGTAAATCTTTTGTTTGATCTTTATCATAAATATTAATTTTCGATTTCTACATCACTTTCTTAATTTCTTTTGTTGGTTCATGGTCTTCGTGGTGCCATGACCAGTCTGCTTCTTCTTGTTAGTTGGTTTAATTTGGTCGTTTGGGTGTTTTTCCTGCTAGTTTTCTCGTTGTGTAGGGGATTTCGTAAAGGGGTTTGCTGAAATATGTACTTTGTTTGTTACAATCTTGACATTTAGAGGCTTTATTGAATATTTGATATATAGGGTAAGGGTTGTTGTTAGTGAAGTGGAATTGTAGAGGAGTTGCATTGTTGATGCTTGAATTTTGGAAGGGTAACCAAGCACGTCAAAATTTATTGGAGGGTTGAAGTCGTACGTTTGTGTATTATATATATATATATATATAGAGAGAGAGAGATAGAGGAAAGTTCATCTAAAAACTCAAATTCAGTTGGAAACGTGAGAACAAATCTCGTCCATTGATCGCAACCATATTTAAGTCATTCCTAAAATTCAGCTTTAGGGGTATTTTCGTCAAGATTAGAATCAGCGCCTCCTTTGTTGACTTTTTATTTTCTTTTTTAATTAAAAAACCTTTACCCCCTTAAATTTTAAAATAAATTATCTCAAAAATTACTAACATTTTAATCAAACAAATTACATCAAAAAAACGAGAATTTCGTGCTCTTCGATATGACATCCATCATGATATAGTTTTTTTTCGTTTTAACCATTTTTTACGTGAAATCGTGTATATGTGTTATATTCAGAGTGAATAATACAACATTCGGGATGAATAATATCTACATTTATTCGGACTGAGTATATAGAATTATTCAGACTGAATATATGGAATTATTCAGACTGAATAAAGGTAGATATTAAAAAAGAATAAAACTTATTCATGTCTTGATATAGTTTTTTTTCTTTTACGTGAAATCGTGTACATGTGTTATATTCAGAATGAATAATATAACATTCTGGATGAATAATATCTACATTTATTCAGACTGAATATATAGAATTATTCAGACTGAATAAAGGTAGATATGAAAAAAGAACAAAATTTAAACATTTATTCGTTTTGAATATCTATCTTTATTCAGTCTGAATATATAGAATTATTCAGACTGAATAAAGGTAGATATGAAAAATAAACAAAACTTAAACATTTATTCGTTTTGAATATCTATCTTTATTCAGTCTGAATATATAGAATTATTCAGACTGAATAAAGGTAGATATTCAAACGAATATAATTATTCAGACTGAATAAAGGTAAATTATTCAGACCGAATAATTCCATATATTCAGTCTGAATAATTCTATATATTCAGTCCGAATAAATGTAGATATTATTCATCCCGAATGTTGTATTATTCACTCTGAATATAACACATATACACGATTTCACGTAAAAACGGTTAAAACGAAAAAAAACTATATCATGATGGATGTCATATCGAAGAGCACGAAATTCTCGTTTTTTTGATGTAATTTGTTTGATTAAAATGTTAGTAATTTTTGAGATAATTTATTTTAAAATTTAAGGGGGTAAAAGTTTTTTAATTAAAAAAGAAAATAAAAAGTCAACAAAGGAGGCGCTGATTATAATCTGACGAAAATAATTACCTTTATTCAGTCTGAATAATTACCTTTTATTCAGACTGAATATTTTTTTTCCAATTTTACCCCTGCACGCTAAATATTCATTAAGCCATGGACAGAGTTTTCAACTTATTTACAAAATTGCCACCGCGTTTTTTTGCCACTGATCTCTTCACCGGATTATTAATCAACGGTTGTGGTTTGTCCTCACGTTTACAATTGAATTTGAGTTTTTATTTGAACCCACCCCTATATATATTGGCGTAATAATTGTAAAAAAAATCCTGTAAACTTTGGATTTAATAGGTTTTTTTGATGAAATTGTTTATTTTGATGAAAGTGTTTCATATCATTCATTTCTTGATGAAATTGTTTCATATATTTGTGTTTTTTATGTAGAATTGAAAAGGTTTCATCAAACTGAGAAAATAAATGAAACAGTTTCATAGATATAAAAAAATATATATGAAACTACATAAAAAAACACAAAGATATGAAACAATTTCATCAAGAAATGAATGATATGAAATAATTTCATCAAAATAAACAATTTCATCAAAAAAACCTATGAAATCCAAAGTTTATACGAAAAAAAAGTTTACAAAATAGTGGACCTCTCTCTCTCTCCCTCTCCCCCCTTCTCTCTCTCTCTCTCTCTCTCTATATATATATATATATATATATATATATATATATGTATATATAGAGAGATGGTTTCATACGAGAACGCTAACTATTTTAGAAAACAAGAAAACAGCCGCTATGTACAAAATCATATATGATTCACGCACAAACTCATATATGATTACGCGACTTTTCCCGCCACTTTAAATCGCGCCAAAGTCGCGCGTGTTCAGTTTTTGCAGTTAATGTAAAATCACATGTGATTTTGCACATGATTTGTTGTTTTCTTAAATAGTTAGCGTTCTCGTTTGAACCTTCCTCTCTCTCTCTCTCTCTATATATATATATATATATATATATATATATATATGAACTAACAACAACCCTTACCCATGTGATTCACATATGAACTGTATGTTCATATGTGAACCTGTATAATTCACATATGAACTCTATTATAACTGATCCACATATGAACTAATTAACTATTTCACTTATGAACTCGTAGATTCATATGTGAATCATATAAACTAATTAACTGTAACAACCCAGTCTAAAATAGAACATGAATAGCATTAAATCATAAGTATTACAAAACTGGGTCCCAAAATTTCATTACATCTGATTCAAAATTTAGGTTTGGCGGAAACAACCTATACACAACTGAGAACATACTAGTTTCTATAAGTGTCACTGTACTGTCTCTATCTGCATCTGCACTCTATCTTGCTCTTGCTCACTTACATGAGTCTCCTACTATCTGCTTACCTGAAAAGGTTTAGTTTGGAAAATGCGAGGGTTAGACCATGAGGTCTAGTGAGCTCCCTCCTGACAGTTCTCAAAATCAGTTAAAATCAGTTTATAACTTTCGAATATTTTTGCATAAAACTTTCACATACCTTTTCACAAAACTTTCACATAACTTCACATAAAACTTCCACGGATAAATCCACTCTCGTAAATGGCACCCTGAAGTCACTCGAGAGTGACAACGAGTCAGTCTCACACTGCATTACTAGGTCACTCCTCCCATGGCATAAACGGGTCACTCCTCCCGGCATGAGCACTGGCGGGCCACACCCCTCGACTTAGCCAGTTTACGTCTACCACAATGTATGCATACATCTCATATAACTTTACATAAAACTTTCATACAATCAAATCATGCGAATAAAGCATAGCATTTTCTCTTCATTTACTTACTCTAGAAAACACGTCAAAAGCACGTATTTTAGTTAGAAAAACTCACCTGGCGCGTTAACAATTTCTCGCTTCAAGACTTTTACTTACGCTTCCGATCTCTAGGTGTAACACCTATAATTTTAATAAACGCACGTCATAAATCTTTAAATTGTTACTCGAGCTTGCTTCCGAACTTAACCCAAAATTATCTAATTGTTAAGTTACGCTTTTAGTTCGAAACTTGGGTTATGGACTTTACTTACCGAATCGAGACGTTAATTCCGGATCTCCTTTAAAATTAAATATCGGTTCCTATTTAAATAACAACACCGGATCCATTACGAAAGCCCAATACCCGATTAAGTAAATTTCCGAATTTTCTCTACGGCCCAATCACGATTCCGGATCAAGCCCAAAAGAATTACATTCCGGGCCCACTTAGAAATATCGGATCACTTAATTACACTATATAGATTGCGGCCCATAAATGTTCAAGCCCACACGGTACTGTGGCTAACTGTATTCCGGATCTACAATTACATTTAATTAATTCCGGATTATTAATGTGGCCCACATACTACTCTCGGTCCATTAGTGAACAATACCGGATCATATATATTATTCCGGTTCTTTACATAATTCCGGATCCCATGAAACCAAAATTCCGGATCCACCATCCCCACTTCCGGATCTTAAGTATTGACCCAACAGAAAAATAATTCCGGAACCAATATGTGGGTTCCGGATCCATATACCAACACACCCAATTTCGGTTCTTGGTTTGGGGCCAACTCCGGATCTTAATATATCCCGGAATCTCGCCACATAACGATGCGATACTGATTATTAATAAAACCGCAAATTAATCCTTTTCAGTCGATTATTAGGAATCTTTCTCACCCAAAGATTATTCTAACTCAATTACAAATTATCTAATTCCATTTAACGTCCCGATTAAACTCTTAAATGCAGAACTCTCAACAACCCAAACAACTAGCAGAACTCTGAAATTAAGGGTTGGAATTTGGAATTACCTGGTAGAATCACGGTAGGATTAGACTCCAAATCCGTTTCTCTTCCAATTCTGTAGACTGAATACGTTTCCTTCTCCGATTGCAATAGAACCACTCTCTCCTTTCTCTGCTCTCTCTTTCTCTTTAAGCCGCCACCACACAAAATGAATTTCTTCTAGGTTTTTGTGCCCCTTTTAAGTGGGTTTTTATACCCTCTTCCCTTATTTACAATTTAGCCCCCAAACTTAAAATCTTTAAATTTCTCCTCAAAACTTTACTCCTTCGAAATCAGATTTCGGTTATTACAACACTCCCCCCCTCAAAAGAATTCCGTCCCCGGAATTCCATCGTCGAAAAAGGTGAGGGTATCTGGACCTCATGCTCGCTACTACTTCCTAAGTTGCCTCCCGTCCCTTATGATACCTCCATTGGACCTTTACTAGTCGGACCTCTTTGTTCCTTGTTTTGCGAACCTTACTGTCCATGATTTCTATTGATTCTTCTTCGTAAGTCAGTTTCTCATAAATGCTGATATCCTCCAAAGGAACAACCACATCAATTTCTGCCAAACGTTTCTTTAAGTTTGTGACATAAAAACGTTGGGTGAACTCCCTTTAATTCCTCCGGCTAGTCTATTGTATGCCACCGCTCCAACTCGCTCTATAATGACGAAAGTCAACTCCTCGTCGTCTGTACTCTTTGCAATGCCGCCATTATTTCAACTTCCAACATCCGCCTTCCATAACAGAGACGTGCACCTCACTAGGAATTCTTCCAACAATTTCATCGAGTACTACAAGGTCGCACACTACTTATCCAACTTTCTTAACTTCGACGCATCCACAGAAGTAGACCATTTCACCTTTTTCCCAATTGCACCACTCCAACTATGGGGACGTCTTTCACATCAACTGTCCCTTTCTCAAACTCGAGGTTCAAAAGTCTTATGCTTATCAATCCAACCGACTTAGTTCCACTCGATTGTCCCTAACCGTTCCATAGGGAACATAACCGTACTCCATACTTCGAAACCGCCCTCGATGGGTCACCACTTTGCTATGCCGTGCCATCTCGCACCATAAACTTGTATTCTCTCGGAACGCTATACCCGTGTATACACAACTTGAATTATTGAAGGCCAACCGCACCCTAATTGCTCGCTTACGTCCACACACACCTGGACTCACGGTTCTAAACACGCCTAATTAAGATATCTCATATATCCTTACTTCCTCAAAAGAAGGAACTTGGCGGAAATTCCCGCCACAACAATAAGAATCTTTTTTTTACCATGGAAAAATCACTCACTCGCCAACTTGGCACAAGGCCAACCTTGTACATCCCGTCAAACTCACACCCAAGAATTTCTACATTGGATTGCATGCAATTCTAATTTACTTCTCCCAACCGACATTCGTCTATGCAGATAACACCTCCATTTCTCGAAACATATCAGCTACATCTCATCAACCATTTCATGCGTTCTCACCTCTCCATCACTCCACCCTTAAACGTAATTAACAGCAGGAAACTTCCACAATCCCTCATTGATGCGTTCACTTACCCAAATTGAACTTATCCTGAAGCCACACCCATTCCTCACTGCATCCTACAAGCGTCTAATCATATATGTCATAACTTCGGTTACCCTCACACGACTAGGAGGGGTAGCCATGGTCACACAAAACTATTCTCAATAGCTTATCACGGAACGACCAGTTTGTTTGAACATTTCCCAGAACATCACCACTCTAAACTTATTCAACTGCCTTTTTCCACTTCTTCCCCGTACAAATCCCCTTCCTCCAAACTCTTTCCGGGAGTTCGCATACTTACCGATGTCAATCTACGCACACTACTCCACCTTTTTCGGTGTTACTGCCAAGCTTACTGCTTCTAACTTACTCACTTAGTCCGACATAGTATCTTCACCTCCCCACGTTAGTGTGGAGCACCGACTCCCAACCATTACTTGCCTCTCTTTTTCGACATTTCTACATGATGATCACACCTTCTCATTACTAACATAACCAAACGGTTGCACCCAACATTCTAACTTGATGTATCCAACCAAGTTATCTCGAAATGACACCGGTGCTCGAAGTCTCTATACGCTCTTTGATTTCCAACTATTACCTTCTCGGATAATTCCTTCACACACAAGAAACAACTCACATTCTTTAGAGATTTCGCATCTATTACCACATTTTTGACTAACCCATCCAATATCTTCTTTAAACTTCCAATGATTCCAACAATATATTTACTTAGCAACTCACACAACAAAAAACACTTGGTTTCTCATTTGGGTAACCACCCACTACCACTCCGCCATTCAATTCTGATTATAGCCATATCACAATGCCAACTTACAGACCACGTGCTCCAACAACTTGATTAACAAATCGTACGCCTCATCCGAAACCCCCGAAAAGGCTTTCGTCGAATGCTTCCTCTTTCTAACATCCATTACTGCAACTCTGGCTGGCACATTTATCTTGGCAATTGATGCCACTACTCATTCGTACATTCTTCACCCATAACGTCACACTGCAGACCAGATCTCTCATGCTCATTTGTACACAACATCAAACTTGCCTTCATAATCGTTCGCATAAATAACCAAGTCCACCTCACTACATTGTCTTTCCCAAACCATTACATAGACAGGGCACATTCCCTCACAGATCGATGTAATCTACACACTCACTTCGCTTGTGCTAAATACCTCATCCTTTTTCGAACCGCCCAAACCTCGTAGGTAAAACGCTTATCCAAAACAACAGTCTTTCATCATCTTAACACCCACACAAGGTGGTCCACCACCATGCATGTACCTATCTTTCCTAGATGACTTCTTGCGTCTATATACCAGAGCGATTTTCTCAACTTTCAACCTTCTAATTCAAGTCTTCGGCCCTGGACACCTTACACGGCTGTCGACTTCAACATCAATAGTCGACCTGTTGGTACTTCCCTAACCTTTTCGTCAACAAGGTTCCTTATTGAACCTAATCCTTCCGACATATCATAATCAACTTCCTATTCCTTCGGCCTCATTTCAAAACTTACTCGTGCAACGTCAATATTACAAGATCACCTTAAAACTATTGTTCGACGTTGAGGATATTTCATTTCTACCTCACCACACTACTCATAACGAGTTGCTAATACCAACACCTTGATGACTACTAGTCCTTCTACTGGACACGACTGTCCCTCGGCAACTGTATTTCCAGTCACCGGACAAGGGTACAGACCCTCATACAACCGACACTAAAGTCCACTTCCGTCTCTTCCACTGTTCACCTCTCTTCTTGAACACAAATACCAAAGCCACAACATTCTCTCCTGGTTTGTCCAACACTTTTCCACTCTCGGAATTCTTCCTTATCTTAAAATATAACAACTCTACGACCTAGTGAGTTCGTAGCCTTCATGCATGACAACGCGATAAATAACTCATTTCGCACATATAAGAACTCAATGCATGAAACTCTACTTGCAATTGAAGGCTACTCACTCAAACAAGGTTAATCGCTTTATTCATGCAACTTATCATTGACACTCTACTTTCGACCAGTGGTCGCCCTCTCGGCCTTGCAACAACTTGCTATACATGCATTCCACGACCCACTTACTCAACCATTTCATACTATTTTCGTTTTGACCAATTATTTCACATTCTACCTCTACACGCTTTCAATCCACTACTGATATCTCCCTTCATTGAACCTGCCACTGAAAAAGCTCGACTAAAAGTCAGGGCTCTAATCCTCCACTCGCTCTTGGATTGACACTATCAAGATCTCAACACTGTTCTTCTTTACCATCACAACTGATCTACCCCACGATCTCTAGAACTGGGACTCACCAGAACCAAGAGTCTTACTCAAAAGCAATCACTCATTCTCTTCGAACCCACGAAGATCTACCTCTAGACGGCTCATAACATTCCAAACAACATTTCTTTTCTATGATGTATACATACATCACATCATAAATGATCTCTCACGATACTTCCCCAATAATGGGTCTCGATCTACCCCTCAGGGATCTTGTCGACATTCTAGATTACTGGAACACGACATATAAACCAACTTAAGACTACAACTTTCGGATTAATAAGGCGGATTAAGCACATACATGTACCTGCAAGTTCGCGATTACACTGGCCAGGTGTAATCCCAATCTTACCTTACATGACTGTCCTCGATGCCCTATTAGTTCTATCTCTACAATAGTGCCCCCCTAACGCATTTCCTGATTCTCAGTTGTGATTTCTACTCCCAAAGTTTAAGTTTAGGCCCGTCCGGTCACCTAAATCCCTTAAACTATGGCTCTGATACCAATTGTAACAACCCAGTCTAAAATAGAACATGCATAGCATTAAATCATAAGTATTACAAAACTGGGTCCCAAAATTTCACTACATCTGATTCAAAATTTAGGTTTAGCGGAAACAACCTATACACAACTGAGAACATACTAGTTTCTATAAGTGTCACTGTACTGTCTCTATCTGCATCTGCACTCTATCTTGCTCTTGCTCACCTACCTGAGTCTCCTACTATCTGCTTACCTGAAAAGGTTTAGTTTGGAAAATGCGAGGGTTAGACCATGAGGTTTAGTGAGCTCCCTCCTGACAGTTCTCAAAATCAGTTAAAAATAGTTTATAACTTTCGAATATCTTTGCATAAAACTTTCACATATCTTTTCACAAAACTTTCACATAACTTCACATAAAACTTCCACGGATAAATCCGCTCCCGTTAATGGCACCCTGAAGTCACTCGAGAGTGACAACGAGTCAGTCTCACGCTGCCTTACTAGGTCACTCCTCTCATGGCATAAACGGGTCACTCCTCCCGGCATGAGCACTGGCGGACCACACCCCGCGACTTAGCCAGTTTACGTCTACCACAATGTATGCATACATCTCATATAACTTTACATAAAACTTTCATACAATCAAATCATGCGAATAAAGCATAGCATTTTCTCTTCATTTACTTACTCTAGAAAACACGTCAAAAGCACGTATTGTAGTTAGAAAAACTCACCTGACGCGTTAACAATTTCTCGCTTCAAGACTTTTACTTACGCTTCCAATCTCTAGGTGTAACACCTATAACTTTAATAAACGCATGTCATAAATCTTTAAATTGTGACTTGAAAACGCCACTTTTTGGCGTTATTTTCGGTCCTCAATCCAATGAGATTAGCTTGTGTTCTAGCAAAAAGGCGAGATTTTACGCTTTATTTAGTGAAATGTGCAGGTTATTTAAAAGGCAGTAATCATCGAGAAAAGAAGCTAAAAAGAACCCAAAAAGAGCCAAAACAAAGCCAACGGAAGCCCGAGATCCAAACCCAAGACCCGCACCCGAACCAGACCCGATCCGCGAACCAAACCCGACCCAAATTGATCTCAGAGTAGCGCGCAACTTGCCACGCGACTTGCAAGTCGCGCAACAAGTGGCGTAACCCTCTGTTTTGCGATTTTCAGCTTTATTATTCCGGAATTAGGTCACTTTTCGATACGCAACACACACACGACGGACGACAGCAGTCCAGAGGCGATTTTGGGAGACATTTTACGTCTTTTGGAGCCACGAGAGAGGATCTTCGAAGAGGAAGTCACGACGCGACGCGGATTAGAACCGGGAGAAGGGAGTTTATCACTACATCTTTCACATTCACGTTTATCATGTTTACATGCAGTTTTTTCATCCCCTTTTCTTGAGTTTTTGTCCCCCAACATCATGAACTAATCATTAGATGTTGGGGGTTGGAATGAATTTGATTTGAGTGTACAAACATGTAACTTGAGACTTTTATCAGTTTTTCCTATATTAATGAAGCATGTGATTTGGATTTTAATGCTTTTGTGAATTTGGCCAATTTACAATTGAATTGTTGTTTCTAATTGAGTTCGAGAGAATTAATTGTAACTAGAACTAGGAATCGCATGCCTAAGGTGAGAAAGGAGATAGAGATATTCCGAGTAAGCGTTAGTCCCGTTAAAATCTTGAGCTTAATGTGTTTTGAATTCCATAGGTGAGATCGAGAGATAAAACTTGTGCTTTTCAAGATAAAACCCATTGTTGCTCGAAAGAGAACAACTGTGATTTTTACAAGATTGGGTATTCATTATACGGAATAACTGGTAACTATTTTGAGTCAAGTGTTTGTATGTGAGAGTCTGAGGATTTCCAACCCTCAACTGTTTTCTCTATCAAAGTTTCTTAAGCTGTTTACTGTTTCCGTGTTTGATTTAGTTTATTTGCAATTAGTAGTTTAATACCAACATCTCTCAATTTCGACAGTTCAGTTAATAGTGATTATAGTAATTGTGATACTTAGTTCCTAGTTCCTGTGGATTCGATACTCGTACTTCCGTACGTATTACTTGATTTCGACACCGTACACTTGCGGTAAGATTTAGGGGGGGGGGGGGTGATACTCGCCTATCAAGTTTTTGGCGCTGTTGCCGGGGAACTAGTTGCAACTGATAGTACTACCAGCTATAAGCGCTATTACATTGAACATTTTTTTTTCTATTATTTTATTTCATCACTTCAGTTTTTGGATTGCTAAATTTGTTTTCTTTCCGTTTCAGGTGCTAATTGGTTTATGCCAAGGAAAACCCGAGGGGAAGGAATCGAACCAATCGATCCGGAGATTGAAAGAATCGCCCGCCGTTTACGAAAAGAAACAAAAGCAAAAAAAGATATCAAGATCGAGATGGCCGACGAAGCACCTCCAGCGCAACGCCCTATGAAGTCGTTTGCCAACCCGAATGTGGCAGCAGCACGCATAGGCATTCAAGCACCTGCCACTGGGGCGAATTCTTTTGAACTCAAACCGAGTACCATTGTCATGGTACAACAGAATCAATATGGAGGAGCGCCAACTGAAGATCCTCATGCACATCTCCGTGCATTCGAGAGGATTTGTAACACATTTAAGATTAATGGCATGAACGAATATGCCATCAAGCTGAGGTTATTCGGATTCTCTCTCAAGGGCTGAGCTGTAACATGGATCGAGGGTATCCAACCGGAATCGATCACTACTTGGGAGCAGTTGAAAGCTGCGTTTCTTCAGAAGTTCTTTCCTCTGAGCAGAACCGCCCAACTCATGGCCGAAATCACACATTTCGCGCAATGGGACCAAGAAACCTTGTATGAAGTGTGGGAAAGGTATAAGGAGATGATCAAGAAATGTCCACATCATGGGTTACAAGGTTGGGTAATCATCTAAACTTTCTTTAGTGGACTTCACCCGCAATTTAAAAACGACATCACAGCTGCATCGGGTGGAGCACTAATGGATAAATCTTATGAAGAAGCATGCGAGCTGATCGATAATCTGGCCGAGCACAGTTTCTCTACTCCACGATCGGCTGTTAGAAGCGTTGCAAGTGTTCTGGAATCGGATGAGCTAAAGGAGTTAAAAGCTCAATTAGCCGCAATCACGAATCAATTGAAGGGAGGTAATACGGAAGAACCCGAACAGGTTCAATTTTTGCAAAACCGGAACAATCAACCGAGGAACGACCCGTTCTCGAATACCTACAATGAGGGGTGGAAGAAGCACCCGGACTTCTCTTGGAGTCAACCCGGTCAACAACAGCAAGGTAATTCTTCTAACTTTGCTAATTATCCTAATGCTAACAATATTTACCGTCCCCCAGGTTTCAATCAAAGGAATTTCAATGAAGGACCATCTATGGGGAAGAAGCCGGGGTTGGAAGAGATGATGATGAAATTCATGACCAAGATGGACGACACGGTTGGAGAATTAGCAAGCACGGTGAGCACAATCAAAGCGGCTACCGATCAAAACACCGCCTCCATTAAGATCCTCGAAAGGCAAGTGGGGAAAATTTCGGAAGCCCTACAAAACCGACCTCCCAGAACATTCCCGAGTACGACCGAAAAGAAACCAAGGGAGGAGTGTAATGCCATCTATTTGAGAAGTGGCAAGGAGCTGAAGGGAGATCTTACAAGAGAGCCGTCATCAAAGGAAGTCGAGCCCGAAAGGCAAGATGTGGAGACTGTAGATGTGGATGAGCTGGAGGCCGAGAAATATATAGTGACTAAAGAGAGCAAGAAGAGTGAAGCGACGAAGCCAAAGCAATCACCGGTCAAGCCGGTGGTACCGAGAGTGCCCTATCCGAGCAGACTTAAATCGCATAAGGATGATGTTAATTTTTCTAAGTTTCTTGAGATATTTAAAAAGCTGCATATTAACATTCCTTTCGCAGACGCTTTGGCACAAATGCCCTCATATGCGAGATTTATGAAAGATATCTTATCCAAGAAGAGGAAGATTGAGGATCAGGCCACAATTGCGGTTACTGAGGAGTGCAGTGCCATAATTCAGAACAAGCTTCCCCCGAAGCTTAAGGATCCAGGGAGCTTTTTGATCCCTATCCAAATTGGGAGTTTTAATTTTGATAAGGTATTATGCGATTTAGGAGCTAGTATTAACCTAATGCCTTTATCTGCTTTCAGGAAACTTGGCCTCGGGGAAGTGAAGCTGACAAACATGACCCTTCAGCTCGCGGATAGGTCGATTGTGTATCCATATGGAGTCGTCGAGGACGTATTGATCAAAGTCGGCAAGTTCTATTTCCCGGTGGACTTCGTGGTGTTAGATATCGATGAATATGTAGAGGTCCCACTGATTTTGGGCAGATCATTCTTGGCCATGAGCAGAGCGCTGATAGACATGGAAGAAGGTGAGATAACCTTCAGGGTTGGCGGCGAAAAGGTTATTTTCAAGAAGTTCGAGAGTAGAAGGTGTAAGGAGGCCGATGGTCATGGAAGGCCAGATGTGGAAGAATCCGCGAAGAACCGCAAGTGTGGGCGATTCGATTCCGTGGATACCGAGCCAAGTTGAGATCCACACAGTCGTGCCACGACTCTAACTACGGCGCTGGGTGGGAGGCAACCCACCGAGGTTAGTTTTCTTTTAATTTCCAGCTTTTGAGTGTGTTCCTAGTTAGGAAAGACCATAAAAATGAAAAAAACGAAAAATCAAAAAATAGCTGAACAGGGACTTACACGGCTTGTGCCGCGGCTTCCAAACCGCGTGCCAAACCGCGGGGTCCTCTGTTTGTTTTCTGAAGCAGGGAGTTACGCGGCTTGTGCCGCGGTTTCCAAACCGCGCGCCAAACCGCGCGGCTCCCCTGTTTTTGTTTTCGTGCTGTGTTTTCTTTCCCTGCTTTGTGTGTTTCGTTGCTTTGCTTTCTGTTGTTTTTGTTTTGTTTTCCTTGTGTCTACCTTCTCTCTCTCCCCTTTCCCCGATGTCTCTGATTGGCGCTCAAATCTTACAAGAGAATCTCCTCCGTCCGGGCAAACAGGTACGCTCTAAACTTTGTATGCAACGGGTGTGTAAGATGTTTGGTTTCTTATTAGTTAACGAGATGCAACAAACCTAAGTTTCACTTAGGTTTGAGGTGCCTCATCTTTTCAACATCTACACACTAATTTTCTTTACCCTGTGCAAACCTCGGTTTCACCGAGGTTTGGGGTTGGCTTTGTTTGACAAACCTAGGCCACGACCTAGGTTTGGGGTGGCCATGCTTTGAAAATGCTAGAATAGCTCTTTGATGCTTGTGCTTAATGTTATGTTTTGCCTGTCTGATACCTGTAATAACCGCACAACGATACTTATTTAGTATCGCCTACGCCGACACTTGCACATTGGGGACAATGTGTGGGTAAGGTTTGGGGTTGCCCAATCGGGCCCACGTTATGCACGTAGATTTCCCGCACTCCTGAGTACCTAGATCACTTTAGCTAAAATCTTTGTTTTGAATGATTGAGACCGACCATTATGGGAAGAATCTTGTGATAGTGACGTGACCATTAGGGAAGGACTGGGAAAGGACATAACTAGGGACATTAGTGGAGACCACCCATTAGTGAGATTTAAGCCTAAAAGACGTTTTTCACTTCGAGGGATTCATACACTTAATTCATATACACTTTTCGAGTCCTTGTCGTGAATATAGAATGATCTCGCTATATTATTGCATTGAGTAGCAAAGACAACCATCGGGATATTAGGTAAGGGTATAGTAGACCAAATCGTGTGGACCTTAAGAGATGATTCCAGGCATTGTGTGTTTGTTTAACCCTGTTTTTAGCTATCGTACCCTTTTCACCCATTTGTGTGTAACCATAGACCCCCTTTGAAGCCATACACTCACCTTTTCATTTCAGACCCATCTTTAAACCCGAGCCAAAAGCCTTAGCCAACCTTATCCGAAAGTGTGTCAATCTGAGCGGTAATGAACTGAAAAAGCTAGAGCGGAAAAGAAGGAAATCAGGCCAGTCATGAAAATAAATAGAAAAGAGGGCCAATGCAGCCCAATGCAAATAAATAGGACCAATAAAGTCCCAAGTTAAAAAAAAAAACAGTTAGTTTAGATAGCTTCACAACAGCTGAATAAGAGAGTCAAAGCGACTCCAGTAGTGACAAAGAGGGCCAAATGATAGAAAATAAAGCTAGGAAGTTCAGAACTGCTAAAGTTTGACACACCAAGGATCGTTGAACCGTTTCTCCCCTTCACTTCTTAGCCATAACCCTAGCCCCGTTACAACCCTTGTAAAGACCTGGATGATCTTCTGGAAAACGTGATTAGCGGATACGACCACCCTTACCAATATTCTCTGTCTTGCTACTTGATTCCTTTCTGAGATCAACCATTGGACATTTGTGCGTCTTTCAATAGAGTTGTCATGTAATTATTGAGTATTCTTGTACATAAATTCCTTACACATGACAACATGTGCGACAACCTAGGTTCGAGTGAAATGAGAGTATCCCGTGAGGTAGGGTCAAGGCGAAATGTTTTCCCTAGTATGTCTAGACCTAGTACGACCCTAATGTAATCGGAGCTGTCACGAGTTCAACTCACAATGGAAAGTCATAGATCAAACAGAATGAGAATGAGGCGAGAGTAAGATAGACATTCACGGGTATGGGAAATCACCAGTGCATTACATGGTACCGATTGGGAGTTGTGCAGTTATTATTTCACTCATTTGTGCTTTTATTCTATTTTATCGCTAACTTGCTTGGGGACAAGCAACCCTCAGTTTGGGGTTGTTGATAACGCCACTTTTTGGCGTTATTTTCGGTCCTCAATCCAATGAGATTGGCTTGTGTTCTATCAAAAAGGCGAGATTTTACGCTTTATTTAGTGAAATGTGCAGATTATTTAAAAGGCAGTAATCATCGAGAAAAGAAGCTAAAAAGAGACCAAAAAGAGCCAAAACGAAGCCCAACGGAAGCCCGAGATCCTAGCCCAAGACCCGCGCCCGAACCAGACCCGATCCGCGAACCAAACCCGACCCAAATTGATCTCAGAGTAGCGCGCGACTTGCCACGCGACTTGCAAGTCGCACAGCAAGTGGCGTAACCCACTGTTTTGCGATTTTCAGCTTTATTATTCCGGAATTAGGTCACTTTTCGATACGCAACACACACACGAAGAACGGCAGCAGTCCAGAGGCGATTTTGGGAGACATTTTACGTCTTTTGGAGCGACGAGAGAGGATCATTCGAAGAGGAAGTCACGACGCGACGCGGATTAGAACCGGGAGAAGAGAGTTTATCACTACATCTTTCACATTCACGTTTATCATGTTTACATGCAGTTTTTCATCCCCTTTTCTTGAGTTTTTGTCCCCCAACATCATGAACTAATCTTTAGATGTTGGGTGTTGGAATGAATTTGATTTGAGTGTACAAACATGTAACTTGAGACTTTTATCAGTTTTTCCTATATTAATGAAGCATGTGATTTGGATTTTAGTGCTTTTGTGAATTTGGCCAGATTACAATTGAATTGTTGTTTCTAATTGAGTTAGAGAGAATTAATTGTAACTAGAACTAGGAATCACATGCCTAAGGTGAGAAAGGAGATAGAGATATTCCGAGTAAGCCTTAGTCCCGTTAAAATCTTGAGCTTAATGTGTTTTGAATTCCATAGGTGAGATCGAGAGATAAAACTTGTGCTTTTCAAGATAAAACCCATTGTTGCTCGAAAGAGAACAACGGTGATTTTTACAAGATTGGGTATTCATTATACGGAATAACTGGTAACTGTTTTGAGTCAAGTGTTTGTATGTGAGAGTCTTAGGATTTCCAACCCTCAACTGTTTTCTCTATCAAAGTTTCTTAAGCTGTTTACTGTTTCTGTGTTTGATTTAGTTTATTTGCAATTAGTAGTTTAATACCAACATCTCTCGATTTCGACTGTTCAGTTAATAGTGATTATAGTAATTGTGATACTTAGTTCCTAGTTCATGTGGATTCGATACTCGTACTTCCGTACGTATTACTTGATTTCGACACCGTATACTTGCGGTAAGATTTAGGGGGGTGGTACCCGCCTATCATTACTCGAGCTTGTTTCCGAACTTAACCCAAAATTATCTAATTGTTAAGTTACGCTTTTAGTTCGAAACTTGGGTTATGGACTTTACTTACCGACTCGAGATGTTAATTCTGGATCTCCTTTAAAATTAAATACCGGTTCCTATTTAAATAACAACACCAGGTCCATTACGAAAGCCCAATACCCGATTAAGTAAATTTCCGAATTTTCTCTATGGCCGAATCACGATTCCGGATCAAGCCCAAAAGAATTACATTCCGGGCCCACTTAGAAATACCGGATCACTTAATTAAACTATACGGATTGCGGCCCATAAATGATCAAGCCCACACCGGTATTGTGGCTAACTGCATTCCGGATCTACTATTACATTTAATTAATTCCGGATTATTAATGTGACCCACATACTACTCCCGGCCCATTAGTGAACAATACCAGATCATATATATTATTCTGGTTCTTTACATAATTCCGGATCCCATGAAACCAAAATTCCGGATCCACCATCCCCACTTCCGGATCTTAAGTATTGACCCAACAGAAAAATAATTCCGGAACCAATATGTGGGTTCCGGATCCATATACCAACACACCCAGTTCCGGTTCTTGGTTTGGGGCCAACTCCGGATCTCATTTTTTTGGTTCAATTCCGGATCTATTAAATAAAGCCCAAATTTTGGATCTTAATATATCCCGAAATCTCGCCACATAACGATGCGATACTGATTATTAATAGAACCGCAAATTAATCCTTTTCAGTCGATTATTAGGAATCTTTCTCACCCAAAGATTATTCTAACTCAATTACAAATTATCTAAATCCATTTGACGTCCTGATTAAACTCTTAAATGCAGAACTCTCAACAACCCAAACAACTAGCAGAACTCTGAAATTAAGGGTTGGAATTTGGAATTACCTGGTAGAATGGTAGAATCACAGTAGGATTAGACTCCAAATCCATTTCTCTTCCAATTCTGTAGACTGAAGACGTTTCCTTCTCCGATTGCAATAGAACCCTCTCTCCTTTCTCTGCTCTCTCTTTCTCTCTAAGCCGCCACCACACAAAATGAATTTCTTCTAGGGTTTTGTGCCCCCTTTAAGTGGGTTTTTATACCCTCTTCCCTTATTTACAATTTAGCCCCCAAACTTAAAATCTTTAAATTTCTCCTCAAAACTTTACTCCTTTGAAATCAGATTTCGGTTATTACATTAACAGATTTATATATGAACCCATGTGAATCACATATGAACTAATTAACTGATTCTCATATGAACTAATTAACTGATTCACATATGAACCTATAGGTTCATATGTAAATCAGTTAATTAGTTCACATGTGAACTAATCAACGGATTTACCTATGAATATATAGTTAGTATGTGAATCACATGGGTTCACATATGAACATATAGTTACTATGTCGTCTATTTGTAAAAGTACGAAACTACTCAACTATTTTTTGTAGAACATGCGAGAAATTATCCAGTGTGCAACACCCGAAATTTCTAAAAGAATTAAAGTTCACCTCTGCATGAAATCTCAGTTTTGGACCTTATGGACACAAGAAATAGCTACTTTATTTTGGCACGTTGCATCGGAGCACACTCGAAAGAAGCCTGAAATTTCAAGGCTCGGTACCACCGGGGCGACTGTGCCCGGTGACAATGCCCAAGGGAAAAGTCACAGGGCAAGGTCACGGCTAGCAGAGGGCCTACAGTACAAGTTGAGCGACTATGCTCAGCGATAGTGCTGGTGGCATAGTCTCGTGTCACACTCGCACGGGGAGAGGACCTCGCGGTACATATCTCGCGAAAATGATAGCGATTGTGCCACTAGGGCACTCTTGAATGTCATAGTCGTCGGCGTGGTCCGGTAGTATAAAAACACAACTTACGGGATTTTTGGCATTTCATCTGATTTTGGGAGCATCTCAACCTCTTTCTTTATGCGATTTTGGTAAGAAACCTACCCTAAACCACTCTCTTCATTTATTGTGATGCCTTGTGCATTAATGGAGGTTCTTCTCACTTCTAGGGGGTGATGACGCCATTTTTTTCCGTTATTTTAGCACCACTTTCTGTGTTAAATTGCTTGAATTCCAAACAAACGAAGTGTACGTATTTCACGGTTTATTCATGAGTTTTCAGGAATCCATGTTTTGAGAATAAACGAAGAAGTAGGTTCGAAAGGAGCTAATTATAGACGAGAATGAAGCATCCGACAAATTGATGAAAAAACAAGGATGTACGAGTCAATTCATGGGTCAAAGCTCGGAGAAATGCGTCAAAGAAACTCAAAAAGGTGTCACCAATACTTGTCAAGTTGGGCCGTCAAGTGAATGAAGATTCTCAATTTTTGCAAAACAGCGCTCACCGAGACTTGCACCGAGAGTTAAACTCTCGGTGTAACTACCTACAGTCTGAATTCTGGAAAACAGTGTTTACCGAGACTTACACCGAGAGTTTGAGAGTTAATCTCTCGATGTAACTACCGACGACAGGCTGATACGTTTTAAGCCCCTTTTCACCTAGGGTTTCATTCATTCTTCACGATATCGACTAGAGAGAGGCAAGGGACGATTTAGGGGCAACTTAGGTCGATTTTCTATAGATTTTGAAGCAGGTTAATGCAACGAAATCACCGGGGAATGCCGGATTAACGAAGATCAATTCCTTGTCCATGGGTATTACGATTCAACAAAAGGGAGTTTGTTCATACATTGATTTCTTGTTCAAGAGACGATGTTTACTTTGTTTTTCCTCTATTTTGTTTTGTGTTTTAACACCCCCAACATGAACTAATCTTTAGATTGTTGGGGGTTGGATGAACTTTGGTTTGTAAGCATATGAACATGAAACCTTGTGATTCTTATCAAATTTTCTAATCAATGAAGCATAAGAATTTGGTTTTAATGCTTTTGTGAGCCTGATCACCTTGCAAATTGATTTAGTTGTTAGGAATCAGATTTCTAGAGAATGATTCTCTAACTTGACTTGAATTTGTATGCCTAGGGTGAGAAATTGAATAGAGATATACCAAGTAAGCCTTAGTACTTGTTTTTACAGTCTTGTTCTTAATGAATTTCTGAATTCCTAGGTTAAGATCGAGAGATAAAACCTGCGTTTTCTAGAAATAACTCTGTTGTTGCTCGAGAGAGAATAATAGTTATCTACGTGATTAATGTCTTCATTCGATTGGTTTAGTCTGATAATTATCATAATTGGAGTGTTCTTTGTGAAACCATTAGGATTCCAATCCTCAACTACTTTTCTCCCGAAAACCCAAAATTATTCTTTGCTTTTGTTCTAAAGTTTATTTATTTAATTTAATTATTAATCGTTTATCCACAATTCATCTTAGGGACCGTCCAGTTAATAGTGAATATAGTAATTGTGATACTCAGTTTCTAATTCTCTTGGTTCGATACTCGTACTTCCAAGTACATATTACTTGATTTGACCCGTACACTTGCAGTTAGATTATGAGGTTGTAAACCCGCCTATCAGAGGGTGATCTCTAGGGAGCTCTCAAGTGTACTCATCCTCACTCACATCCTATTCTACTTAGGGTTTGTGTTTTTCTACAAAACTCATCAAGGTGAGTTCATTCTCATTTCGAAACTCTATATATATGTTAAAGTGTGTGTTTTAACCTTCTAAACATCTCCTTACTTAATATTTCTTGATTTGGTGAAGTTTAACCTAAAACTTGTTTTGGGATATTTTAGGGTTTTAATGGGATGAAAATGTTTGCAAAGATAAACACTTGATGGTCTTGATTTATTTATGATTTATACACATGGGAAATGTATTTTCTCAAGTTTTATGATTTTGTATACTTTAGGTCAAAATCTAGGGTTTTGAGATACTTGATGATTTTGATGGATTACTTATGGAAATTGGGTTTTATGATGAAATAACGTCTAAATGGCTGTTTTGGAAATTATGGGATTTTGTGATTGATTATTAAAAACCTCATAGTTATAATGTCATGATGGAAATTGTTTACTGGGATATTGTCACAAGCTTTGGTCATATTGTTGAATTGGTATTGATGATATCAGAAGTTTTCGTTTATTTGGTTTTGAGTAGGCATCGAGTTTCATGATAAGTAAGACGTGGGCCTATACGGTCGGGCATTGTCTCATGAGCAGTAAGGTGTAATTCCAATGTGCTTATTTGTTTTATTGGATTTGGGTGACCCAATGTATAGACCTAAAGGGTTTGAAATTGGGAACCCACGGGCAATAGACTCTTAGGGGTTAAGCTTGATATCCATCTATTTTATGGTATGTGTTTGATATTACTAATATGTCATGTGACTTACTTTTGTGTTTCGTCACTTCTTATGGTAAACGGGTCTCCCCCGTCAACGCATGAGGTATTGTGTACATATCGGTTTTCTACCCAAGATTTATATTATGCTTCCCGCACTTTACTTCAACGAATTTATTATATTTCAATTACAACCGTTGTTGTCACTAGGCTTTAGCCTAACACTTTTTCTTGAAATGACATGTATAGCAGGTCATTCTAGTGGTGGGCCTCCTCGGGTTTGAGCAAATAGTCAAGAAGGGCGAATAGCATTTTTGGTGAAGCGTATAGCGGCGTACACTTTGGGTTTTAAACAATATATTTTTGGAAGTGAGATAGCAACACTCGTCTTTAATCTAAGCCGTTGTAGTTTAGATTAGTAGATTGTTGAATTGTATCTCCTTGTATTTGTTATGTAATCGCCATACTATTTCCCTCTTTGGGTGATTGCTTTATGTTAGTTTGTCGTTTTTTTGCAATTTATTCAGATTTAAATTTATCCCAATTTTTAGTTAGAACTCCTAAGATAGGGTGGTCTTAGAGTCGACGGAAGTACATAAGTTGAAAGTTGTGACTATGGTAACGAGAATTCTTATGTGGAGTATGTTTATATTTTCAGTTAGCTACTGCTATTATGAATATATTGTTACGTGAGTATGCTTAGATTGCTATTGTTATAATGATTGATGCATGTAATAGTACGTTTCCTAATGTTTAATTCTTTTAGCCTATTTCTCACAATGTGTGGTAGACTTCAATGGTTAACACTCGTAGTAGTCCGGATGGCCATGAAGCTACGACATCCATGGTCGATCAACCGAGAGTGACTGCGATAGCAATGCCTCCATCTGGTAACAATGTGTTAGGTGGAAGAGTTGAACGCATATCCTAGCCCGTCATGGAAGAAGTAACAACGGAGTAGCGATGGCCAAAAAGCGGGTTCGGGTCGGGTCGGGTCGGGCCGAGGCAAAAACCGGGTTCAAACAGTGACGGCCAAAACCGGTTCTGAGAAAAACCGGGTCGGGTCGGGTCGGGTTTAACCCGAAAATCCCTGACCCGTTTATTGGTATGGAAAACCGGTTTTTATAAAACCGGGCCGAGCCGGGCCCAAAACCGGTTCTTGATCGGGCCGGCGTATTTTCTTATTTAAAAAAAAAATAATTTCTTTGTATAATAATTAATTACTAAACTTTAAAAAGTAAAAAATTGGATTGGATCACTAAAATACACTTTAAAAATATGTTTTATTTATAATATATATCACTAAGAGAAAAAGCCGACTTCTTTGCAATATTCTCTATATGCGTTTTGCATTTTTTTACCTTTTGTGAAAATCCGGCGTAACATAAGCCTAAACTTAGTTAAAGGCTCATTAAGGCAACTTAAGCCATCTTGAACGGCTAAGTTTATTATGTGTACGCAACAACGTGTATGAAATAATTTTCCCTCTAAAATAGGGGATAAAGCCAAACCTAATTTTTGTACGCATGCCGTATTATTACTAGCATTATCAAACGAAATACTAATAACTTTATTTTTTAAATTATAATAATGAAGACATCTCATAATTATAGAAAACTGACGGTCACCCGAATGTGGCGAACCAAAGTGCTCAAACGTGATTACACGTTTGCATAATTGCCACGATCCCGGCACAATCCAATGTGCCGTTATGCATATATAAGATTGTGGCAATCCGAATGGTGCGCTCGATACATCACAAGTTTAAGAAACTTTGTTGGGTAAGTTTAAAAACATTTCTCGTGTATTTTTTTTAGCCGTATTCCAAAGTTTTAAAGCATCACGCCGAAGAGTTTGATAACTTACCAAACCCTTGTAGCGTGGTTGGAACCCTTGATTGATCATGTTCGTAATGTGACGATTGTCGAAATGTCCGAGCGGCAACCCCACTTGAATGACACATTTCATTTGCAATTGTCGGGCGATATCCTCATTATACGACCATACTTGACCGGAATTGTCAAGTATGGGTTGACTTGGATCGTCACCCGATTTCAACCTCTTGCATCTCTCATCGAAGTGGCGCTTTAACGTGCTATTTGAGGCGGCTTGAAGGAAATCTCCACACCGTTTGCATTGCGCTTTTTTTGTACCGTCGGAAAACATCACCAAGTTGAAATGCTCCCAAACCGGTGCTTTTCGTCCATGCTCGACAACAACGGTGTAATTTTGTTCGGCCATTTTTTGAGAGTAGAGACTAGAGAACTAGAGATTTTATAGTAGAATTTGCGAGAAACGAATATAGTGAGAAACGAATATAGCGAGAGCCGAGAAATGAGAATTGTATGCGTTTTTTGCGTTTTGTAAGGTGGTGATATGATCCAAAACACCCCTAGTATTTATATGGGGTTGGAGGGTGAAAAATGACCAAAAAAACGGCCAAAACTGGATTCCAACGGCTCTATAACGGCTAGTTCTTTGAAAACATTTCGGGTCGGGCCGGGTCGGGCAAAAAACCGGGCCGCGAACCGGTTTCGGGTCGGGCCGGAGAAAACTACAAAAACCCAAACCGGTCCCGGCCAACGGGCTGGAAACCGGTTTTTGACCGGGTCGGGCTGGGCCCGGTTTTTGAGCGGGTCTGGTTCGGGTTGCCCGATCGGGTCGGGTCGTTTTGGCCATCACTACAGTGGAGACAAGGATGATGGATAGAATGATGGAAGGCCATGAACAGGGCCATGGCACAACAACAAGAACAATTTTTGAAACTATTAGAGGACAAAGATACGAACAACCGTAGGCATGAAACAGTTGCTGAAAACGTCATAGTGGCGGGATCCAGGGGTAACGTTAACGATTATCCTACTAATGGTTTGGGGAAGATAGATACCAGGAAAGCGGGGAAAGCTTGCTTCTTCAAGACCTTTCTTAGCTGCAGACCGCCTGAATTCGAATATTTTCAAAGTCGGGATCGAGATTGAATATTTTTCAATGTTTGAGCTCAAGATCTATGCTCGTTTATGAATTCGAATTCGAGATTGATTAACTTGTTTATTTACTCAAGCTTGATGATTTTTATACTTGATTCTATAATTTGTAAACATATAAATATGTTTGGCTTGAAAAGTGTATGTTCGAGTAGCTTAGTTCGACTCATTATAGAGCTTGACTCGTTAAGATAAACGAGTTTTATTTTGTGTTCGAGATCGACTCGAGCTCAATAATTATTAAACTTGAACTTGAAGTAAATGAGCTCGAGCTCGAGTAGCTCGTTAAAAGATCGACTCATTTACACCCATACTTCTAGAGAGTTCTTCCAGACAATTCAATTTTTGGTTTAGGGTTTGAGTTCTACCATTATGTATTAGATTTTAGTTCATATTAATCAAAGATTTCACTCTATGTTTTCAAACATGGTATCAGAGTCTCTACGAGATTTTCGGTGGTTGTTGATAACAAATATATATTCCCACAATTGTGGGCATTTTTGCACGACAATGGCAGTACAAGTCCACACTGCCACTATGCTCACATTTAAGTGTTAGGGTAAAAAGTGTAATTGTCTTAAAGTTTGGACTAATATTGTAAAATACCTAAAAGTTATATAAATAGTTTTATTTTCCTATTGTTTTAGGGTTAATCCATCAATTAGCTTTTCATAGCCGTACTCTTAATCGTAAACCTTTTATTATTGAATGAGATGGATGACAACTTGAAATCAATGTGTTCTTGATTGTGTGATTAATTCACTGTTATTAATTGCACTTTCTGGGATCCACACGTGGTATCAGAGCCAAGGATTGAAGATTGATTCAAGATTTTTCTTTTTCTGAAGTCGCACTGTGAATTCTTAATTTCTGTTTTACTGATTTGCATTGTTTCTGCAAACTTTTGTGTTCTGATCGTTGCTATTACGCTTTGTTCTTTCTTATAAAGTTCATAAATGTTTCCTTAAAAACTTGTTTTTAGGTTAAAATTCGACTTGGGTACTTTTGTTTTGGGATATCTCGTTGGTCTAACTTGTTTCCAGAAGAAAATTCTCAAGTTTGATCAATTCTTGAGTCGCATTCATCGATCAGATAAGTTTTCTGGAACGCCTATTCCGGTAAGTTTCTCTTCCGGACAAGTCTTATTTTCCCTTATGTTGATCCAAACCCTCAGTGATTTGATGATGACCCTCTCTTAAACACTTAGTGAAAATTGTAAGTAAACAATATGTATTAGAGTTTCACTATCGCTGATAAGTACTAGGACTTTACAGTACCGCTGATAGGAACTCTCGCTCTTTAGATTAGACATTCAGCGAACACTGTTCATCCAGTAGCTCTGAGCCTGTTCAGTCTCTGTGATGATCGCTGATAAGCTATAGTTGTATACTTATGATCCCTGAAGACAAGTCTCACGTCAACAAAGGTTCTACGCTGAAGTCGAAGATCAAGCCCAAGAACCAGCGACAAGTCTACTAATGAACTGATGCGGATATCAGCGAAGCAAGACCTGTCCATTCAACGTGAAGTATCAAGTAGAAGACTTCAGCAATCGCTGAGCTTTATCACTCGCTGATAAAGTACTGTTCAACGAACGCTGATCAAGAAGTATTCCTCTATAAGTTACTTTTGTCTTACAACAAACTCTGATTCTACACTGTGCACCATACGGCTTCTAAGGTTGTCTACAAAGGTCAAAACATGCAACCACTCAGCTGCTGCCACGTGTAAAGTAACACTGCCATGCATTAAATGCATGCAGTATATAAAGAAGAACCCTACTTCAGAATTGAAGTGCTCGACCATCTTCTTCTTTCTCTCTTAGTGTTAGAATATTATTCGTAATATTCTTATCTCCTTTCTATCTTATTTCTAGTGCAAGAAACTTAGTGTTATTAACTTGTTTAGATTAGGTTAATCCTTAATCTTGTTCCGCAACAAGTTGTAAATTGTTTGATTATATCAATATATAATTTAGAAAGTAAAAATCGCGTGTTTGTATTCAACCCTCCCTTCTACAAACTTGTATAACCCTTCGGGACCAACAAGTGGTATCAGAGCATATTTGTTTAATCTCATAAACAAGATCTTATCTATACTAATTTCTTCTTCATTGCTATTTCTTAAAATGGCTACCAACACAAACACTAACTATATTGACAACGCTTCTCTTGCAAAACCCCCTAGATTCTCCAGAGATAACTTTAATTTGTGGAAAAATAGGATGATTCTCTTCTTAGAAGGTGTAGACCCTACTATGCCTTACTATCTTGAAAACGACCCATATATTCCTGTTAGAATTGATCCTGAAGTTCCAGCCGCTGAGAATGGAGCTGCTATTCCAGAAAGGTTGGTTCCCAAGGAAATTCATATGTGGACTGATGAAGATAAGAAGAAAGTGGCTATCGACACCAAAGCCAGATCCATTCTTTCCATGACTCTTCCTGACGAAGTCTACCATTCCGTCATGAACCTGAAAACCTCCAAAGCCATGTGGGACACAATCTGTGTTCAGTATGAAGGTACGTCTGAAGTCCAGGACTCACGAAAGATCAACCTGGTAAGACTGTACGAAAGCTTCATTTGTGGTAAGAATGAATCTCTCTCTGAAATACACCAACGTTTTAACTGCTAAATAATAGATCTAAAAACTGTTGGTAAGGAATATTATAACTTTTAAGTACTGACAAAGTTCTTAGAATGTTTACCTGAAAGCTGGGACAATTATTCAATGTGTCTCAAGCTGTCAAAGGATCTAAAATCCATGACTCTTTCTACCTTATATGGCACGATGCTTAATCATGAGCAATCGAGTCATCTTAAGAAGAATCTTGTAAAAGATTCCAAAAGCATCCCTGTTGCTTTAATCTCAGAGTCACCTACCACTCAGCGATCTACTATCACTATCACTGAGTTGGAGACTAACTCTGAATGTTCATCAGATCCTGACTCTTCAGATCTTGATGAATTTATGGCTCTCCTTTCTAATAAATTCAGGAGATTCGCCAATAAGAAAAATTTCAGAAAGAACAAACCTCTTGCTATTACTGATAAGCCAAGATCATCAACTCCTGTTGATAAGGCTACTGCTACTTGCTATAACTGTGAAAAGATAGGACATTTTGCTAGCGAGTGCAGGTCAAAGAAAGTCTCTAGATCCTCAGCTTTTCCCATGAAAAACTTTACTCCCAGGACTAGAGATGAAAAATACAAAAAGCTGAAAGAAAGGTATTCAAAGCTGAAAAACTTTAAGAAGAAAGGCTAAGGCCTGATGGCTGACTATGATTTGGCTGCCTCTGACGAAGAAGAATCATCTGACTCTGAAGATGATGATGAAGCCAATCTCTGTCTCATGGCCAAACTTGAAGATGAGGAAGAAAAGTCTGACATTCCCTCTACTTCAACCTCTGCTACTAAGGTATCACCCTCATTCTTTACCAATATTTTAAATATTGATGAAGCGGATAGTCTTCGAAAAATCGATCTGCTGACCAGAAGTTTATATGAAGCCATGAATGGAAAAACTGTTATTGAAAATCAAAGCCTTGATCTCGCTGAACAGCTTAAAAACTGTCACCTTCAAATAGAAAAGCTTTCTAAAATTGAAGAAGACTTTAAAGATCAAGTTCATATCAATCAGCTAGTCAAAATCGAGCGCGAAGAAGCTATCGCTGCATTAAAAGCTGAAAAAAGCTACTGTTGATGGATGGTATAAATCCTCAACAACGATCACTGAGATAATTAAGTCTCAGATTCCCTTGAGTGATAAACGTGGTCTTGGTTACAAAGATGAAACTCTAGAACCAACCGCTGACCGTTCCATGCTTAGGTTTGGAATGTTCGTATCCTCTATCCCTGACACTTTCTCTTCTCAGTGTTCCTCTTCAAAACCTTCCATCCCTGAGGAAATCTCTACCTTAACTTCTAAAGGTAAAGAGAAAATTGTTTATCCAAAACCTACCTCAGTCTCTAAAGACAAAGGTAAAGGAATTTCTTTTCACCAAAAACCTCAGAAGGGTACCTGTGTACCTAAGCAGAATACTTCTAAAGCTTCAGTGACTTATCCCTCTACTTCTAAGAACAAGATCCCTGGATTTATTCAGAGATCTACTCCTAGACTTAAAGTGGATATAATTGGTAAGAAATCTGAAGAACTGATAGTTCCTCTCATTTCCAATGCCAAAGGTATACTTTGTGCTAGCCCTGCTCATTTAAAACTAACGGCTAAGCATGCAAATAGTCCTAAGACCACTTTTAGTTATAGGAAATGTTATCACTGTGGACTTACAAATCATATTGCTAGTAAGTGCCCTACAGCCACCAAAGCTGAAAAGATAGCTAAGGTGAAGATCAATGCCCCCAAGGCAAAGAAGACCATTGAGGTTAAGAAATTAACCAAAGTGAAGACTGAAAACAAAGCTGAATCTTCAAATGCTGCGAAGACTGCTGAACCTTCCATTCCATCTACCTCCACTAACAAGTGTGTACACATGATGAAATGGGTGCCCAAGTCAAACTAATCTTCCTTTGTTTGCAGGTTAAGAAGGGTATCTGGTATCTCGATAGAGGATGCTCTAGACACATGACTGGTAAGAAGAACCTGCTCACTGAGTATAAGGAAGAGAAGGGTCCCTCTGTGACTTTCGGTGGAAACGGAAAAGGACATACCCGAGGGTTTGGTGTACTCTCTAATGGTACAACAGCCTTCAGAAGAGTAGCATATGTTGAAGGGCTGAAGCATAATCTTCTAAGCATCAGTCAACTTTGCGACATGGATAACAAAGTAATCTTTACTAAGGAATCCTGCTTTGTCGCTGACAAAAAGGAGAAGATAGCTCTCAGCGATTATCGTTTGGAAAATGTTTATGTAATAAACATGGACTCAACAACCACTGAGAACTCCTGTTTCTTCTCAAAAGCCTCATCTGATGTCAACTGGTTATGGCATAAGAGGCTCTTTCATCTAAACTTCAAGACACTGAATACTCTATCTTCTAAAAAGTTAGTTACTGGTCTACCTCAACACTCATACGCCAAAGAGTCCTTATGTTCAGCGTGTGTGAAAGGCAAGCAGACCAAAGCAAGCTTCAAGTCAAAGCAAGTCTCCTCAGTGTCATCTCCTCTACAACTTCTCCATATGGATTTGTTTGGCCCTGTTAACAAACAATCCATTGCTGGAAAGAAATATACACTGGTCATAGTTGATGAATTCTCTCGCTATACCTGGGTAATGTTTCTCCGTTCTAAGAGTGACACTCCTGAAGAACTCATCACCTTTGTCAGGAAAATGGAAGTCCTGAACAATATGACCGTTCGCTCAATAAGGAGTGATCATGGGACTGAATTTAAAAACAGCTCTCTTGATTCCTTCTTTGAGAGTAAGGCTATTTCTGACAACTTCTCTTCAGTGAGAACACCGCAACAAAATGGAGTCGCTGAAAGAAGAAATAGAACTATCATTGAAGCTGCACGTTCAATGCTCAGCGATTCTCACTTGCCTACTCAGTTTTGGGCAGAAGCTGTCAACACTTCTTGTTTTACGCAAAACAGGTCACTGATAGTCAAAAGATTCAAAAAGACAACCTATGAACTTTTTCATGGGAGAAAGCCTTCAAATAGCTTTCTTCACATCTTTGGATGTCAGTGTTTCATACTGAACAACAGAGATGCCCTTGGAAAGTTTGATCTTAAGGCTGATGATGGAATCGTTCGTGGATATTCTTCAATATCCAAAGCCTTCAGGGTCTTCAATCGAAGAAGACAGATAGTTGAAGAAACAATTCACATCACCTTTGACGAATCCCGTTCAGCGAATTATAAACCTTCTGCTGATACTGAAGAACTGAATCAATGGATGTTTTCTCATCTTGGTGATTAAGAAGACATTCCCACTCCTCGTACTCATACCGTTGAAGATGATGGTCCTACTATCATCCCAAACATGCAGAATAGTGAAGCTAAAACATCATGGGTCTCAGCTGTTCCTCTAAACACTATGCCTGCTTCTGAACCAAATGTCTCAGACATTCCATCTACTTCTCAGCAATCAGTAAATGTAATGACATCTGCACCTACTCCTTTCTTGGCTGATATACTAGAAGTTGCTGAAGCCTCATCTTCAGCCCCTCAAGTTCAGGTTGAGTCAGCGACTCATGCTCCGACTCAACGATGGACTATTAATCACCCAATGGATCAAATACTTGGTGATCCATTGGTGATCCAAACGCTGGTGTTCAGACTCGACGAAGTGCAGGTAATATTTGTTTATTTGTTAACTTTATTTCTATGATTGAACCAAAGAAAACAGATGATGCCGTCCAAGATCCAAACTGGGCCAGCGCTATGCAAGAAGAGCTGACTGAATTTGAAAGAAACAAAGTTTGGAAGCTTGGTCCTCGTCCATCTGACAAGTCAGTGATAGGCACTAAATGGGTCTATCGAAACAAGTTGGATGAACATGGAACTGTGTTGATCCAAACCCTCAGTGATTTGATAATGATCCTCTCTTAAACACTTAGTGAAAATTGTAAGTAAACAATATGTATTAGAGTTTCACTATCGCTGATAAGTACTAAGACTGTTTCAGTACCGCTGATAGTAACTCTCGCTTTTTAAAGATAAATAGTCAGCGAACTCTGTTCATCGAGTAGCTCTGAGCCTGTTCAGTCTATGAGATGATCGCTGATAAGTTAGTTGTTTACTTATGATCCCTAAAGACAAGTTTCACGTCAACATATGTTCTACGCTGAAGTCAAAGATCAAGCTCAAGAACCACCAACAAGTCTACTAATGAACTGATGCAGATATCAGCGAAGCCAAGATTTGTCCACTCAACGTGAAGTATCAAGTAGAAGACTTCAGCAATCGCTGAACTTTATCATTCGCTGATAAAGAACTGTTTCAACGAAAGCTGATCATGAAGTCTCCTTACAAAGTACTATTGTCTTACCTCCCTTGCACGTCTCCGTACGAAATGTCAGAACGAACATCCCTTTTGTCTGTGATCGTACAACAAACTCTGATTCTACACTGTGCACCATGCTGCTACTAAGGTTGTCTACAAAGGTCAATGACATGCAACCACTCAGCTGCTGCCACGTGTAAAGCAATACTGCCATGCATTAAATGCATGCAGTATATAAGAAGAACCCTACTTCAGAAATGAAGTGCGCTGAACCATCTTCTTATTCTTCCTTACTACTGTGTGTTAGGTCATTATTCGTAATTTCCTTATATCCTTTCTATCTTATTGTAGTGCAAGAAACTTAGTGTTCTTAACTTGTTTAGATTAGGTTAATCCTTAATCTTGTTCCGCAACAAGTTGTAAATTGTCTTAATTTATCGATAAACAATTTAGAAAAGTAAAAACCGTGTGTTTGTATTCAACCCCCTCCCTTCTACAAACTTGTATAACCCTTCGGGACCAACAAGTGGTATCAGAGCGGTTTTGTTTAATCTCATAAACAAGATCTGATCTATACTAAGATTTCTCTTCCTTGCTATTTCTGAAAAAGGCCACCAACACAAACACTAACTATATTGACAATGGTTCTCTTGCAAAACCCCCTAGATTCTCCAGAGAAAATTTTAATCTAAGGAAAAATAGGATGATTCTCTTCATAGAAGGTGTAGACCCTACTATGCCTTACTATCTTGAAAACGGCCCATATATTCCTATAAGAATTGATCCTGCAGCTCCAGCCGCTGAGAATAGACCTGCTATTCCAGAAAGGCTGATTCCCAAGGAAATTCATATGTGGACTGATGAAGATAAGAAGAAAGTGGCTATCGACACCAAAGCCAGATCCATACTCTCCATGACTCTTCCTGACGAAGTCTACCATTCTGTCATGAACCTGAAAACCTCAAAAGCTATGTGGGACACAATCTGTGTTCAGTATGAAGGTACTTCTGAAGTCCAGGACTCTCGAAAGATCAACCTGGTAAGACAATATGAAAGCTTCATTTGTGGTAAGAATGAAACTCTCTCTGAAGTACACCAACGTTTTAACTGCTTAATAATAGATCTAAAACTGTTGGTAAGGAATATTCTAACTTTGAAGTACTGACAAAGTTCTTAGAATGTTTACCTGAAAGCTGGGACAGTTATTCAATGTGTCTCAAGCTGTCAAAAGATCTTAGATCTATGACTCTTTCTACCTTATATGGCACGATGTTGAATCATGAGCAATCGAGTCATCTTAAGAAGAATCTTGTAAAAGATTCCAAAAGCACCCCTGTTGCTTTACTCTCAGAATTACCTTCCACTCAGCGATCTACGATCACTGTCACTGAGTTGGAAACTAACTCTGAACGTTCATCAGATTCTGATGCTTCAGATGATGATGAAACTCTGGCATTCCTGGCTAATAAGTTCAGAAGATTTGCTAGAAAGAGTAATTTCAAGAAGAACAAACCTCTTGCTATTACTGACAAGCCAAGATCATCAACCCCTGTTGATAAGGCTACTGCTACTTGCTATAACTGTGAAAAGATAGGACATTTTGCTAGCGAGTGCAGGTCAAAGAAAGTCTCTAGACCCTCAGCTCTTCCCAAGAAAAACTTTACTCCCAGAACTAGAGATGAAAAATACAAAAAGCTGAAAACCTTTAAGAAGAAAGGCAAAGGCCTTATGGCTGACTATGATTGGGCTGCCTCTGACGAAGAAGAATCATCTGACTCTGAAGATGATGATGAAGGCAATCTAAGTCTCATGGCCAAACTTGAAGATGAGGAAGAAAATTCTGACATTCCCTCTACTTCAACCTCTGCTACTAAGGTATCACCTTCCTTCTTTACCAATATTTTAAATATTGATGAAGCTGATAGTCTTCGAAAGATCGATCTCCTGACTAGAAGTTTATATGAAGCCATGAATGGCAAAACTGTTGTTGAAAATCAAAACCTTGAACTCGCTGAACAGCTTAAAAACTGTCACCTTCAAATAGAAAATCTTTCTAAAATTGAAAAAGATTTTAAAGATCAAGTTCACTTAAATCAGCTAGTCAAAATCGAGCGCGAAGAAGCTATCACTGCATTAAAAGCTGAAAAAGCTACTGTTGATGGATGGTATAACTCCTCAACAAAGATCACTGAGATAATAAAGTCTCAGATTCCCCTGAGTGATAAGCGTGGTATTGGTTACAAAGCTGACACTCTAGAACCAACCACTGACCGTTCCATTCTTAAGTTTGGAATGTTCGTATCATCTATCCCTGACACTTTCTCTTCTCAGTGTTCCTCTTCAAAACCGCCTATCCCTGAGGAAATCTCTACCTTAACTTCTAAAGGTAAAGAAAAAATTGTTTATCCAAAACCTACCTCAGTCTTTAAAAATAAAGGTAAAGGAATTGCTTTTAACTAAAATCCTCAGAAGGGTACCTTTGTACCAAAGGTGAATGCTTCTAAAGCTTCAGTGACTTATCCCTCTGGTTCAAAGAATAAGATCCCTGGATTTATTCAGCGTGGATCTATTCAGCGTGGATCTATTCAGCGATCCACTCCTAGAATCAAAGTGGATACTATTGGTAAGACATCCGAAGAACTGAATGTTCCTCCTGTTTCAAATACCAAAAGTTTACTTGGTACTGGTCCTTCTAATTCAAAATCAAAAGCTCACAATGCAAATGGTCCCAGAACTACTTTTAGTTATAGGAAATGGTATCATTGTGGACTTATCAATCATATTTCTAGTAAGTGCCCCACAACCACCCAAGCTGAAAATATAGCTAAGGTGAAGATCATTGCCCGTAAGGCAAAGAAGACCACTGAGGTTAAGAAATTAACCAAAGTGAAGACTGACAAAACTGAATCTTCAAATGCTGCGAAGACTGCTGAACCTTCCACCTCCTTTTCTACCCCCACTGACAAGTGTGTACACATGGTTAAGTGGGTACCCAAGACAAACTAATCTTCCTTTGTGTAACAACCCGGTTACCCATACCATACAACAATTAACATAACATACACGCATATCATCAACTTACAACAAAAGTTACGTAATAATCCAAGTATGGTCCTTTTCGTTTCAAAACTACAAAATATATAATATCTTCCTAATCATCATCGGTCCACGAAGGCAGTCTACACCTTATTCTTTCCTTTGCCGCTATCGGATCCTCGACCTGGAAAACATATTTTTGAAAACAAAATGAGGGTTAGACCAAACGGGTCTAGTGAGTTAATCCTGGTCTTTTCCAAAATCAATATAAAACTCTTTTCACATAATACTTTGTATCAAAATAGTTTACATACAACCTTTCGTATAAGCACGCATATACCACACGTATATAAATACCACATTAGGACTCGTACACCGTGTATCTCTCCTCATCTCATCTTCTTTCCCCTGGCCACATTAGTCGGTAGCAAACCAACTAATTATCGTCACTATACAATACAGTCGACTCCACTGTAATTACATACAGCCCCGCTGCAAATACCTACAGCTCCACTGCAATTTCATGCAGCCCCACTGTATTTCAATACAGCCCCGTCGAATAATAATTCGGCTCACCTATACTCGTTTCGTACAAAATAAATACAATATGTATCTCAATATATCATATTGTCATTTATAAACCTTTCATCATTTTTCCAACCATATATATATATATATATATATATATATATATATAAATATATACATATATCCTTTTAACATAAACATATAATCAAACCTTGACACGTATCCGTCTCATATATATAAACACAAATATATATTTCACACATACTCACATACATATATAAACACCTATATGTATTCCAGTTGAAAACGTTTTAAAGTAAAACTCACCTCGATTGCTTATCAAAAACACTTGCAAGCTCCTTTCAAAAAGATCCTATCCTTCACCTTGAATCCACAGAATCTGAAACCATTTAAGATACATATATCGCTTTACTAGCCAAACACATAAAGCCTACTAAGTTCCGGCCCTCCAATGTTTCACTTATACTCTTACCCTTCTGACTTAACAATAAAACATAACAAGGTACCGGGACTACCCTGAGTACCGGGAGACAACACTACCGGGACTTCGTGGTACCGGGAGTTCCTATACCGGGAGTTCACATTACCGGAACTCTACACTACCGGAAGTCTGCAATACCGGGACTCACATTACCGGGAGTCGTCAGTACCGGGAGTCGTCAGTACCAGGAGTCTACCGGGACTTCCCCGGGACTCTCAAGAACACAGTCGGTCGCTTTTCTAATCCAGAACCCAAATCAAATCTATACAGCTATGATTTAAACTTTCTAATCCGATAGAAACTGTCTATTGATGATTACAAACATAAAACCTAAAGGGTACATACCTTAAAATCGACTCAAACCCGTTCAATCGATGCTCAAACCGAGCCTTTCCACTTCTGCTCCTTTTTCACCTCACGAACACGCACACACACACTGTCTTTCTATTTTTAGGTTTTTGAAGGGATAACTGAAGTGTGAGAGATATTTATATCTCCATTTACACTTTTGGCACCAACTACTCACTAATGACCAACCCACCCCAAATCTTATAACTTATCTCAAACTTCCCCTTAATATCAAAATCCCTTAGTTAAATAAATTTAACGGACTTACCCGGGGTATTACATTATCTCCCCCTTAAAAGAATTCCGTCCCGGAATTCGATTAAGCGAAAAGATACGAATACTTATCACTACTACCTCGAACTCAATCAAAACCATAGAAACTAACTGAATAGCCACCCCACACCCACCTATGTCTGTAACACAGATCAGCAATATAAGCACAGAAATACAAAGAACCACTTCGTACCGAAGTCAGATAACACCTTAGCACATATAGAGTTTATTAGAAATGTACCTGTATCCTCATCCGGAATTTCCTCCTCATCTTGCGTTGTCATTTGGAATACTCGTCCCTTTGCTTTCGGTTCCTCAAACCCTTGTATCTCTCCCGTCCTGACGCTTATTGGTTTCCCCGTCGTACTACCCTGTTGTATTTTCCTTTGTGGACAGTCTGACTGAATATGATCAGGGGAATTGCAAACGAAACAGAATCGATTTGCGCGACAATTCTTAGCGACGTGTCCAGCTCTTCCACATCTGTAACAACTTCTAGGATCAACATAACAATTTCCTTGATGTACACGGTTGCATTTTGGACATAGTCTTTCATTTGATATAAAAGGTAGGCGACTATCGAACCTCTGAATTTCGTACTCCGTTGAATCATGCGTCATCTCTTCCGATTTTCTTTTCCCAACACTCTTATCATTTGCATCTCTCTTAATATCTCGCTCTACATTTTCCGCGGCATTTACTGCGGCTGAGAAGTTATCAGGTCCTGTTGCAGTCACTAACTTTCTGACTTCCGAATTTAACCCGAAAATAAACCTTTCTGTCTTCATTGCCTCCTTGGCCACGTAGTATTCCGCGAAACGCGACTTTTCCAGAAAACGGGCAGTATAGTCCCTAACTGGTAAATTTCCTTGCCTCAAATTCATAAACTCTCCTTCCAATTGTTTAACTGCGGCTTGGGGACAAAACTGTTTCTTAAATGCTATAATGAATTCTTTCCAAGAGAAAGTGGAGTATATATCAGATCCTTCAGAATGAATATAAGCTTCCCACCAGTATAATGCATTCCCCTTTAACATTGCTGCTCCATATAATACTTTATCTTCTTCGGCGCACTTGCTCGTCTTAAAGACAGCTTCTATCTCCTTCAACCATTTCATCGCGTTCACGGAATCCCTGTCTCCAGAGTAGGTCGGAGGTCTACAACTTAAGAACATTTTGTAGTCGCACCTCCTTGGCACCTGTACAACAATTGGTGTAATTGGCATTTCAGCTTCCGGTTCAGGATCCGGTGTTTCAGCTTCACCGTGACGATTCTGATCAAACATTGCCTGAATACTGGCTTGTAGCCTTCCCATCTCTGCCATTAAGTCACCTCTCGTAACGAACTCTGTATCTTGTTGCTGAGTTCTGCCTCTAGTTCGGCCTCCAGTCCTACCCCCGATTCTGCCCCCAGTTCTGCCTCCCCTTTCCCCCGTTCCTATCGGCGGATTTGTACTATTCGGATTTACTCTCCCCCTTCGGTTCGTTCGTCTAGTACCACTTGCCATTCTGTTGATTCAACAAAATTAATATACACATAAGCACATACCCCATATAACAAGGTATTCAGGTTCAAACATGTACTTGTAAGTTCATGATTACACTGGCCATGTGTAATTTGAAAATACCTTACATGATGTCCCTTCTACCTTTTATACTTATCATCCCGAGGTTCTAAAATACTAAGGACATCCTACTTCACATGCAGTTTAAGTCTAGGTATAAATCCAAATACCTAAATCCCTTAAACTAGGGCTCTGATACCATTTGTAACAACCCGGTTACCCATACCATACAACAATTAACATAACATACACGCATATCATCAAATTACAACAAAAGTTACATAATAATCCAAGTATGGTCCTTTTCGTTTCAAAACTACAAAATATATAATATCTTCCTAATCATCATCGGTCCACAAAGGTAGTCTACACCTTATTCTTTCCTTTGCCGCTATCGGATCCTCGACCTGGAAAACATATTTTTGAAAACAAAATGAGGGTTAGACCAAACGGGTCTAGTGAGTTAATCCTGGTCTTTTCCAAAATCAATATAAAACTCTTTTCACATAATACTTTGTATCAAAATAGTTTACATACAACCTTTCGTATAAGCACGCATATACCACACGTATATAAATACCACATTAGGACTCGTACACCGTGTATCTCTCCTCATCTCATCTTCTTTCCCCTGGCCACATTAGTCGGTAGCAAGCCAACTAATTATCGTCACTGTACAATACAGTCGACTCCACTGTAATTACATACAGCCCCGCTGCAATTACCTACAGCTCCACTGCAATTTCATGCAGCCCCGCTGCATTTCAATACAGCCCCGCCGAATAATAATTCGGCTCACCTATACTCGTTTCGTACAATATAAATACAATATGTATCTCAATATATCATATTGTCATTTATAAACCTTTCATCATTTTTCCAACCATATATATATATATATATATATATATATATATATATATATATAAATATATACATATATCCTTTTAACATAAACATATAATCAAACCTTGACACGTATCCGTCTCATATATATAAACACAAATATATATTTCACACATACTCACATACATATATAAACACCTATATGTATTCCAGTTGAAAACGTTTTAAAGTAAAACTCACCTCGATTGCTTATCAAAAACACTTGCAAGCTCCTTTCAAAAAGATCCTATCCTTCACCTTGACTCCACAGAATCTGAAACCATTTAAGATACATATATCGCTTTACTAGCCAAACACATAAAACCTACTAAGTTCCGGCCCTCCAATGTTTCACTTATACTCTTACCCTTCTGACTTAACAACAAAACATAACAAGGTACCAGGACTACCCAGAGTACCGGGAGACAACACTACCGGGACTTCATGGTACCGGGAGTTCCTATACCGGGAGTTCACATTACCGGAACTCTACACTACCGGAAGTCTGCAATACCGGGACTCACATTACCGGGAGTCGTCAGTACCGGGAGTCGTCAGTACCGGGAGTCTACCGGGACTTCCCCGGGACTCTCAAGAACACAGTCGGTCGCTTTTCTAATCCAGAACCCAAATCAAATCTATACAGCTATGATTTAAACTTTCTAATCCGATAGAAACTGTCTATTGATGATTACAAACATAAAACCTAAAGGGTACATACCTTAAAATCTACTCAAACCCGTTCAATCGATGCTCAAACCGAGCCTTTCCACTTCTGCTCCTTTTTCGCCTCACGAACACGCACACACACTGTCTTTCTATTTTTAGGTTTTTGAAGGGATAACTGAAGTGTGAGAGATATTTATATCTCCATTTACACTTTTGGCACCAACTACTCACTAATGACCAACCCACCCCAAATCTTATAACTTATCTCAAACTTCCCCTTAATATCAAAATCCCTTAGTTAAATAAATTTAACGGACTTACCCGGGGTATTACACTTTGTAATGCACACATGATTGGTAAGAAGAACCTGCTCACTGAGTACAAAGAAGAGAAGGGTCCCTCTGTAACTTTCGGTGGAAACGGAAAAGGACATACCCGAGGGTTTGGTGTACTCTCTAATGGTACAACAACCTTCAGAAGAGTCGCATATGTTGAAGGGATGAAGCATAATATTCTAAGCATCAGTCAGCTTTGCGACAAGGATAACAAAGTAATCTTTACTAAAGAATCCTGCTTTGTCGCTGACAAAAAGGAGAAGATAGCTCTGAGCGGTTATCGTTTGGAAAATGTTTATGTAATAAACATGGACTCAATAACCACTGAGATCTCCTGTTTCTTCTCAAAAGCCTCATCTGATGTCAACTGGTTATGGCATAAGAGGCTCTCTCATCTAAACTTCAAGACACTGAATACTCTTTCTTCAAAAGAGTTAGTCACTGGTCTACCTCAACATTCATACGCCAAAGAGTTCTTATGTTCAGCGTGTGAGAAAGGGATGCAGACCAAAGCAAGCTTTAAGTCAAAACAAGTTTCCTCAGTGTCATCTCCTCTACAACTTCTCCATATGGATTTGTTTGGCCCTGTTAACAAACAATCCATCGCTGGAAAGAAATATACGCTGGTCATAGTTGATGAATTCTCTCGCTATACATGGGTAATGTTTCTCCGTTCTAAGAGTGACACCCCTGAAGAACTCATCACCTTTGTCAGGAAAATGGAAGTCCTGAACAACTTGACCGTTCGCTCAATAAGGAGTGATCATGGGACTGAATTTAAAAACAGTTCTCTTGATTCCTTCTTTGAGAGTAAGGGTATTTATCACAACTTTTCTTCCGTGAGAACACCGCAAAAAAATGAAGTCGCTGAAAGAAGAAATCGAACTATTATTGAAGCTGCACGTTCAATGCTCAGCGATTCTCACCTGCCTACTCAGTTTTGGGTAGAAGCTGTCAACACTGCTTGTTTTACACAAAACAGGTCGCTGATAGTCAAAAGATTAAATAAAACAGCCTATGAACTTTTTCATGGGAGAAAGCCTTCAATTAGCTTTCTTCACATCTTTGGATGTCAGTGTTTCATATTGAACAAAAGAGATGCCCTTGGAAAGTTTGATCCTAAGGTTGATGATGGAATCTTTCTTGGATACTCCTCAGTCTCCAAAGCCTTCAGAGTCTTCAATCGAAGAAGACAAACTGTTGAAGAAACTATTCACGTCACCTTTGACGAATCCCGTTCAGCGAATTCTCGACCTTCTGCTGATACCGAAGAACTGAATCAATGGATGTTTTCACATCTTGGTGATTCAGAAGATATTCCCACTCCTCATACTCATACCGTTGAAGATGATGGTCCTACTATCATCCCAAACATGCAGACTAGTGAAGCTGAAACATCATGGGTCTCAGCTATTCCTTTAAACACTATGCCTGCTTCTGAACCAAATGTCTCAGACATTCCATCTACTTCTCAGCAATCAGTGAATGAGATGACATCTGCACCTACTCCTCTCTTGGCTGATATTCCAGAAGTTGCTGAAACTTCATCTTCAGCTCCTCCAGTTCAATTTGAGTTAGTGATTCATGCTCCAGCTCAGCGATGGACTATCAATCACCCAATTGATCAAATTCTTGGTGATCCAAACGCTGGTGTTCAGACTCGACGAAGTGCAGGTAATATATGTTTATTTGTTAACTTTATTTCTCTGATTGAACCAAAGAAAATAGATGATGCCCTCAGAGATCCAAACTGGGTCAGCGCTATGCAAGAAGAGCTGACAAAATTTGAAAGAAACAAAGTTTGGAATCTTGTTCGAAGACCAACTGACAAAACAGTGATAGGCATTAAATGGGTCTATCGAAACAAGTTGAACGAACATGGAACTGTAACCCGCAACAAGGCTCGACTTTTTGCTCAGGGATACAGACAAGGGGGAAGGTATAGACTACGATGAAACATTTGCTCCAGTAGCAAGACTAGAATCTATTAGTCTATTCTTAGCTTATGCTGTACACAAAGACTTCAAAATGTATCAAATGGATGTTAAGTCAACATTTCTCAATGGAAAACTGAATGAAGAAGTCTATGTTGAACAACCTCCAGGATTCTCAGATCCTAAGCGTCCAGGTTATGTTTATAAACTGGATAAGGCACTTTATGGCTTAAAGCAAGCTCCACGTGCATGGTATGACACTCTATCCTCTTATCTCCTAATTGAAAATTTTGAGCGAGGTAAAATCGACAAAACTCTATTTTTCAGAATAGTGAAAGGTCATATCATTCTTGTTCAGATATATGTTGATGACATTATATTTGGTTCTACTAATTCTGACCTTTGTACTCGTTTCGCTGATAGAATGAAAGAAGAGTATAAAATGAGTATGATGGGTGAGCTAACATATTTCCTTGGTCTTCAGATAAAGCAAAATGAAAAGGGAACTTTCATTAATCAGGGAAAGTATGTTAAAGATATGCTTAAGAAATTCGATTTAACTCAGAGTTCAGCTATGAAAACCCCTATGGCACCACCGCTGACACTAAACAAGGATTCAAATGGAATACCTGTTAATGTCACGTTGTACCGTGGGATGATCGGCTCTCTCTTGTATCTTACAGCTAGCCGACCCGATATTATGTACGCAACCTTTTTGTGTGCACGATATCAAGCTGAACCTAAGGAATCTCATATGATCGCTGTAAAGCGAATCTTTCGTTACCTTAAGGGTACTATGAACCTATGTCTTTGGTATCCCAAAGACTCAGGTTTTGATCTAATCGTCTATTCAGATAGTGATTTTGCAGGTTGCAAATTGGATAGGAAAAGCACCACAGGAGGCTGTCAGCTCCTGGGTGGAAAGCTGGTGAGTTGGACAAGTAAAAAGCAAAACTCAGTGTCCACCTCAACTGCTGAAGCTGAGTATGTAGCCGCTGGAAGCTATTGTTCTCAGGTCTTATGGATGAGAAATCAACTACTAGACTATGACCTTCAGCTCTCGAAAATTCCAATCTATTGCGATAGCACAAGTGCCATCGCTATAGCCAATAATCCAGTGCTACACTCAAAGACCAAACATATCGAAATCATGTATCATTTTATCAGAGATCATGTGATGAATGGTGATATAGAACTTCATTTTATCCCAACTGACTTTCAGTTAGCTGATCTGTTCACCAAACCTCTTGATGAGACAAGATTCAACTTTCTCATTAGCGAGCTTGGAATGCTGAAGTGGTTCACATTTGATTAGCGATCGGATAAAACCAACTTATATAACCCATCCTATCATTTTCACTCTGAACAAAGTTGATTCACTGATATCAAGGTATGTCTCTCTTTACTCGCTGACATTCGCATGTAAATGCAAGATTTCAAAACAAATCACATCGCTGAATATCTCTTCCTTAACAGCGATACTTTGAAATTTCTTAAACTAACATTGATATTTCTATTCAGTGCTTCATGTTTTTCAAAACAGTCCATGAGCTTTCAAAACCTCAGAGACATCCTAAAATATGAAAGGACGTTTGTGACATCATCACAACGGATAAACTCTGGCACGTTCTTTTTCGGACACACGTTTGCACGTTTCGTTTACCATCCAATCAAATGCAAACACGTGTCCGTGTCATGATGAAAAACTTTCCCGTTCTAGTTTTTTTCTCTCTCTAATCTCACTATATAAACTATTTCGAGTTTATATTTTTCCTTTACACGAACTTCTCCTCCAAGAAAGAAAAGATTTACTGTTGCTTATTGAACTCGAGCTTTTCCAGAAAACTGTTCATCTTCTTCTTCGACAACCAGGTTAATATTCTCATTATTTACCTGTTTTAACTTGTTTATGATCTTATCCTTGTTTTCAAAAGATCAAACAAAAGAACTTTTTAAATGAAATCATTTCTTTCATGGTTTTATGAACACAACCTTTTCATGGTTGTTCTTCAAGTTTAAATCAAATAAATTAAAATTGTTCTTCATACGTTTTTCCAGAATCCTTATCTAAAGGAAAATGGAAAACAAGACTTTTACTGGGTTTGCATTTCTTTTTCAAAACAAGAAAACCCTAATCTTCATTAAGACATTTCTGTCTGAATGAAATGGACAAAATTCGAAAACATCTTATTGGAAAATCTTTCCACATTAAGACTGTATTTTTTTTCTCTATGATTCATGGTTGATATGATAAACAGAAATGGCATCTTCTACTGCTGCTCCTACCGCTGAGAAATATCCTGCTACGGAGAAACTGAATCTTCCCAAGGCTCCTCAGGTCAAGTTCACGCTTGAGAAAGTAGACTTCTCTAAATCCAACAATCTCTATGCGCTTTTCGACTTTCCTCCGAAAAAGCAAGTCAGGCGTCTGGATGATGCTGTGAATTTTCTACAAACCTGCTGCTTATTCAAAGCCCTAACCATCGTACCCCCTGCTCATAAATTCCTTCTATCTCAGTTCTGGTACACTGCCAGAAGAGCTCAGCTTGAGTCTACCAAAAACCCAAAGAAACTCATTGACACCATTCTTTGTGACACCAAATATGGCACCATAAAAATCACCCATGCCATTATAAGGAAAGCACTCAGCCTACCCACTGCCAACAAAGATAATCGCTTTGTTCCTTTCCCAAACCACAAAAACCATGCTGATAGGGAAGCCATCACTGCATTCTTTGATGCGATGGGTTACGCATGGGACACAAGGAGGGACAAGGAGATTGAGAAGAAACTGACCCTCATCAAGAAGTCCAAAATGCCAAGCGAGATGAACTTCATCTTCGCCCACTTGATAAGATGCATGACATCGAAGTCCGGCTCCTCTGATCAAGCCGCTCAACCTCAACAAGCAATGGGCTATGCGCTGCTGAAAGGTCTCCATGTTGACTGGGCCTCAGTCATCTATGACGACCTCGCTTTCAGAGTAGATATGGCTGATAGACCTTCATGGGTTCCTTATCCCAGATTCATCAGCGCCATCTTTCAACTTGGACTTGGGGACAAATACCCAAAAGAGGGTGATCTGAGACTCTCTCAAGTTGTCCCTAAGAACTCGACTTCAAGCCGCTGGCAAACGAGGTACGTCTTCCTACTCTCTTATCTCTTCTAAATCCTCCTTCTTCTACTTCTGTGGCTCATTCAGTGGAAATCCCCACCGCTGATACCCAAGCCGCACCCTTCACTCCTTCTCGAAAAAGGAAACAATCTACTTCCCAACTTGGTTCCAAAAGGATCAAGAAAACCAAGGAGCAACCCCCCCCAGCATTCACATGCTGAAGACTCCACAGCTCATCTTGAAGAGCTGATGGAAAGTTCAGTGGTACGCTCTGCCACAGCTGATCAATCCACTCCTTCCATCCCAACTTCAGCGTCTCTAAACGCTGAAGTTATAAACTTGGAACTGAACCCACCTCCTTCAGCCTCTCTAGAGACTGAACTGATTTTCAGCGAATCCAACGCTGAACCCCACACCCAACCCACTTTCTCAACCATCATTCCTTCCACCTCTCCTTTGGTCACTCAATCTCTTCCCCTATTATCCTCAACAAACATCTTCCTCAGCGACACTACTGCTGAACATCTTCAGAGGATGATAGAACAAAACACAGGACCTGCAGGTACTTCCAGTCGTCAAGGAACTATTGAAGACGACTATGAAACTTTCTCAGGGTTACGAGGCTTCGACAACTTCACCAACCCGCCTGCAGGTATACACATTATCCCAAACACTTCTTTCTCTCAAACCCAAACTTCTGAGCTTTCCTCTGTTCATAAGTTAATAACTGTTTCAGGTCCTAATTTGGGGGATATCAACACCTCCCTGAAGGCCCTGGAAACAAATGTGGAATCTTACAACACCACTCTCTCCACGAACTCTTCAGCGGTTACAGACGCTGGAGAGAACCTCAAGAAGCTGACCGAGGTTGTTGACATGAAAGCCTCCAAAGCTGATATGGAGAAGGTGGATGGCATCATTGAAACTTTTGCTACCACCCTCGCTGAAACTTCCACCAACGTCAACAATCTCAACCTCACCAACACCACCCTCGCAACAAACTTCACCACTCTGTCCAATGAAGTCACATCATTGAAGACAGAGGTTGGTACTCTTAAGGGTGAGGTTACGACGGTCAAAGATCTACTTCAGCAGATACTCAATCGCCTGGATGCCTCAAAATCTCACTTTACTCAGGCCGATAGAGAAACTCTTCAAAAGATCAGCCCTGCGATTTCTGGCCTAGAAGACAGAATAGCAGTGGTTGAAATCCTCATGGGAGACACTGGCCTAGAAGACAGTGATCCTCTAACTGCTGCTGCTGAACAATCTGTTTCCTCCCCCAACCATGATGTGGAAGAGGGGGAGAAGAAAGCTGAAGATCTTCCCCATAATGCTGAGGGGGAGAAAATGAAGTTGTTTCTGCTTCTACTTCACAACCTCAGGGAGTTGAAAACCCTGAGGGAACAGAGAAACTTCCCTCTGATTCCGAGGGGGAGCAACTAGAAGAGGATAAGGGAACTGAAGCTGCTGCTGATGTAACCGAACCCTACGATGATGAATCTGAAGCTGAAGAAGCTGAAGATGACGAAGACCTCGACCTTGAGGATGAAGAACCATCATCATCCCCTAAAGATGATGATGATGACGATGATGATGATGACTCTTTCTTCTTCGTCCAACCGGTCGTGAAAGTCCCTGCTCAGAAAGGGATTGTGATCAGAGATCAATCAAGTGAGACGACAAAGACAAAGCCTGCAAAATCTGAAGCTGATCAAGGCAAGAACAAAGGCCTCGCTGCAGAAGGCAATCTAGCAATCCTTCAGACAAAGCCAGTTTGTCAGGTACAATATCTCTTATTCCCTTATTCTGCATCACTCCTCTATCCCTTCTCAATCTCTGTCCTCCTCTCCATAAAACCTCTATACACTTAACCCTATTCTTTTCTCTATCTCTTTCTTCCCATGTTCTTACTTAAACAATCGTTGTGTTTTAGCTAGTCCTCTCCCCTGTTTGAGGATCCCGTTGAAGCTCCTACAACAACACCAACAATAATTCCAGCTCCTATCGCTGAAGAAATAATCCCAGTCTTGGATTTGACCTCTGAGACTGATGAACCTGAACAACAACCTCTCTCTCACAAAAACAGACCTTCATTAGCTCCTCAAAAGCTAAGTGAAGAGGATCAGAAAAGGACAGAAGAAATAATAAAGAAATTCGAAGATCAGCGAATCATCCTCCCTCGCTCCAAAATCCCTGTTCCCACAAAGTTCAGGATATCAAGGAAAGAATACGAGGATCATTTAAGAGCTGAAAGATTACTCGCCGAAAAGAAGGAAGCTGAAGAAAAAGATAAGGCTCTCGCCATCCAGCTTGTCCAACAATCGGTGAAAGACCTCGCGCTGAAAAGAACTCCCATTGATGTCCAACGTCAGCTATGGGATGATGTTTAAAGGATCGTTGAAGAAAAGACTAAGGTATCTGACTTGACTTTGGAATGGTGTAAAGAAATGCTGAACTATCGATCTCGACCATCCAAAATCATCAAGGTACTTATCAGAGGAAAACTGTTCGTAGACGTTCCTGTCGTTGAAGTTGACGTATTCAGAGAAGACAATACCAAACAAACCTTTTACGCTTCTACATTAGAGAAATTTGGTTTCTCTGAATGGTTGGAAGTGAAATTAGCCATTCAGCGATCTCGCTCAAAGTTCAAGAGCCATGTCGAGAAAATTTTAAATTCTCAGATCGACTTGGTTTCTTCTGTTGTGGATATTCCTTCTTCCACTCTTCTTCCACCTCAACAAAGAAGGGCCTCTACAAAGAAAAAGAAAACCTCAGACTCAGGTCCTCCTATACGGGATGAAACATGTATAGGTTTCTCACGCGAAGAAGTACTTGGTCGTGACCCTGACCTCTCAGTACTTGACACCTCCCTGCCTCCTGGTGAAACTTTCATCCTTGGCAAAGTCTTAAGTGAACCCTATGGCATCTTCTTTCTAGACTGCTATGGACGACAACACTTTCAACGCATATCTGAGCTTCCAATCACTCCCATCGAACAGCTCAGAGACCTCATATACTGGGGTGAAGTCAGACGCGATCTTAAGGCACGTCACCTCAAGCCCCTGATATTTGAAGAAGCAAAGAACAAAAAGGATCAAGGTGTAACGGTCCCTGACTGGATGATTCCCACATCAAAGACCCTTGATGAACTTCTTATTAAGGAAGAACCTTTTGATGGATAGGATCGCCTTGTAATTCTTTCTATCTTTATTTGTCTACATCTTTTGTACTGGTAATTTTATTTGCTGTACTTGTGATTTTTCCACTTCCCTCTGTAACCTTTACGAAGTTTAAAGAAAAATTTCAGTGAATGTACTTTACTCCATCAGTACTGAAAAGATCACAGAAAACAGTAAAAGGGACAAATATTTTATGAGTTCTTTTTATCCTTATGTTTTCATTAATTAGCAATTTTCTCTGTTGCTATGTCATAATCAAATAGGGGGAGATTGTTGATCCAAACCCTCAGTGATTTGATAATGACCCTCTCTTAAAGACTTGGTGAAAATTGTAATAAACAATATGTATTAGAGTTTCACTATCGCTGATAAGTACTAAGACTGTTTTAGTACCGCTGATAGTAACTCTCGCTTTTTAAAGATAAACAGTCAGCGAACTCTGTTCATCGAGTAGCTCTGAGCCTGTTCAGTCTATGAGATGATCGCTGATAAGTTAGTTGTTTACTTATGATCCCTGAAGACAAGTTTCACGTCAACATATGTTCTACGCTGAAGTCAAAGATCAAGCTCAAGAACCAGCGACAAGTCTACTAATGAACTGGTGCGGATATCAGCGAAGCCAAGATTTGTCCACTCAACGTGAAGTATCAAGTAGAAGACTTCAGCAATCGCTAAACTTTATCATTCGCTGATAAAGAACTGTTTCAACGAAAGCTGATCATGAAGTCTCCTTACAAAGTACTATTGTCTTACCTCCCTTGCACGTCTCTGTACGAAATGTCAGAATGGTCATCCCTTTTGTCTGTGATCGTACAACAAACTCTGATTCTACACTGTGCACCATGCGGCTACTAAGGTTGTCTACAAAGGTCAATGACATGCAGCCACTCAGCTGCTGCCACGTGTAAAGCAATACTGCCATGCATTAAATGCATGCAGTATATAAGAAGAACCCTACTTCAGAAATGAAGTGCGCTCAGCCATCTTCTTATTCTTCCTTACTACTGTGTGTTAGGTTATTATTCGTAATTTCCTTATCTCCTTTCTATCTTATTCTAGTGCAAGAAACTTAGTGTTCTTAACTTGTTTAGATTAGGTTAATCCTTAATCTTGTTCCGCAACAAGTTGTAAATTGTCTTGATTTATCAATAAACAATTTAGAAAAGTAAAAATCGTGTGTTTGTATTCAACCCCCCCTTCTACAAACTTGTATAACCTTTCGGGACCAAAAAACTGTAACCCGCAACAAGGCTCGACTCGTTGCTCAGGGATACAAACAAGAGAAAGGTATAGATTACGACGAAACCTTTGCTCTAGTGGCAAGACTAGAAGCCATTCGTCTATTCTTAGCTTACGTTGTACACAAAGACTTCAAAGTTTATCAAATGGATGTTAAGTCAACGTTCCTAAATGGAAAACTGAATGAAGAAGTCTACGTGGAACAACCTCCAGGATTCTCAGATCCTAAGCATCCAGGTTATGTTTATAAACTGGATAAGGCACTTTATGGCTTAAAGCAAGCTCCTCGTGCATGGTATGACACTCTCTACTTATCTCCATATTGAAAAATTTAAGCGTGGTAAAATCGATAAGACTCTATTTTTCACGAAAGTAAAAGGTCATATTATTCTTGTTCAGATATATGTTGATGACATTATATTTGGTTCTACTAACCCTGACCTTTGTACTTGTTTCTCTGAAAGGATGAAAGCAGAGTATAAAATAAGTATGATGGGTGAGCTAACATATTTCCTTGGTCTTCAAATAAAACAAAATGAAAAGGGAACTTTCATTAATCAGGGAAAGTATGTTAAAGATATACTGAAGAAATTTGATTTAACTCAGAGTTCAGCTATGAAAACCCCTATGGCACCACCGCTGACACTAAACAAGGATCCTTCTGGAATACCTGTTAATGTCACGACGCACCGTGGGATGATCGGCTCTCTTCTGTATCTTACAGCTAGCCGACCTGATATTATGTACGTAACCTGTTTGTGTGCACGATATCAAGCTGAACATAAGGATTCTCGTATGATCGCTGTAAAGCGAATCTTTCGTTTCCTTAAGGGTACTCCTAACCCAGGTCTTTGGTATCCCAAAGACTCAGGGTTTGATCTAATCGCCTATTCAGATAGTGATTGTGAAGGTTGCAAGATGGATAGGAAAAGCACCACAGGAGGCTGCCAGCTCCTGGGTGGAAAGCTGGTGAGTTGGACAAGCAAAAAGCAAAACTCAGTGTCCACCTCAACCGCTGAAGATGAATACATAACTGCTGGAAGCTGTTGTTCTCAGGTCTTGTGGATGAGAAATCAACTACTGGATTATGACCTTCAGCTCTCGAAAATTCCAATCTATTGCGACAGCACAAGTGCCATCGCTATAGCCAACAATCCAGTGCTACACTCAAAGACCAAACACATCGAAATCAGATATCATTTTATCAGAGATCATGTGATGAAAGGTGATATAGAACTTCACTTTATCCCAACTGATTTTCAGTTAGCTGATTTTTTTACCAAACCTCTTGATGAGACAAGATTTAACTTTCTCATCAGCGAGCTTGGAATGCTGAACTTTGAAGAATAAAATCTTCAGCGGTTCGCATTTGATCAGCAAAAGGATAAAACCAACTTATATAAGCTATTCTATCATTTTCTCTCTGAACAAACTTGATTCGCTGATATTAAGGTATGTTTTCTTTACTCGCTGACGTTCGCAAATGAATGCAAGATTTCAAAACAAATTATATCGCTGAATATCTCTTTCTTATCAGCGATACTATGAAATTTCTAAAACCTAACACTGATATTTCTATTCAGTGCTTCATGTTTTCAAAATGTCCCTGAGTATTTCAAAAACCTCAGAGACATCCTAAAATGTGAAAGGACGTTTGTGACGTAATCAAACGGATAAACCCTGGCACGTTCTTTTTCTGACACACGTTTGCACGTTTCGTTTTCTCATCCAATCAAATGCAAACACGTGCCCGTGTCATGATGAAAAACTTTCCCGCTCTAGTTTTTCTCTCTCTCTTCTCTTACTATATAAACACTTTCAAGTTTATATTTTCCTTTACGCGAACAACTTCTTCTTCAAGAAAAGAATTACTGTTGCATCTTGAACTCTCGTTTCAAGAACTGTTCATCTTCTTCAAACTTCGAAAGGTTAATATTCTTATTATTTACCTTTTATTAACTTGTTTTTGATCTTATTCTTGTTATTAACAGATCAAACAAGAGAAACCTTTTTAAAATAAAATCATTTTCTATTCGTGATTTTATGAACACAACCTTCATGGTTGTTCTTCATATGTTTTTCCAGAATATCTTCTTCAAATAGAATCTGGACAACAAATACTCTCCATGTTTTGTATCTCTCTTTCAAAACTAAGAAAAACCCTAATCTTCATTAAGACATCTATGGTCTGAATGAAATGGACAAAACTCAACAACATCTTATTGGAAAATCTTTCCACATTAAGACATTGTTCTTTATCTCTTCTTCATGTTTATATGTGATCAACAGAAATGGCATCTACTACTGATTCTCCTGCTTATAAGACCTCCGTTGCTGCTGAGGTCACTGAAATCACAAAGGCTCTTCAGGTTAAGGTCGATCTCAAGAAGGTTACTTATCAACATAATAATCCTTATGCTCTCTTCGACTTCCCTGAAAACAAACCTGTCACACATCTTGATGATGCTGTGAACTTTCTTAAAACTTGCCCCATTTCATACGCTCTCACCATTGCACCCCCTACTCATCGTTCTCTACTAGCCCAGTTCTGGTATACTGCCAGACGTGCTCAGGTTCCTTCACCCAAAGACCCAAAGAAAATGGTCGATGTCATTCTCTGTGACACAGACCATGGTACTTCCAAGATCACCCCCAACCATATCAGACATGCTCTAAAACTCCCTACCAGTACCAGAGAAAACTGTTTTGTCCCTCTACCAGATCCCAAAAAGAATCCTACTGATAGAGCAACCCTGATTGCATTCTTTGATGCAATGGGTTACGCATGGGACACAGGGAGAGACAAAAACCCTGACAAAAAGCTAACTGTCATCAAGAAGTCGATGATGCCCAGCGAGATGAATTTCATCTACGCTCATCTGATCAGCTATCTAACAGCTAAAGTCGGGTCAACTGACCAAGCATCCCAACCCCAACAGGCCATGGGATATGCTCTGCTGAAGGGACTTCACATTGATTGGGCGTCAATCATCTACGACGATTTGATGTTCAGGGTGAACATGGCTGAAAGACCAACTTGCGTTCCATATCCAAGGTTTATCAGCGCCGTCTTTCAACACGGACTTGGGGATGAATACCCAAAGGTAGGAGACCTGAGACTCTCTCAGGTTGGTGCTAAAGTTCTTGATTTCAAGCCCCTGCCAAACGAGGTACGTCTCTCTGCACTCTTATCTTTTCTTAATCCTCCTTCTTCTACTTCAGCGGCTACTTCAGTGGTAATCTCAGCCACTGATACCCAGGCTGCACCCTCCACTCCTTCTCGTAAAAGGAAACACTCCACTTCCCAACTTGATTCCAAAACGATCAAGAAAACCAAGGAGCAACCCTCCAAGCCATCAATGGCTGAAGACTCCACGACTCATCTTATACAAGAGTCGCTGGATAGTTTCGTGGTACGCTCTGCCACAGCTGCTCAAGCCACCCCTTCCATCCCAACCTCAGCGTCTCTAAACGCTGATGTTATAAACTTGGAACTGAACCCACCTCCTTCAGCCTCTCTACAGATTGAAGTGATTCTCAGCGGATCCAACGCTGAACCCCGCCCCCAACCAACTTTCTCAACCTTTGTTCCTCCCACCAATCCCTTGGACACTCTACCAATTTTCCCACCGTTTTCAGGAACCAACGTCATCGTTCATGATTCAGCTGCTGATACTCTACAAGCGATGATGGAAAGAAACTTAGCATCCGCAGGCACCTCCATGCGCCAAGGCACTCTCGAAGGCGACATGGATTATCATTCAGGGTTACAAGGTTTCGACAACTTCGCCAACCCGCCTGCAGGTATACAGATAACTCAACCTACTCATCTCTCAAAACCCCAAACTTCTGAGCTTTCCTCTGTTCATAATTTAATAACTGTTTCAGGTCCTATTTTGGGGAATATCAACACCTCCCTGAAGGCCCTGGAAATAAAGGTGGAATCCCTCACCACAACTCCCTCAGAATTCTTCAGCGATTACAAACGTTGGAGAGAACCTCAAAAAGCTGACCGAGGTTGTTGATAAGAAAGCCTCTAATTCTAATATGGAGAAGGTAGATGGTAGCATTGCTCAGTTTGCTACCACTCTAGTCAACAACTCCACAATCGTCAACGATCTCTGTAGGTTCCCAGATTCACGTTGCATCACATTAATGGTAATAAAATAGACAGCGGAAGCATTTAAATATAAAGCCATTAAACTGTGAGTGATTGTGCAAAGATAATGTAACCGTGAGAATCAAATATAGAACAGTAATAATGATAAGAAGATAAAGTATAAAATGCTGCTAGTATATTGTTAATAAATAACACCAAGAACACGTTCAAGTGTGTATTCGGAAATCTCACAGGGGACAAGATCGTACAGAGGTAGTGCTACGGAATACTGCAGTGTATGCTCTAACAATTGTGGAAAACTATTCTTCCAAAAGATTACAATCGTTGTTCCACTACCTCTCTATTTATAGCCCTGATAAAGTGTAGACAGTGTACTATCGTACCTTGGAATGACACGTGGAAAGTGTGTCTCCTTTCTTTAGGGTATACGTGGAAAGTATGGACACGTGTCTGACACTTAGGATTTCTTACGAGACTTAGGCTTCACAGAGGTCTTCAGTCACCAGAGCTCTTATGCCAGAGCTCTGTTGGTCTTCTGTTGGTGAATCAGTTCTTCTGTAAAATGGAAGATCTTCTGCCAGAGCTCTGTCGAGCTCTGTTGATTTCACCAGAGCTATGTCGAGCTCTGTTGGTCTTCTTGTTGGTCTTCTTCTATGTCTTCTGCTAGATCTCTGTTGGTCTTCTGACTTGATAATATTTTCCATACTTTTACATAACAGATACTTGGGGCTAACAATCTCCCCCTAAGTATTGAAAATAAAAATTTGGAAATGACAGAGATTTTAAACAAAAGAACAGAGAACATTTCCCTCTGTTGAAACCTTGTACTATTCTTTTAAGATGTTACAATACAGAACAAAAGAATAAGTACTTTTATGCATAATTGTCTCCCCTTAGAATTCTGTCGAATCTTCTGATCAGCTCACGGAAGTCCAGCATAAGGTCAATCTGGTTGATGTAGAGTCTCAGTTGCTTTTCTGGACATTTCTTTCTTGGGAGATTCTGAATAATGTTCTTGAGATACACCAGCGATTCACTAGAGTACTTGTGGGTTTCTGATGCTCTGATGGTCTTCTTGATCTTCTTCTGTCGGCAGATGAAGACTGGAGGATCTTCAACAACGGTTCCAGTCCTGTAATGGCCATAACCTTTAAGACTCTCATTCGGAGGTGCAATCGCCAGTTTCTCCACTTCAAATTCTATGCCTAGCTGAAAATCAATCTGAATTCTAAGATTAATGTGCTCTTGCATAGCGAATCGAACTTCTGGTAGAGCAGTTCTTGCTGGTTTGTATCTGTCTGAGAAGTTCAAGCAGTAAGCGTGGAGCATGATCAGATCGTATAAATTCAGAAGCACAAGATCGTTGTCGTTGAAGTATTCGTTTTTGCCTTCTGTTGATTCAACAGTGTACTCATGATACACAACTCTGTCATGTTAGAATTTCCTATGGTTGATGTCTAAGATTCTGCGGATACCAAAGTTCGTGTTTATGGCTCTATTCAGATTAGACTTGGTTTGTATAAACTTTAGCCTTGCATCTTGGATTGTGTTTATTCTGATGGGATTGAAGTATGGGTTAATGGGTACGACATTGATTGGAATTATATCTCTGTCAGCATAGAGAAAACCAAAAACTTCTTTTAAGGCCGGTTTATCGGTGTGTTGGGTAGATGGTTCTGGGTTCTGTTCTGGTACCATTGGGTTTGGGTCATCGTGGGTTTCTGCCATAAGAATATCAATGTGTTGAGCAGACTCTTGGACAGTTTCTGTTTGAACTTGGGTTTGAGTTTGGTTTGTTTGTTCATCAGCAGAGAATGGGTCTGTTCTCTCTGGTTCGGTTCTTGGTGATGTATGAGGGGTGTCTAATATGATGATCTCTGGTGGTTGTTGATTTGAAGGTTCTGGTGTTCTGATAACTCGATCCTTGAACATGTAGTCGAATACCACCATAGTCATTTCTGACGTCTCTTCTTCTGTTATCCCCTTATTTCCTTCTGCTTCTATCTCTGCTTCTGTCATTTTCCCTTTCCCTTTACCCTTCTATGTCTCCTCTGTAATTTCCTTCTCATCTTCTTTCTCCTTTTCTTTCTCTTTCTTCTTCTCCCCCTTTTGTTGTTCTGCGGACTCACCCATCTGACTATCTGAATGACCTTCTTGAGCATCTTCAAAGTCGTCATCATCATCAGAAAAATCGATTGCGGCCTTAGGTGAGGGAGGAACAACAAACACTGAAGTGGCTTTGGCTCTTTTGCTCGAGGGTTCTCCTTTTGGTGCTCCTTCTGCAGGTCGTTTGTGTGTGGCAGTCTGTAAGATTGCATTTGTGAAATTAATGACTGCCTTTTTCATTGCATCTTCGACCTCTGTTGCAGCAGTTCTGATCTCATCTACTTGACTCTCAAAGTTAACTTTGTGAGTGTCAAGAGATGCCTGCACATGTCGTTCTGTTGCTTTGATGACAAACTTTGATGAGATGGTCATCATCTTGCTAAGAACAAATCTGCGGAAATCACCCATCTGGCCAACTGTCATGGGTAAGTCATTGGGGTTTGGGCTAGAGATGTTTAGTGGAGTAGCAGATGATGTCGTGTCTTCTTTGATGGATTCCTTAACAGAGTTATTGATGAGCTCTGTCAAGTTTTTGACGTTTGATTCTGAGAGAATAAGTGTAGGAATGGGCAAGGTTCTGTTCATCGATGTCGTGTGATTCTCTGTCATAACTCTCTTCAGCTCTGCAAGCTCTGTCGAAATCTTTGTCGAATCTTCTGCTCTCACTCTTTTCTGTTCGGCTAGTTCTGTTGTCATCTTTGCCGCTTCTTCTGCTCTGACTCTTTCCGCTTCTATTCTGAGTCTTTCAGTTTCTGCATATTTATTAGTGACCTTTTGCAGTTCTTCTTTAAGAGAAGCATTCTCCTTGCAGATCAGCTCCTCCTTCTGTTCATTGATAAGTTTATACTCATTCAAGGAGGTGTTGAAACTATCACAGAAGCTTTCGATCTCTGCTCTTGTGACAGTGTCAACGGGGGTAACCTTGGTTCCAACACATGGATCCAATTGAACCTCGAGTTCAGAGGTGCCTCCTTCAAGAGTTGTTTTGATGTTGGCTCTTGGAGGACTTCCACCCGATCCTTTCTGCTCCCTTTGAGGGGAAACAACTACAGGTGTTCTGACCAGAGTTTCCTCTTCTAGCTCAGGTTCTGAAGAAGGAAATCTGATGTGATGAGAAGAATTTGGATCAAGCAAAGTCTTCCCTTGTTCTACTATGGTCTCCCATTGTCCATGAGTCGGACAGATGCTACGTGAGATTCGAAAGATCTCTGGTCTATTGTCTGTTAAGTCTATATGAGCCACAGAGGCATCATCGTGTGGAGGTGACCTATTGATGTTTTGGGGCAAAGGAACATCATTACCAAAGATAGATTCCCCAGGTATGTGCGTACCAGAGGCGTGAAGAGTTGCCTCTGGCGGTTCTTGCTAGTTGGGGTTCGAGGTGTGCACCTCTGTTTCAATATTCCTCTAGGCTTGATCACCAGGAATAGATTGTTCGTTTGCACTGGGAGTTGGGCTTTGGATACGCACATGTGTTTTCCTTGGAACATCTTGTTCTAAACTCGCATTTCCCTCGGCTCCTAGGGCTACAGAACGCTCTGGTGAACTCTCTATCAAATGTACCTCTTTCTCACCATTACCAGAGGAGTGCGATCTTTCTGCCATCTCCTCTGTAAATTCCCTATCTCCCTCTTGAACAGTGATAACTCTATTTTTAGAGTTATTATTTCTTTGTTTTTCCTACTTTATTTTGTCAATTTTAGCCATTTCACTTCTAAAAACCCCCATTCTTATTATAATTCTCGAAAATAAGCAAAAGGAGTGAACCATAGTATTTAATGAACTATTTGGTGGAATTTGGGTGTTTTTCACGTTTTATCCTGCAGTGACCACTGTTGTGCCCACTCCGGCTGCCCATTATTCGAGCTGATCAAGAAAGACAAAAGAAACTATTAGTTGGGATCTAATTTTCTGGAAGAAGAAGGTTCAATTGGCAGGGAAATGGCTGGAGGAAGTACAAAATGACATCTACATAGAAGATTGCAACAAGTACTCCTTTATGTACTTGGAAATTGACTTGGAGAAGGATCCATTGGGTAATTGATTTGCACAAGGGGCTGATTTCTGCCATTACACAGCAGTTTTTACCCATTGGAAGACTAATCTCTTTTGTGTAATATCCAAGTCTTTCCTCTAGTATATAAAGGAGCACTTGGGTTCATTTATTGGAGGAATCTAGCATTCTTACAATCATCTTGGGTTAAGTTTAGATAGCTTTAATTTCTCTCATCTATCACATTAGTTTTAGTCTTTTAATTACTGCATTAATTTAGCTTTAATTTCTGTAATTTCCTTTCCTAGTTAATTGTAGTTCGAAAAGCACAGTGGACAGGGACGAATTCTCGTTCCCCACTGTGAGCACTATTCAATCCACTTTCAGTTTTATTATGTGCAAATCTTCATCTTTTGTCTTCTTTACTTCGGAAATGTTAGGCTAAACATCCTTTGGGATGTAGGAAGGAGAAGTACCTGGATTTTATAGAAAATGATTGAGTAATCTTTATACTTAGAATATTTATTGTTTTGGTCATTCACTCTCGATATTTACCCAAAGATGCGAACAAGCCGATCACTTGCAAGGATCTAAATGTCTAGTTCTTAACTTAGAAATGAGTAGAACGCAGTGACACGAGCTTGAATGATGCTAGGGGATTCGAAAGAATTCTTATGACACTTACGAAAGTGAGGTCGGCATAGTGAGCTAATCTCTGCCCACTGGAGTAGTAGGCAAGCTAATTTGTGTATTAAAAACACTTAGAGTATTTGTCTCTACACATTCCATCGAGGCCTGAAAAGGTCCATTTAGAGATTACCATTGACAAAACAACAAGTACTAAGAGTATGGGATTTTTATCTAACGGTGTGAGTATTTTTGTAACCGGGCTTTTCTAGCGAAAATGTCCACCACAAATACGAGGATCACTCTAAGGACCGAGTATTTGAGATAAAATCTAGGGAAAATCCAACCTACATTCCTCCTTTTTAACATTTAGTAAATCGTTTCAAGTAGCTATTTTACCAAACCAAAACCAAGTATTATTTTCCTCTCTAGTTGAAACTTGTAAAAGGAGCTCATGAGAACCGTATTGTCTTGATTGTCCAGTCTCTGTGGATTCGATTCTGGTATTTTACCAACTATTACTTGCTGTGACGATCATAGTGGACAGTGTACACTTGCACTTCCCACTGTGGACAGTTTGCAACCCACTGCGATTAAAGCACCACATTTCGCATGTACAAGTTTTTGGCGCCGTTGCCGGGGACTGGCGTGATTTTAAATCTCAAGACATTAGTTTTTGTTCGAGCCCGAGTAACTCATTTTTCTAAGCTTTTCGTGTTGCATGCCAAGGCAACAACACGAACCTTTGTTACCAATCGATCTTGAAATAGAGAAAACTTTTCGAAGAAGACGCAAAAACAGAAATCGACAACCCCCTGTGATCCCCACTGTGAACATGGCTGCAATACCGCCACCTATAGTGGAGACCACAATCACGATTGCCGATAGCAAAGATCAAAAAATACGGGACTATGCTACTTCCGGAGTTGGTGATTTAAGCTCCGGAATTTTGAGACCCAATATTGTTGCAACGCATTTTGAACTCAAACCGGTGGTGTTTCAAATGATCCAAGCCATGGGCCAATTTGGAGGATCGTCATCTGAGGATCCACACTCGCACTTAAAATCGTTTTTAGAAATGACAGATTCCTTTCAGTTGCAAGGTGTTAGTGATGAGGCATTAAGACAAAGGCTTTTCCCTTTTTCATTAAGGGACAAGGCAAAGTCTTGGCTGAACGCACATGCACCTCACTCGATAACCACTTGGCAAGAGCTTGCCGATAGATTTTTGCAAAAATACTTTCCTCCAACAAGGAATGTTAGGTTTCGAAATGATATAATTTTGTTTAGGCAAGAGGAAGATGAGGCTGTTTCGGATGCATGGGAACGATTTAAAGATTTACTTCGAAAGTGCCCACATCATGGCATCCCACATTGCATCCAATTGGAGACCTTTTACAATGGTCTTTCCAATGCAGCCAAAATCATCTTAGATGCAACAGCTGGTGGAACATTTACGAGGATGACCTACAACGAAGGATATCAAATCTTAGAAAAAGTGTCCAACAACAATACCGACTGGTCAAATCCGAGAGCAACCATATCAAAGACCAACACCATCGATTCCGAGGCACTTAAAACCATGAATGTGCAATTGGTGGCCTTGACCAAAATCGTTTTAAATCAAAATAGAGGCCAAGTCAATTCAGCAACGCATCTCCCTGAAAACTGCTCCCTCTGTGGAGAGGAGCATGTTTTTGATTTTTGCCCAGCAAATCCCGAATCTGTTAATGTTATAGGAACCAATCCGAGGAACAACCCTTATTCACAGACTTATAATCCAGGTTGGAGAAATCATCCGAATTTCTCTTGGTCTGGTAATCAAGGACTCCAACCCCAAGGGCCGAGTCATATCCAACAAAGACCATACAATCCCCCTGGATTTCAGCAACATCACAGTGGGCAGTCCGCACATCACAGTGGGCAGTCCCCACATCACAGTGGGCTGTCCTCACAACCATACCAACCACGATCTACTCAGCCCGCTGAGACCCAACAGTCACTTGAATCAATTCTCAAGGGTTTTATGAATCAAACTCAAGCAGCCATTAGAAATATAGAGACTCAAGTAGGACAACTAGCCGTTGAAGTTAAGAATAGACCACCAGGAACGTTACCTAGTGATACCGAACAAGCTAGGGTGATAGGAAAAGGACCGGAACATGTCAAGTCCATAACTCTTAGGAGTGGAAAGGATCTGAAAGATATCGTTTTTGAGTCTGATGATTCGCCTCAAAAACCCACTTTGAGCACCACAGTGGGCACTCCTCAAGTCACTGTGATCCCCACAGTGGGGAACGACATCCCTGACCTTCCCACTTTTGGACCTGTTCCCAAACCTACTGTTTCAAAGCCAATACCACAGCAAACTCAAATTGACCCACGAAGCATTCCCTTTCCTCAAAGAATGAAGCCTAAAAATGTCGATGTTCAGTTTAAAAAGTTCTTAGACATTTTTAAGCAACTTCACATTAACATACCCTTGGTAGAGGCTCTCGAGCAAATGCCAAGCTATGTTAAATTTTTAAAGGATATTTTGAACAAAAAGAGAAAGTTGGGTGAATTTGAGACTGTGGCTTTGACCGAAGAAAGTAGTGCCCTCCTTACTAGCAAGATTCCACCTAAGTTGAAAGACCCGGGTAGTTTCACCATTCCATGCATTATAGGAGGACAAGAAGTAGGTCAAGCACTTTGTGATTTAGGACCTAGTGTCAACTTGATGCCGCTGTCCATTTTTAACAAGTTAGGTATTGGAGAGGCTAGACCCACAACCGTGACTTTACAACTAGCCGACCGGTCCATTGCCTACCCAAAAGGAAAAATAGAAGACGTCTTGGTCCAAGTGGATAAATTTATCTTCCCCGCCGATTTTCTAGTTCTAGATTATGAGGCCGATAAAGAAATCCCAATCATCTTAGGGCGTCCGTTTCTTGCAACCGGATGTACTTTGATTGATGTGCACAAAGGAGAACTCACGATGCGAGTCAATGACCAAGAGGTAACTTTCAATGTTTTTAAATCTCTTAAATATATAGACACCGAAGATTGCTTTGCCTTGAGTTCGATTTATGGAACCCACAGTCTTGACACACTGCCCACAGTGGGGAGTACAGTTCCCACAGTGGGGAATGATAGTGAGCACTCTGAATCAGAGAGTGATGACACTTTTAAGGATGAGTGTAACGAAATGGTTGCAGTTTTTGAACCTATGGACTTTAAGGATAGAAATGTTCAACCCCCTTCAATAACACAACCTCCCGAGTTAGAGCTTAAACCATTGCCTTCCCATTTAAAATATGCTTATCTCGCTAAGGATAATAAACTTCCCGTTATTATCTCTTCCAAACTTAGTGAGAAACAAGAACAACTTCTGATCGATTTATTGATAAAGCATAAGGGAGCAATTGGTTGGACTATAGCGGACATTCGAGGAATTAGCCCCTCTTTATGTCAACATAAGATTAACTTGGAGAGTGACCACCCGGGGAAAGTCCAACCCCAAAGAAGGTTGAACCCCATCATGAAAGAGGTAGTTAAGAAAGAGGTCTTGAAATGGTTAGATGCCGGTATTATCTATCCCATTGCTAGTAGTAGTTGGGTGAGCCCCGTTCAATGTGTCCCTAAAAAGGGAGGGACGACCGTAGTAAAAAACGAAAAGAACGAGCTCATTCCCACTAGGACTGTCACGGGATGGAGGATATGCATGGATTATAGACAACTCAATTTAGCCACCAAGAAAGACCATTTCCCCTTACCTTTCATTGACCAAATGCTTGATAGGTTAGCGGGAAAGGAATTTTATTGTTTTCTAGATGGATACTCCGGATACAACCAAATCCACATAGCTCCCGAGGACCAAGAAAAGACCACCTTTACTTGTCCCTACGGTACCTTTGCGTTCCGGAGGATGCCATTCGGTCTTTGTAATGCCCCAGCCACTTTCCAACGTTGTATGATGGCCATTTTCTCCGACATGATATAAGATACCATAGAAGTTTTTATGGACGATTTTTCTGTGATAGGGACATCATTTGACAATTGTTTGGGAAATTTAGAGAAGAGCCTAGTGAGATATGAGAACCACGACCTAGTCTTAAATTGGGAAAAATGTCATTTTATGGTCGAAGAGGGTATTGTTTTAGGACACCTTGTCTCAAAAAGAGGGTTAGAAGTGGATAAAGCCAAGCTTGAGATAGTGGCACAACTTCCCGAACCCAAAACGGTGAAAGGTATTCGCAGTTTTTTGGGTCACGCAGGTTTTTATAGGAGGTTCATCAAAGATTTTTCAAAAATTACAAAACCCCTATGTAACCTGTTACAACATGAAAAAGACTTCATTTTTACCCAAGATTGCCGAGAAGCTTTTGAAAAAATCAAGGAAGCTTTAGTCACAGCACCCATAGTGACCACTCCTGACTGGTCACTCCCATTTGAAGTGATGTGTGATGCCAGCGATTGGGCTGTGGGGGCTGTTCTCGGACAGAAAAAGAACAAAGTTTTTCACCCCATTTATTATGCAAGTAAAACGCTAATTGAAGCCCAGATTAATTACACTGTAACTGAAAAAGAATTACTTGCGGTGGTGTTTGCTTTTGATCGTTTCAGGTCATACTTGATAGGGACGAAGGTCATAGTGCACACCGATCATGCAGCAATAAAATATTTAATTACTAAGGCTGATTCTAAGCCTCGGTTAATTAGATGGGTTTTATTGCTACAAGAATTTGACCTTGAAATCGTCGACAGAAAAGGAACAAGCAATCAGGTTGCCGACCATTTGTCCAGGCTCGAGAAGACAGTGGGCACTGTTGATCCCACTCCTGATCCCACTCCGGTAAGAGAAAATTTTCCCGATGAGCAATTGTTATCCGCTCAACATCATGAAAATAATATTCCTTGGTATGCTGATATTGCGAACTTTTTAGCAAGTGGACTTAAGCCCCACGGGATGAATGGACAACCATTTAAGAAGTTTTTACATGACACTCGTCAATATGTTTGGGACGACCCTTTTTTATATAAGATAGGGACGGACCAAATATTGAGGCGATGTGTCCACGGGTGTGAGCAACATCAAATACTCCATGGTTGTCATGCATCCCACTACGGTGGCCACTTTGGTGGAAACCGCACTGCTGCAAAATTTTTGCAAAGTGGGTTCTTTTGGCCCACTGTGTTTAAAGACTCTTACGAGTGTGTAAAAAGTTGTGAGCAATGCCAACGCACTGGGAATATTTCGCAAAGAAATGAGATGCCTCTTAATAATATTCTAGAGGTAGAACTTTTTGATGTTTGGGGGATCGATTTCATGGGACCCTTTCCAAATTCCAATAACAATTTTTATATCTTGGTTGCGGTAGACTATGTTTCGAAATGGGTAGAAGCCGTCGCATGTCACTCTAATGATGCCAACACCGTGGTGAAATTTTTGCATAAAAATATTTTCACTCGATTTGGAACACCACGGGCATTGATTAGTGACGAAGGCACCCATTTTATAAACAAAGTCATGGCCTCGGTTCTTGCTAAATATGACATACATCATAGAGTGGCCACCGCATACCACCCGCAAACCAACGGTTTGGCCGAGCTTTCAAACCGTGAGATCAAAGGAATTTTAGAAAAAGTCGTTAAACCGCACCGAAAAGATTGGTCAACCAAACTCGATGATGCTCTTTGGGCCTACCGAACGGCCAATAAAACTCCTTTGGGAATGTCTCCATTTAAATTAGTTTTTGGCAAAGCTTGCCATCTACCGATTGAATTGGAGCACAAGGCATTTTGGGCCCTTAAAGAGCTTAACATGAGTGAAGGTGCTGCGGGAATCAAAAGGACTCTACAGTTGCATGAGTTAGAAGAGTTGCGTTATCACTCTTATGAAAACGCAAAGTTGTATAAGGAGAAGACCAAGATGTGGCATGATCGTCGAATTAACCATAGGGAATTCATGGAAGGACAACAGGTATTATTGTTCAACTCTCGTCTCAAACTCTTTCCGGGTAAGCTAAAATCTCGTTGGACGGGACCATATACCATTGTCAAGGTATGTCCCTTTGGAACAGTAGAGCTAAAGTCCCCACAATCTGGTCAAATCTTCAACGCTGTTTGTAAATATTTTATTTCAGTTAGTTGTTGTCTTTTTATTAAATTTGGTATTTTTAATTCTGCATGGTAGTTTATTTCGATGTGTGTAGGAGAATTTTAGCACTTTTTGGAACAAAAAGGTTCGCAGTGGGCAGAGGCTGGTCACTGCGCTCCTCACTCTCGGTCTGACTTATGAAGAGACGGTTGGGGGGGGGGCAAGGCTGACACACATCATGCTTTTTCTTACACAAAGGTCACCTTTTCATGCCACTTGTCCTTTCCCCACCTATTCCCAAGGAAAGCTATCATTGTCTCTCTCTCTCCTTAACCGTTCCCTCTCAAAAACAAAGAAAACCCTCCTTTTCAAAATCAAAGCCTTTCTCTCTCCTTAAACCACCTACACTATTCATCTTCTTCTTTCTCCTTCACGAACCAAAAACCATTCCAAAACCCTAGTAATGGCAAGAAGCAAGAGATTGAACACTCACCCAGAGGCGCCCACACGGCCGGCGATTCGCCGCCGCACCGCCGACGACCAACCATCGGAGGCCGTCACCGGAGATCTCAATAAAACCCCACCAATCTCCGGCGAACCTCCGGTCATCTCCAATGTTGCAGACGCGAGTTAATCCAAACCAGAGAGTCCAAAAGCCGTATCTTCATCAAGGGTCTCGGAATCTGTTCAAAACCCTTTTGATGATACAGATTTGCAGGAGGATGAAGAAATGCTGAGATTACAAGAAGAATACAACAAAAGGGTCGCGGAAATTAAGATGAAGAGGGAAGAAGCCGAGAGAAAGCGCCGTGAAGAAGAGGAAAGAATCAAACGAGAGGAAGAAGAAAGATTAAAAAGAGAGGAGGAGGAGAGATTGAAGAAGGAAGAAGCCGCAAGATTGGCTAGAGAGGAGGAGGAGCGATTGAAAGAGGAAGAACGAAAGAAGGCTGAGGAAGCAAGGATTCTCGAGCAAGAAAATAAAAAAGCAGAAGACGAGCGTTTGGCTCGTGAGGAAGAAGAAAGACAGAAGAAGATTAAGGAGCAGACTTAGACTGTAGACATTCCCCAGAACAAAAATGCTGATAGTGTGGAGGATGTCCACACCACTGCCCACAGTGAAGAAACACCAACCAGAGCACTCCAGAGGAACAGGGGAGTGGTTACACGATCTGGTGCATCCAAGAAGGCATCGTCTGCAAAACCGAAAAGAAAAGCGTCGAGGAAAGGTAAGGGTATCGAACCCTCTTTAAGTTCTTCTTCTAGTGATACTAATACGGGAAGTGAACAAAACCTTTCTGAAAATCCACATCTGTCCACTGTGGGGACTGCTCATGCCCCCAGTGGGATACCGAGGCAATTCACTTCCCCAGCTGCTAGAGCCCACTTTGAGTGTATTTGCACTCGGAAGTTGAATTTAGAGAGGGGTTTCGACCCCGACTTTGTAGAAGCAAATCCCTTTGTCAAAGATAAACTTGTAGCGCAAGATTGGGCAACCATTGCCACTGCCAATCGCCGCGCTAATGCATCATTAGTCCGAGAATTTTATGCTGAGGCCTCCCAAGCCAAAGAATCATTTGTTAAGATCAGAGGAAAGGTTGTGGACTATACTCCAGGCAATATAAACCGAGTGTTAGGTAGAGGAGCTCCGGAACCTTGTGCTTTCGGACAGTTCCTGGCAAAGATGACTCCGGCTGATGAGGAATTGATTTTAAAAGAAATAGCAGTTGAGGGAAGGCCATGGAATCAAGATGGCCAGAGAAGGTGTCTATATGCTGGCAGCCTCACCACTGAGGCTGCTGTGTGGTTCCAATTCCTAAGGGCCTCGGTGGCCCCAACATCGCACGACACGACTCTCTCCATGCATAAGTGTGCCATGCTTTACTGCGTTCTCACTAAAAAGAAGATCAATCTGGGAATCGTAATGCATGGTGCCATCCATCAGGCCAGAACACGAACCAAGGTAATCCTACCCCTTCCTTGCCTTATTACACTATTGCTAATAGATGCCGGAGTGCCCACAGCTGAAGAAGACCAGTGGATCGTTTCCACGAAAAACATCAGTATTCAGACAATTAAGAAAATGAGAAGAGAGATAGGAGGCCCGTCTGTCGAGCCTGCCCACGTACAGCCCAATGTGCGAATAGCCGACGAGCACATAGTGGGCACTGAAGTGCCCACTGTGGAGAAGAAGGGTACCCCACTGCGACCAAAGACTGCGGGAGAAGCAAGCACCAGCACCGTCAGCCCAATGACCGCCATCCTAAACGCCATTTCAGCCCTCACATACAAAGTCGACCTCCTCGCGGCTGAGCAGAAACATGTAAACCGCGCGCTTGAAGCAGTATGGATGTACAACCGCGATCGTGATGAGGTTGTAAACCAGATGTACATGGCAGCCGATCCTCTCCTTGCTGCACAAATCCCAGAATTTCCAGAGGGGATCTGCCCCACTGTGCCAAGTGAGGATGAGTTTGAGGAAGACTTGGCCGACAGCTCACCAAAGGCTACCCCTACTCCGTGAATGGTTTGTTTTAAAACAATGGTTTCGCTCATTTGCTCACCAAAACAATTTTATTTTGTGTTTATTTGATCTTTTTGTGCCTATGGCTAGGCATTGACACTTTTTGCTGTTTTTACATTTTAATTTCGAGGCATGAAAATCCTGCCGGTAGGTAGGTACTTTTGGGTACTGACGTATTTGTCGTTTGAATGCTTTTGACCTCGTTTCCATTTCAAGGTACAACTTTCGGCTTCCAACTTAAAAAGGTCACTTTTGTAAGTACAAATCTCAACTTGTCCCGTGAAATGATTTAGGCCATTTTTCGCATCTAAACACAACCCTTTTTGTACCCACAACCACCTCCTTTGATCCATTTTTCTATGTCACAGTGGGGACACTGTGAGATTTTAAGTTTGAGGTGGGGATTTCCAGAGTGACTTCCAGTCTGCCCACAGTGGGGACACTGTGAAGTCCAAGTTTGAGGTGGGTAAGCCATACCCCCTCCCAAAAAAAAAACAAATATGTATATTTATAGAGAAAATACAAAAATACAAAAACATAAGAAAATCGGAGTATCACTAACAAAATTGATGGTGTGCCTTTTCCGGACCATCAAAGTGCTCACTCCCAGAAAAAGATGGTGTGCCCATTCTGGACCATCAGAAGAAAAAATAGCCATACCCAAATAAAGCCTGAAAGTGTACGTACCTATCATTACAAAATACTAAACACCCACTTCTTAAAATAAAAATCTCAAAGCGAGATCCTCGGTCCATGTTTGGAAATTGTGCCAAAAACCCTTGGGAAAAGATTCAAAGCCATAAACCCTTCAAACCCAAGAAAGCCCTATTGATCAAATGGTAAACAAGGGAAAGATTTCGTCAAGTAAAAAAGTGAAGTTTTTAAGTTTCGGACCGAAGGAAGTATCGGAGGAAGGAGATCAAAAGCTCATTCAAGTCAAGAAGTATGTAAGTCCCTCAAAATTTCGAATGCATTATTTTTCATTTTATTTCATTATTTTTATTACTTGGGGACAAGTAATGGTTTAAGTTTGAGGTTGTGATAACTCTATTTTTAGAGTTATTATTTCCTTGTTTTTCTTACTTTATTTTGTCAATTTTAGCCATTTCACTTCTAAAAACCCCCATTCTTATTATAATTCTCGAAAATAAGCAAAAGGAGTGAACCATAGTATTTAATGAACTATTTGGTGGAATTTGGGTGTTTTTCACGTTTTATCCTGCAGTGACCACTGTTGTGCCCACTCCGGCTGCCCACTATTCGAGCTGATCAAGAAAGACAAAAGAAACTATTAGTTGGGATCTAATTTTCTGGAAGAAGAAGGTTCAATTGGCAGGGAAATGGCTGGAGGAAGTACAAAATGACATCTACATAGAAGATTGCAACAAGTACTCCTTTATGTACTTGGAAATTGACTTGGAGAAGGATCCATTGGGTAATTGATTTGCACAAGGGGCTGATTTCTGCCATTACACAACAGTTTTTACCCATTGGAAGACTCATCTCTTTTGTGTAATATCCAAGTCTTTCCTCTAGTATATAAAGGAGCACTTGGGTTCATTTATTGGAGGAATCTAGCATTCTTACAATCATCTTGGGTTAAGTTTAGATAGCTTTAATTTCTCTCATCTACCACATTAGTTTTAGTCTTTTAATTACTGCATTAATTTAGCTTTAATTTCTGTAATTTCCTTTCCTAGTTAATTGTAGTTCGAAAAGCACAGTGGACAGGGACGAATTCTCGTTCCCCACTGTGAGCACTATTCAATCCACTTTCAGTTTTATTATGTGCAAATCTTCATCTTTTGTCTTCTTTACTTCGGAAATGTTAGGCTAAACATCCTTTGGGATGTAGGAAGGAGAAGTACCTGGATTTTATAGAAAATGATTGAGTAATCTTTATACTTAGAATATTTATTGTTTTGGTCATTCACTCTCGATATTTACCCAAAGATGCGAACAAGCCGATCACTTGCAAGGATCTAAAAGTCTAGTTATTAACTTAGAAATGAGTAGAACGCAGTGACACGAGCTTGAATGATGCTAGGGGATTCGAAAGAATTCTTATGACACTTACGAAAGTGAGGTCGGCATAGTGAGCTAATCTCTGCCCACTGGAGTAGTAGGCAAGCTAATTTGTGTATTAAAAACACTTAGAGTATTTGTCTCTACACATTGCATCGAGGCCTGAAAAGGTCCATTTAGAGATTACCATTGACAAAACAACAAGTACTAGGAGTATGGGATTTTTATCTAACGGTGTGAGTATTTTTGTAACCGGGATTTTCTAGCGAAAATATCCACCACAAATACGAGGATCACTCTAAGGACCGAGTATTTGAGATAAAATATAGGGAAAATCCAACCTACATTCCTCCTTTTTAACATTTAGTAAATCGTTTCAAGTAGCTATTTTACCAAACCAAAACCAAGTATTATTTTCCTCTCTAGTTGAAACTTGTAAAAGGAGCTCATGAGAACCGTATTGTCTTGATTGTCCAGTCTCTGTGGATTCGATTCTGGTATTTTACCAACTATTACTTGCTGTGACGATCATAGTGGACAGTGTACACTTGCACTTCCCACTGTGGACAGTTTGCAACCCACTGCGATTAAAGCACCACATTTCGCATGTAACAAGTTTTTGGCGCCGTTGCCGGGGACTGGCGTGATTTTAAATCTCAAGACATTAGTTTTTGTTCGAGCCCGAGTAACTCGTTTTTCTAAGCTTTTCGTGTTGCATGCCAAGGCAACAACACGAACCTTTGTTACCAATCGATCTTGAAATAGAGAAAACTTTTCGAAGAAGACGCAAAAACAGAAATCGACAACCCCCTGTGATCCCCACTGTGAACATGGCTGCAATACCGCCACCTATAGTGGAGACCACAATCACGATTGCCGATAGCAAAGATCGAAAAATACGGGACTATGCTACTTCCGGAGTTGGTGATTTAAGCTCCGGAATTTTGAGACCCAATATTGTTGCAACGCATTTTGAACTCAAACCGGTGATGTTTCAAATGATCCAAGCCATGGGCCAATTTGGAGGATCGCCATCCGAGGATCCACACTCGCACTTAAAATCGTTTTTAGAAATGACATATTCCTTTCAGTTGTAAGGTGTTAGTGATGAGGCATTAAGACTAAGGCTTTTCCCTTTTTCATTAAGGGACAAGGCAAAGTCTTGGCTGAACGCACATGCACCTCACTCGATAACCACTTGGCAAGAGCTTGCCGATAGATTTTTGCAAAAATACTTTCCTCCAACAAGGAATGTTAGGTTTCGAAATGATATAATTTTGTTTAGGCAAGAGGAAGATGAGGCTGTTTCGGATGCATGGGAACGATTTAAAGATTTACTTCGAAAGTTCCCACATCATGGCATCCCACATTGCATCCTGTTGATCCAAACCCTCAGTGATTTGATAATGAACCTCTCTTAAATACTTAGTGAAAACTGTATGTAAACAATATGTATCAGAGTTTCACTATCGCTGATAAGTACTAAGATCTTACAGTACCGCTGATAGGAACTCTCGCTCTTTAAATTAAACATTCAGCGAACACTGTTCACCATAATGCTCTGAGTCTGTTCAGTCCTTATGGTGATCGCTGATAAGTTAGTTGTTTACTTATGATCCCTGAAGACAAGTTTCACGTCAACAAAGGTTCTACGCTGAAGTCGAAGATCAAGCTCAAGAACCAGCGACAAGTCTTCTAATGAACTGATGCGGATCAGCGAAGACTCAGATTTGTCCACTCAACGTGAAGTATCAAGTACAAGACTTCAGCTATCGCTGAACTTTATCATTCGCTGAATAGTGAATGGTAATCGCTGAATCAACGAAAGCTGATCATGAAGTCCTCCGTACAAAGTACATTTGTCTTAACCTCCCTTGCACGCCACCGTACGAAATGTCAGAAAAGAACCTCCGAAAATCTGAAATCGTACAACCACTTTGATACTACACTGTTCATCTTTACGGCTACTAAGGTTGTCAACCAAGGTCAATGACATGCAACCAATCCGCTGATGACACGTGTAAAGTGTATACTGAATTGCATTAAATGCATGCAGTATATAAAGAGATGAACTCACTTCATTTGAAGTAACTTGCTAACTCTGGACAAGTTCAAATCTCTCTCAAGATAGGATTTTATTAGTAATCTCCTTATCTTTCTTAGTGCAAGAAACCTTAGTGTTCCAACTTGTTTAGATTTAGGTTTATCCTTAATCTTGTTTCCGCAACAAGCTGTAAATTGTTAATGATTTATCAATAAACAATTTAGAAAAGTAAAATAGTGTGTTTGTATTCAACCCCCCCCCCCCCCCCCCCCCTTCTACAAACTTGTATAGGCCTTTCGGGACCAACAAGTGGTATCAGAGCAGATTTGTTTAATCTCATAAACAAGATCTAATCTAAGATATTTCTCTTCCTTGCTATTATCTGAAAATGGCCTCCCACACAAACACAAATTATGTAGACAATGGTTCTCTTGCAAAACCCCCTAGATTTTCCAGAGACAACTTCAACTTGTGGAAAAATAGGATGACACTCTTCTTAGAAGGTGTAGACCCTACTATACCTTACTATCTTGAGAACGGCCCACACATCCATGTAACAATTGATCCTTTAGTTCCAGCCACTGCAACTAGAGTTGCTATTCCAGAAAGGCTGATTCCTAAAGAAATCCATCAGTGGACCGACGAAGATAAGAAGAAAGTGGCTATAGATACAAAAGCCAGATCCATACTATCCATGGCCCTTCCTGACGAAGTCTACCATTCCGTCATGAACCTGAAATCCTCAAAAGCCATGTGGGACACAATATGTGTTCAGTATGAAGGAACATCTGAAGTCCAGGATTCAAGAAAGATTAACCTGGTAAGACAATACGAAAGCTTCATTTCTGGTAAGAATGAAACTCTCTCTGAAGTTCATCAACGTTTTAATTGCTTAATTATAGATCTTAAAACGGTTGGTAAGGAATATTCTAACTTTGAAGTGCTGACAAAGTTTTTAGAATGTTTACCTGAAAGATGGGACAATTATTCCATGTGTCTCAAGCTGTCAAAAGATCTAAGATCAATGACTCTTGCTACCTTATATGGCACATTGCTGAATCATGAGCAATCTAGCCATCTTAAGAAGAATCTTGTAAAATATTCCAAAAGCACCCCTGTTGCTTTACTCTCAGAGGAACCTTCTACTCAGCGACCCTCGGTCACTATCACTGAGATAGGAAGCAATTCTTAAAGGTCATCAGATTCTGATTCTTCAGATGATGATGAATCCTTGGCTCTCCTAACTAAAAAGTTCAGGAGATTCGCCAAGAAGAAAATGTTTAGAAAGAACAAACCTCTTTCAATAACTGACAAGCCTAAATCATCAGCTTTTGTTGATAAGGCTACTGCTACTTGTTTCAACTGCGAAAAGACAGGTCATTTCGCTAACGAGTGCAGGTCAAAGAAAATCATGAGACCTTCAGCTTTTACAAAGAAATCCTTTGTTCCAAGGAATAAAGATGACAAATACTCAAAGCTGAAGGAGAAGTATGCAAAGCTGAAAAGCTTTAAGAAGAAAGGAAAAGGCCTGATGGCTGACTATGATTGGGCTGCTTCTGATGAAGAAGCCTCATCATCTGATTCTGAAGATGATGAAGCAAATCAATGTCTCATGGCAAAGATTGAAGAAGAGGAAGAAAGTTCAGACATTCCCTCCACTTCAACATCTGCCATTCAGGTATCACCTTCCTTCTTTACCAATATTGCAAATATTGATGAAGCTGATAGTCTCCGTAAAATCGATCTACTGACTAGAAGTTTATACGAAGCCATGAACGGCAAAGCTGTGGTTGAAAACCAAAATCTTGATCTCGCTGAAAAGCTTAAAAACTGCCACCTTCAAATAGAAAAGCTTTCTAAAATTGAAGATGATTTTAAAGATCAAGTCTATTTAAATCAGCTAGTCAAAATCGAACGAGCAGAAGCTATCGCTGCATTAAAAGCTGAACAAGCTACTGTTGAAGGATGGTGTAATTCTTCAACAAAGATCACTGAGATAATTAAGGCTCAGATTCCTCTGAGTGATAAACGTGGTCTGGGTTATAAATATGATACTCCAAAACCAACCACTGAACGTTCAATGCTTAAATTTGGAACGTTCGTATCCTCAGTCGCTGACACTTCATCATCTCAGTACTCCTCGTTGGTTACACCAATCCCTGAGGAAACTCCTACCTCCTCAAAAGGTAAGGAGAAAATGGTTTATTCAAAACCTACCTCTGTCTCTAAAGACAAAGGTAAAGGAATTGTTATTTATCAAAATCCTCAGAAGGGTACCTTAGTACCTAAGCTGAATGCTTCCAAAGCTTTAGTGATTCATTCATCTGGTTCTAGAAATCAGACCTCTGGATCAGTTCAGCGACCTACTCCTAGACTCAGAGTAGATGTCCTTGGTAAGAAATCTGAAGAATTGAATGTTCGTCCTATTTCAAAAACCAATAGTGTACTTGGTGCTGGTACTTCAAATTCCAAATTAAAAGCTCAGCACTCAAGTGGTCCTAGAACTAATTTTAGTTATAGGAAATGTTATCACTGTGGACTTACCGATCATATTGCAAGTAAGTTTCCCACAGCCACCAAAGCTGATAAGATAGCTAAGGTGAAGATAGCACCCAAGAAGACCAAACCAGTTGCAATTCAGGTCAAGGTGACTCCTACCGCTGAGGTCAAGAAATTGACCAAAGTGAAGAAAGACAAAGCTGAATCTTCAAATGCTGCGAAGACTGCTGAACCCATTCCAACTACTTCAACTGACAAACGCGTATACATGGTGAAGTGGGTACCCAAGCAAAACTAATCTTCCTTTGTATTGCAGGTTAAGAAGGGTATCTGGTATCTCGATAGCAGATGCTCTAGACACATGACTGGAAAGAAAAGCCTGCTCGCTGAATACAAGGAAGAGAAGGGTCCCTCTGTGACTTTCGGTGGAAATGGAAAAGGACACACCCGAGGGTATGGTGTACTTTCAAATGGTACAACATCCTTCAGAAGAGTCGCATATGTTGAAGGGCTGAAGCATAATCTTCTAAGCATCAGTCAGCTTTGCGACATGGATAACAAAGTGATTTCACCAAGGAATCCTGCTTTGTCTCTGACAAAAAGGAGAAGATAGCTCTCAGCGGTTATCGTTTGGAAAATGTTTATGTAATAAACATGGACTCAACAACCACTGAGAACTCCTGTTTCTTCTCAAAGGCATCTTCTGATGTCAACTGGCTATGGCACAAGAGGCTCTCACATCTAAATTTCAAGACACTGAATACTCTTTCCTCCAAAGAGTTAGTCACTGGTCTACCTCAACATTCATACGCCAAAGAGTCTTTATGTTCAGCGTGTGAAAAAGGGAAGCAGACCAAGGCAAGCTTTAAGTCAAAGCAAGTTTCCTCAGTGTCATCTCCTCTACAACTACTCCATATGGATTTGTTTGGCCCCGTTAACAAACAATCCATCGCTGGAAAGAAATATACGCTGGTCATAGTTGATGAATTCTCTCGTTACACATGGGTAATGTTTCTCCGTTCTAAGAGTGATACCCCTGAAGAACTCATCACCTTTGTTCGGAAGATGGAAACTCTGAACAATATGACTGTTCGCTCAATAAGGAGTGATCATGGAACTGAATTCAAAAATAGTTCTCTTGATTCCTTCCTTGAGAGCAAGGGTATTTCTCACAACTTTTTGTCAGTGAGAACACCACAACAAAATGGAGTCGCTGAAAGAAGAAATAGAACAATTATTGAAGCTGCACGTTCAATGCTCAGCGATTCTCACCTGCCTACTCAGTTATGGGCAGAAGCTGTCAACACTGCTTGTTTTACGCAAAACAGGTCGCTGATAGTTAAAAGATTCAAAAAGACAGCCTATGAACTTTTTCATGGGAGAAAGCCTTCAATCAGCTTTCTTCACATCTTTGGATGTCAGTGTTTCATACTGAACAACAGAGATGCCCTTGGAAAGTTTGATCCTAAGGCTGATGATGGAATCTTTCTTGGATACTCCTCAGTTTCCAAAGCCTTCAGAGTCTTCAACCGAAGAAGACAAACTGTAGAAGAAACTATTCACGTCACGTTTGACGAATCCCGTTCAGCGAACTCTAAACCGAACGCTGATACAGAAGAACTGAATCAATGGATGTTTTCTCATCTTGGTGATTCAGAAGATATTCCCACTCCTCATGCTCACACCGTAGAAAATGATGGTCCTTCTATCATTCCAAATATGCAAAATAGTGAAGCTGAAACATCTTGGGTCTCAGCTGTTCCTATAAACGCTATACCTGCAGTTGATCCAAATGTCTCAGAAATTCCATCTATTTCTCAGCAATCAGTGAATGAAGCGGCAAATGCAAACATTCCTCTCTTAGCTGATAATCCAGAAGTATCTGAAGCCTCATCTTCAGCTTCTCTAGTTCAGACTGAGTCAGCGACGTATGCTCCGGCTCAGCGATGGACTGTAAATCACCCAATCGATCAAATTCTTGGTGATCCCAACGCTGGTATTCAGACTCGTAGAAGTGCAGGTAATATTTGTTTATTTGTTAACTTTATTTCTCTAACTGAACCAAAGAAAATAGATGATGCCCTCAGAGATCCAAACTGGGTCAGCGCTATGCAAGAAGAGCTGACTGAATTCGAAAGAAACAAAGTTTGGAAACTTGTTCGTAGACCAACTGACAAAACGGTGATAGGCACTAAATGGGTCTATCGAAACAAGTTGGACGAACATGGTACTGTAACTCGCAACAAAGCTCGTCTTGTTGCTCAGGGATACAGACAAGAGGAAGGCATAGATTATGATAAAACTTTTGCTCCAGTAGCAAGACTTGAATCTATTCGTCTTTTCTTAGCATATGCTGTACACAAAAACTTCACTGTACATCAGATGGATGTTAAGTCAGCGTTTCTAAATGGAAAGCTGAATGAAGAAGTGTATGTGGAACAACCTCCAGGATTCTCAGATCCTAAGCGTCCAGGTTATGTTTATAAACTGGACAAGGCACTTTATGGCTTAAAGCAAGCTCCACGTGCATGGTATGATACTCTCTCTACTTATCTCCATATTGAAAAATTTGAGCGAGGTAAAATTGACAAAACTTTGTTTTTTAGAAAAGTGAAAGGTCATATCATTTTAGTTCAAATATATGTTGATGACATTATATTTGGTTCTACTAACCCTGAGCTTTGTTGTAACATCCCTTATCTTTAAAACACTCATTTAACGGAAAGTAACCTTAAAATACAGCGGAAGATTTGTAATTAAAACATTTAGATAAAATCCCATAATCTTATAGAAAAGAGTACAAGTTTGCAACTTAAAACCAATAAGTTTGAGACAAACAATATTCAACTGAAAAGCTTAGAGAATCCAAAACTATCATTCATCAAAAGAAAATATAAGCTGCTGAGCTGCCGCAAATCCAAAAGCTTCAAGCTGGAGCCTTTCCTTTATTCTTCGAAGATGTACCTGCCACTAAAAGATGAATAACAACGGGGTAAGCTTTCGCTTAGTGAGTACGCACCTATACCACATATCATCATGCATACATACTCGCATAAACATAGCAATCACATACATGTAACATCCTTCCATTCCTTAAGGCACAAAGCCAATAAGGAAGGTCATAACTAGACACTGGTACCAGGCCTCTTCATACATAACATATTCCCTAGGGGTATTACTACCACCATAGGTACTCTTTCCTTTGGCAAAGCCAACATACACATAATCACACATGCAATCCAACTACATACACATAACTTACATAATATAGGTAGAGTACTCACCTGTCAAGATGTCAATTACCAAGTACTTCACAGTGTATAATAATCACCTCGTACCACCTATAACATTCATACATACACATATCATAACAAGCCCAAAAATGGAACTCTAATTCTATCCCAACTCTCATCCCGAAATGACATAGCTAGGATAGTCCAAATACCATAAAACTTTGCCAAACATCCCATTTCATACACCCCATTTCATACACCCCATTTCTATTGATTTCTAAACATAATACACATACCTTGCAATTCTAGACCGCGAACAACAATCCTCCTAGAACCTTTCACAACTTGAATCTTCCAAAATCACCAAATCTTTTGCCTGGAAAATACAGCAACTTCGGACACTTGGTTCTCTCTACTGGGAACTCCGATGCCAAATCCCTCCGGTCAGAATGTATATTAGAGGGTCGTGAAGTCGCTGTCCAAATTTCACGGCGATCCAACGGTTAACGAAGGAGAATCGGTCGATCTTTCACAGCAGCTCACAAGAACTCCGAAAATCCCTTTCACAGCAACTTCGGACACTTGGTTCTCTCTACTGGGAACTCCGATGCCAAATCCCTCCGGTCAGAATGTAGATTAGAGGGTCGTGAAGTCGCTGTCCAAATTTCACGACGATCCAACGGTTAACGAAGGAGAATCGGTCGGTCTTTCACAGCAGCTCACAAGAACTCCGAAAATCCCTTTCTCTTTTCTCTCTTCTTTGCTAACGAAACAAATGGCTGCAAATGAGGGTGTTTAGGGTTTCCATCCCCTTTACATACATGCCAAAACACACCCTCATCTTACAAAATTGATAAACTGGCCCCTAGATTCCTGAACACGTACATAACGACCCAAAAATTAACTCAACCCCAAAAGAGACAGTTAAATCACGTAAATTGGGAAACTGGGTGTTACAACTCTCCCCCACTTACCAGGATTTCGTCCTCGAAATCGATCAGACTTGGAAGAGTTTCGGATAATTCGATCTCATCTCAGCTTCCGGTTCCCATGTCCATTCTGATCCTTTTCGGTGTTCCCACTGAACTTTCATTAAGCTGATCTCCTTGTTTCGCAAGGATTTGGTCTTCCTTTCCAAGATTGCTATCGGTCTCTCAATATAATTCAACCGTTCGTCGACCTGTATGTCATCTATAGGGACATGCGCCGACTCGTCAGCTAAACACTTCCTCAACTGAGACACGTGGAAGGTGTTGTGTATCAGACTGAGTTCCGGCGGAAGCTCCAGCCGGTACGCAACCTTCCCAACCCGTGCTATCACCTTGAAAGGTCCGATAAACCTAGGGCCTAGCTTGCCCCTCTTCCGGAATCGGATCACCCCTTTCCAAGGTGATACCTTCAACAAAACATTATCTCCCACGTTGAACTCCAGATCCGACCTTCGCTTGTCGGCGTAACTCTTTTGACGACTCTGTGCGGTTTGTAGCCTATCCCGAATCATCTCAATACTTTCCGTCGTTTTCTGAACCACTTCTGTGCTGCTTAACTCCCGCTGGCCTACCTCTCCCCAACAGATAGGAGTCCTACATCTTCTCCCGTACAACATCTCATACGGAGGCATGCCAATACTGGCATGGAAACTGTTGTTGTATGAGAACTCAGCCAACGGTAAATACGTATCCCAGCTGCCCCCAAAATCCAAAACACAGGCTCTCAACATATCCTCAAGAGTCTGAATTGTTCCCTCGCTTTGCCCGTCCGTCTGTGGGTGAAAGGATGTACTGAACTGAAGTCTCGTACCCAAATCTTCATGGAACTTCCCCCAAAACCGCGACGTAAACCGAACATCCCTGTCTGATATCACTGTTACCGGTACCCCATGCCTTGCTACAATTTCACTGACATAGATGTCAGCTAACTTTTCTGCAGATGAACTTTCACGGATCGCGATAAAATGGGCTCTCTTTGTCAGCCTATCTACAACCACCCAAATGGCATCATGATTCCTTGGTGTTCGAGGCAACTTGGTAATCAGATCCATTGTTATATGCTCCCACTTGCACTCTGGTATCTCTAATGGCTGTAACTTCCCGTGCGGTCTCTGATGCTCTGCTTTGACCCTTAAACAAGTCAAACATTTCTCCACGTACTTAGCCACGTCCCTCTTCATCCCCGACCACCAGTAGTCAGTCTTCAGATCTCTATACATCTTAGTAGCACCGGGATGGATAGAGAACCTTGACTTATGCGCCTCGTCCAGAAGTGTCTGCCTTGCCTCACACGATACTGGAACCCATACCCGACCGTACCGAGTCAATAGACCTCGACTGTCGGGCACTAACTGATCCACCCGTCCCTTTATCCGTTCCTTCTTCTGGTTCTCACCCTTGATCGCTTCCTCTTGAGAACTTCTTACCAAGTCGTGAAGCGACGTTGATACTGTTAGTCTCATCAACGGTACCCGAAGTAGAACACTACTCGCTCTTCTACTCAAGGCATCCGCTACGACATTTGCCTTCCCCGGGTGATAAAGAATCTCGCAATCATAATCCTTCACCACATCCAACCACCTCCGCTGTCTCATGTTCAAATTCTGTTGATCCATGAAATAACGAAGACTCTTGTGGTCCGTATAGATAGTACACTTCACCCCATACAGGTAGTGCCGCCATAACTTGAGAGCGAACACCACTGCTGCAAGCTCCAAATCGTGAGTCGGGTAATTCACCTCATGCGTCTTCAGTTGACGAGACGCATAGGCAATCACCCTTCCCCTCTGCATAAGAACGCAGCCTAGCCCGTGATAAGACGCATCACAGTAGACTGTCATGTCTTCAACTCCCTCCGGTAGTGTCAACACCGGAGCCTCGCATAACTTTCTCCTTAAGGTTTCGAACGCTGTTTTCTGTTCCTCTCCCCAAACGAAACGTTCGTTCTTCCTCGTCAGCTTCGTCAACGGAACTGCTATCTTGGAGAAATCCTGGATGAACCGGCGGTAGTACCCGGCTAATCCAAGGAAACTCCTAATCTCAGTGGGAGCCTTCGGGGTTTCCCACTTCATCACTGCCTCCACCTTCGCTGAGTCTACCTTGATACCCTCTCGGTTCACAAGATGTCCAAGAAATTGAACCTCTTGTAACCAGAAATCACACTTGGAGAACTTTGCATATAACTGCTCCTTACGCAAAATCTCCAAAACCTCTCGTAGATGCTCCATATGATCCTCCTTCGACTTGGAGTAGATCAGTATATCGTCTATAAACACGATGACTGACCTATCCAACATCGGTCTGCAAACTCTATTCATAAGATCCATGAATGCCGCCGGTGCGTTCGTCAGTCCAAATGGCATCACGATGAACTCGAAATGCCCGTACCTGGTTCTGAACGCTGTCTTGTGAACATCCTCTTCCCTGACCTTCAACTGGTGGTACCCTGAGCGAAGATCTATCTTAGAGAACCAAACGGCTCCCTGAAGTTGATCGAAGAGATCGTCGATCCTCGGCAACGGGTATCTGTTCTTCACCGTAAGCTTGTTAAGCTCTCTATAGTCGATGCACATCCGCATCGACCCGTCCTTCTTTTTCACGAAAAGGATAGGGGCTCCCCAAGGTGAACTACTGGGGCGGATGAAACCCTTATCCAACAGTTCCTCCAGCTGCTTAGACAGTTCATGCATCTCCGGAGGTGCCAAACGGTAAGGAGCCTTTGCTACCGGTGCCGCCCCCGGAATCAAGTCTATTCGGAACTCCACTTGCCTCCCGGGAGGAATGCCAGGCAAGTCATCCGGGAAAACATCCGGAAACTCGCTGACCACTGGTACATCTGCCACTGTTCTCTTCTTTTTCTCCTCCCGTTCATCAACAATATACGCCAAGTAACTGCTACCACCATGGTGCACATATCTTCTAGCTTTGGCCAAAGTGCACACCTTTGGTACCCCTTTTCTTCCTTCACTCGAGATAGTTAATTCTCCCCCACTTGGGGTTCGAATCACTACCTGCTGTTTTTCACAATCAATGCGCGCTCCATTCCGACTAAGCCAATCTATCCCAACTACTACATTTATTTCCCTCATCGCAATAGGAATAAGATCTATACTAAACTTCACTCCGGCTATCTCTATTACATTACCTTTATACATATCACTCACAAAACGAAACTCCTCGTCCGCTATTTCTACTTCTAGCGGACTCTCTAACTTGTCCTTTACAATAGCAAAGTCTTTACAAAATGATAAAGAAACAAAAGATTTAGTAGCTCCCGAGTCAAATAAGACAAGGGCAGGTGATGCATTAACAGGAAAAATACCTGTCACGACATCTGGCTCCTCCTTTGCTTCATCTACGGTCATCTGGAACACTCGCCCCCGAGTCCTGGGTGCGTCGTTCTTCTTTCCCAATCCACCCTCTAGCATCTTCACCGGTGCGGTTCCCGAGTTCTGGACCGACCCGGTATTCATTGGGCACTCGTCAGCAAAGTGGCCCGGCTTGTAGCACTTAAAACATATCTTTGCGGTCGCCTTGCAGTCTCGACTGATATGACCCGGTTGCCCGCATTTGTAACAGGTTCCAGAGCCCATACGGCATTCTCCCGGATGCTGTCGTCCACACTTCCCACAGCGGGGATGCTCTCTCTTGAACTCTTTCTTTACCTCCGGTTTATGACTCCCAGTTTTGAACCTCTTAGTCTGCTGAGGTTGAGTCTGAACCGTTTCTGCCCTTCTTGTCTTTCTTTGGCTCTCTAATTCGAGCTCTCTAGCCCGAGCCGCCTTGTGCATCTGCTGAAAATCAGTGCACCTTGCCATAACAACAAATTCTATAATCTCCTGTTTCAAAACTCTCCCATATCTGTACATTTTGGCCTTTTAATTCCTGACATACCCAGGACAGAAAAGGGACCGCTCCAAAAACTTGTCAGTGATCTCGTTCACCGACTCCGTAGTTTGCTCCATAGATAGAAACTCATTTGTGAGTCTCTCTACCTCAATTTGGGGCACATACTGTTCCATGAACAATTCCTTGAACTGTTCCCAAGTCATGCTATCCACTTGTTCTGGCGTCCGAGCACGAACAATAAGGTTCCACCAGTCTTTCGCTGCCTTCCTCAGAAGGTTCGATGCGTAGCGAACCTTGACTTCCTCGGTACAAAAACTGGTGCGGAAAGCACCCTCCACCTCAGCTATCCAACGAGTGCTGGTTACGGGGTCCTTCTGCCCCTCAAACTGTGGCGGCTGACAGGCCGAGAAATCTCTGTAGCTTGTCCCCCGTGGTTGTACGCCTGACAAGCCCCCTGATCCACTGGCCCTGCTGGCCACAACTGCCTCTACCTGACTACGAATTTCATTAGCCAGTTCCTGCTTTACCTGCTCAAAGAGACTTGGGAGTAACTCGTGAAGAACCTCCCCGACCTCAGCAGCGATCACACCTCTCAGATCAGGAATTTCGTGATCCTCTTCAATAATCGGTCTCTTGCCTTGCCTTCTAGTGTTCACCATTCTGATACATAAACATGATACTTTAGAATAATTCATCTACATCCCCCCCTGAGCAAACTCCTAGCATAGTCCAGAGGTCCTAGCTTAGTTGTCTTTCTTTCTAACATGCTCCTTAGAAACCTTCTGCTTATACTCTCTTAACAAAATCCCTTTCTAGCATGTTACTACCCCACCCTCAACCTTGTCTGGTTCATAGAATTCTTTTGCAACTATATCAAGTCCCGGCATGTACAATGTAATTGCAATGGTATGGGCCCTTATACCATTATAATCACACCCTCCATGTTTAGACTCAACACCGTCACTAAGGTTCCAATTCCCAGCTTAGTTGGTACCTTTAACATATATATCACAACATTTTCCATATCTACCACTTATCATATAAACATTATAATCATATTCTAATTCACATTATGCATCAACAAAACATACTTGAAATCATAACCTTGTCACATTGACCATATCTAGCATACATAAACATAATTACTCATCCAATACAGTTATAAAACTGGTCTTTCACAAAAACTGAACATGCTTTATCATAAATCCTAATATGGAATAGTGTGCTCACCCCCGTCTTGATGCTCTGGACCGCAGCTCAGCCGTGAAAACTTTTTCTTTTAAAACACCCTTTCCTTATAAACCATTTTCTTACACGAAACAGTTTTTTTTTTTAAAGGTTACTTATTTGAAAACTTGAGCACTTGGGTTTAAGTTCAAACACTCACCACTTGTGAATGCCCGAATCCCTTAAACCAAGGCTCTGATACCAACTGAAACATCCCTTATCTTTAAAACACTCATTTAACGGAAAGTAACCTTAAAATACAACGGAAGATTTGTAATTAAAACATTTAGATAAAATCCCATAATCTTATAGAAAAGAGTACAAGTTTGCAACTTAAAACCAATAAGTTTGAGACAAACAATATTCAACTGAAAAGCTTAGAGAATCCAAAACTATCATTCATCAAAAGAAAATATAAGCTGCTGAGCTGCCGCAAATCCAAAAGCTTCAAGCTGGAGCCTTTCCTTTATTCTTCGAAGATGTACCTGCCACTAAAAGATGAATAACAACGGGGTAAGCTTTCGCTTAGTGAGTACGCACCTATACCACATATCATCATGCATACATACTCGCATAAACATAGCAATCACATACATGTAACATCCTTCCATTCCTTAAGGCACAAAGCCAATAAGGAAGGTCATAACTAGACACTGGTACCAGGCCTCTTCATACATAACATATTCCCTAGGGGTATTACTACCACCATAGGTACTCTTTCCTTTGGCAAAGCCAACATACACATAATCACACATGCAATCCAACTACATACACATAACTTACATAATATAGGTAGAGTACTCACCTGTCAAGATGTCAATTACCAAGTACTTCACAGTGTATAATAATCACCTCGTACCACCTATAACATTCATACATACACATATCATAACAAGCCCAAAAATGGAACTCTAATTCTATCCCAACTCTCATCCCGAAATGACATAGCTAGGATAGTCCAAATACCATAAAACTTTGCCAAACATCCCATTTCATACACCCCATTTCTATTGATTTCTAAACATAATACACATACCTTGCAATTCTAGACCGCGAACAACAATCCTCCTAGAACCTTTCACAACTTGAATCTTCCAAAATCACCAAATCTTTCGCCTGGAAAATACAGCAACTTCGGACACTTGGTTCTCTCTACTGGGAATTCCGATACCAAATCCCTCCGGTCAGAATGTATATTAGAGGGTCGTGAAGTCGCTGTCCAAATTTCACGACGATCCAACGGTTAACGAAGGAGAATCGGTCGATCTTTCACAGCAGCTCACAAGAACTCCGAAAATCCCTTTCACAGCAACTTCGGACACTTGGTTCTCTCTACTGGGAACTCCGATGCCAAATCCCTCCGGTCAGAATGTAGATTAGAGGGTCGTGAAGTCGCTTTCCAAATTTCACGACGATCCAACGGTTAGCGAAGGAGAATCGGTCGGTCTTTCACAGCAGCTCACAAGAACTCCGAAAATCCCTTTCTCTTTTCTCTATTCTTTGCTAAAGAAACAAATGGCTGCAAATGAGGGTGTTTAGGGTTTCCATCCCCTTTACATACATGCCAAAACACACCCTCATCTTACAAAATTGATAAACTGGCCCCTAGATTCCTGAACACGTACATAACGATCCAAAAATTAACTCAACCCCAAAAGAGACAGTTAAATCACGTAAATTGGGAAACGGGGTGTTACATTTGTACTCGTTTCGCTGATAGAATGAAAGATGAGTATAAAATGAGCATGATGGGTGAACTAACATATTTCCTTGGTCTTCAGATTAAGCAAACTGAAAAAAGGAACTTTTATAAATTAGGGAAAGTATGTTAAAGATATGCTGAAGAAATTCGATTTAACTGAAAGTTCAGCTATGAAAACCCCTATGGCACCACCGCTGATACTTGATAAGGACACAAAGGGTGTTCCTGTCAATGTCACGCTGTACCGTGGGATGATCGGCTCACTATTGTATCTCACAGCTAGCCGACCCGATATTATGTTTGCAACATGTCTGTGCGCACGATATCAAGCTGAACCTAAGATATCCCATATGAAAGCTGTAAAGCGAATCTTTCGATATCTTAAGGGTACAGCGAATCTAGGTCTTTGGTATCCCAAAGACTCAGGATTCGATCTAACCGCCTATTCAGACAGTGATTTTGCAGGTTGCAAAATGGATAGGAAAAGCACCACAGGAGGATGTCAGCTCCTGGGTGGAAAGCTGGTAAGTTGGACAAGTAAGAAGCAAAACTCAGTGTCCACTTCCACAGCTGAAGCTGAGTATGTAGCCGCTGGAAGCTGCTGTTCTCAACTCTTGTGGATGAGAAATCAGCTACTAGACTATGATCTTCAGCTCTCCAAAATTCCGATCTATTGCGACAGCACAAGTGCCATCGCTATAGCAAACAATCCAGTGCTACACTCAAAGACAAAACACATAGAAATCAGATATCATTTTATCAGAGATCATGTGATGAATGGTGATATAGAACTTCATTTTATCCCAACTGATTATCAGTTAGCTGATTTGTTTACCAAACCTCTTGATGAGACAAGATTCAACTTTCTCATCAGCGAGCTTGGAATGCTGAACTTTGAAGGATAAAATCTTCAGCGGTTCACATTTAATCAGCGATACGTTTATACATTCGTGTATAGCCTTCGGGATAAAATCAACTTATATAATCCATTTCATCATCTTCTCTCTGAATAAACTTGGTTAAACTGATATCCAGGTATGTTTTCTCTCTCTGACAATCGCATGAAAATGCAAGATTTCAAAATAAATTGCATCGCTGAATATCTCTTCCTTAACAGCGATATTTTGAAAATTTCCTTAAACCTTCACTGATATTTTCTATTCAGTGCTTCATGTTTTTCAAAAGAGTCCCTGAGTTTTTCAAAACCTCAGAGACATCCTAAAAGAATGTGAAAGGACAGTTGTGACGTCATTGCAACGGATAACACTCGACATGATTTCTTTCTGACACACGTTTGCACGTTTTGTTCAAACTTCCAATCAAATGCAAACACGTGTCCGTGTCATGATGAAAACCTTTTCCCGCTCAAGGTTTTCTCTCTCTAAAAATCCCTATATAAACAACTCTTGGTTTATATTTGTCTTTTACGCGAACAATCGTTCTCCGCAAGAAAAGAATTCTCTGTTGCATTTGTGCTCTCAAAAACCTCAAGAACTGTTCATCATCTTCTTCATCAAAACTTCAAGGTTAATATGTTCTTATCTTTTATCAAATGCGTATAACTTGTTTTCGATCTTCTCTTTGTTTTAACAAGATCAAACAAAAGAACTTTTTAAAATAAAATCATTTCTTTCATGGTTTTATGAACACAACCATTTCATGGTTGTTCTTCAAGTTTTAAATCTAAATCTTAAACTTGTTCTTCATTCGTATCCATTTTTTCTTTTAGAAACTGGAATACAAGATTTTATGGGTTTTACTTTTCTTTTAAAATCAAGAAAAACCCTAATCTTCATTAAGACATTTTTTGTCTGAATGAAATGGACAAGATTCGAAATATCTTAACGGAAATTTCTTTCCACATTAAGATAATTCTTATTTGTTAACATCTTTGGTTGAACTGATAAAACAATGATATGGCATCTTCAAAGCTGAATGTTACCGCTGAGTCCATCTCCACTGACTCTGAGGAAATGGAAATCTTCAAAGCCCCCCAGGTTAAGTTCGAGCTGGATCAACTCGATTGGACTAAGGCCAACAACCTCTCAGCTCTTCTCGAGTTTCCTCCTCGGAAGCAAGTATCACATCTGGACGATGCTGTAAGTTTTCTGAAGAACAGCCCCATCTACACAGCCCTGTCCATAACACCTCCTGCCAGTCAGCGGCTCTTATCCCAGTTCTGGTACTCTGCCAGACACACTGAGCTACCCTCTGCCAAAGATCCATCCAAAACCATAGACTGCATACTCAGCGATACTGAGTATGGCACCATCAAGATTACACCCGCCAGTATCCGCAAAGCCCTGAACTTCCCAAATGCCACCAAAGAAAAACCCTTCATTCCATTCCCTGACCATAAAAAGCATGCTGACAGAGAAGCAATCATTGCTTTCCTTGACGCAATGGGTTATATCTGGGATATTGGAAGGGACAAGAAGCCTGAGAAGAAACTGACGCTGATAAAGAAATCCAAGATGCCCAGCGAGATGAATTTCATCTTCGCTCACCTGATCAGCTGCATGACAGCAAAATCCGGATCTTCTGATCAAGCCGCCCAACCTCAGCAGTCCATGGGTTACGCACTGCTGAAAGGTCTAAATATTGACTGGGCCTCCATTATTTATGAAGACCTGATTCAACGTATCGATTCTGCCGCTGACAGACCAGCATGGGTTCCTTACCCACGATTCATCAGCGCCATCTTTCAATATGGCCTGAAGGACAGCTATCCTGAAGAGGGTGATCTGAAACTTTCTCAGATTGGCCCTAAGGTTCTCGACTTCAAGCCTGTCGCCAATGAGGTACGTCTCTCTACTCTTCTCACTCTTCTAAATTCTCCGCTTTCTGTGGCTCCTTCAGCGACAATACCAATCGCTGATACCCCGGCCACAAAATCCTCTCCTTATAAGAAAAGGAAACCCTCACACACCCAACTTGATTCCAAAAGGATCAAGAAAACCAAGGAGCAACCCCAGCAATTCCATGCTGAAGACTCCTCAGCTCATTCTGAAGAGCTGAAGGAAAGTTCCGTGGTACGCTCTGCCACACCCGTGCAAGCCATCCCTCCAATCCAGACTTCAGCGTCTCCAAACGCTGAGGTTAGAAACTTGGAACCTACCCAACCTCCCTCAGTCTCTCAAAAGACTGATGAAGTGATTGTCAGCGATTCCAACGCTGAACTCAGAACCCGAACCCCAATCTTAACCTTCGCTTCTCCCTCCACTCACTTGGACACTCCTCCAGCGAACACTGGAGATGCCATCATTCCAGAAGCGACCGCTGATGCTTCTCAACAAATGATGAAGAAAGGACCTGCAGAGTTCACCATACCTCACCGTACTTTCGAAGAGGATATGGAACACTATTCAGGAACCTGCAACTTTGACGAGTTCATCAATCCTCCTGCAGGTACAAATCCCACCTTAAACACTGTAACTAAACCTGAAACTTCTGAGCTTTCCTTTGTTCACAAGTACTTATATGTTACAGGTCCTAATTTGGGAGACATCAACGCCTCTCTGAAGTCTGTGGAAACAAAGCTGTCCAGTCTCACCACCACACTCTCCAACATCTCAACAGCTGTAACAAACGCTGGAGAGAATTTGACAAAGCTGACAACGGTGGTGGAGAAGAAAGCTTCCACTAAAGACATCAAGAGTCTTGATAAGACGCTCAGCAATTTTGCCAAGGTGCTCTGTGACATCTACACTGACTACACAAGCCTCAAAACATCAGTTTCGACCATGTCCAGCGAAGTAGCAACGCTGAAGACATCGGTTGCAAAACTCGAGGGTGATATGTCAGAGGTCAAGACTGACTTAGGCTCTGTAAAGACCGACGTTAGTTCTATGAATACGATGATCGAGACGCTGGTAAACAAGGCAAATAGTCCAGCTCCTGCTCCTGCCCCTGTCCCTATTTTGGAATCTTTCACAGAGGAGGATCGCACAGAGCTGAGGAAAATCACGCCTGCTATTTCTGGCCTAGAAGATAGAATAGCAAAGCTTGAAGGTTGTGTGAAAATCTCTGGCCCAGAAGACAGAGATAACACCAATGCTGAGTCTGCCCATTCCTCCCCCAGTCATCATGAGAAAGAGGGGGAGAAGAGCGCTGAACATTCCAGGGAGAATCTTGAGAAAAGCGCTGAAGATCTGAACAAGAGCGCTGAAGACCTTTCCCATGATGAATCTATCAGGGGAGAGATGAATGAAGATCTGACCACTGGACCTCAGGGAGATGAAAACCCTGAGGGAACCGAGAAGCTCGCCTCTGTATCTGAGGGGGAGCAACTCGAAGAAGATGCTGAGGAATCCGAAGCAGAAGAAGATGAAGACATCGACATCCCTGAAGACAAACCATCCTTCTCTCCAAGAAAGGATGATGATGATGATGAAGATGACGATGATTTCTTTATCGTCAAACCTGCCCCAAGGATCAAAGCTCTTAAAGGAATTTCAATAAAAGAACCATCAGGGGAGAAGACAAAGACAAAGCCCTCAGCCTCTGGCGCTGAGAAAAGCAAAGACAAAGGCCTCGCTGAAGATGAAAATCTAGCGATCCTATTTGAAAAGCCGGTTTGTCAGGTACACTAAAACTTTACTTATATTCCTTCCCTGAACATCTCAATACTCAATCAGTTCTCTACTCAAACCTCTCTCCACATCCACATTATTTTTCTATCTTTTCTACCCAAGTTCTTCTACCCAGTTCTTATCTGTAAGATCGCTGCGTTTCAGCTAGTCCTCTCCCCTGTTTGAGGATGTCGCTGAAGGTTCTACTATTGCGACTTCACAAATAAAGCCAGATGCTGCTGATGAAATAATCCCAGTCTTGGACTTGATCTCTGAGACTGATGAACCAGAAGAACAACCTCTCTCGCACAATAAGAGACCTTCCTCAGTTCCTCAAAGGCTGAGTGAAGAGGATCAAAAGAGAAGAGAAGAAATAATAAAGCGATTCGAGGATCAGCGAATCATACTAAGGCCTGATCAACTACCTTCAGTTCCTCCCAAGTTCAGAATTTCAAAAGCTGAATACCAGGATCACCTTAGAGCTGAACGCCTCATTGCTGAAAGGAAGGAAGCTGAAGAGAAAGACAGAGAATACGCCATCAAGCTCACTCAAGAATCTGTCAAAGACCCCAAGCTGAAGCGTGTTCCCATTCAAATCCAACGAAAGCTGTGGGAAGAAGCCCAGAAGATCGTGGAAAAGAAAACTGAAGTTTCTCAGACCACCTTGATCTGGTGTAAAGAGAAAATTCACTTCAGATATCGTCCAGCGAAGATCAACAAGGTATTCATCTCTGGAAGAACCTATATCGGAGTACCTATTGTTGACATCAAACTGTTCAGAGAAGATGGCACATCTGAAACCTTTCGCGCTGACACTGTAAAAAGGTATGGTCTCTCTGAATGGCTAGAGATGAGGTTAGCTATCCAACCATCACAATCTAAGTACAAGAATCATTTCGAAAAGCTGATAAATAGACAGATCGACTTGATATCTTCTTGTGTGGATATTCCTCCTGTTCCTGATCTAAAGCCGAAAAGAAAAAGAGGCTCTCCAAGGAAGAAACGTCAAGATTCAAACTCAGGACCTGTCATACGAAATGAAACTGGAATTGGTTTCTCTCGCGCTGAAGTGCTTGGTCCTGATCCTGATCTATCTGCCCTTGATATCTCTTTGCCACCATGTGAACTTTTCGTCCCTGGTAAAGTCATCAGTAATCCTTATGGAATATTCTTTCTTGACTACGACGGACGTAAATGCTTTCAACGGATCGCTGAGCTCCCAATCACTCCAATCGAACAGCTCAGAGATCTTATCTACTGGTGTGACTTCAGAAAGGACATTCAGGCACGACACCTAAAACCCTTGATTTTTCAAGAAGCGCTGAATAAAAGAAAACGAGGTGTAACGGTTCCTGACTGGATGATTCCCACTGAAAAGACGACCCTTGATGAACTTCTCATTAAGGAAGAACCTTTTGAAAACTGATATAATCTCCTTTTTCTCTATTGTATCAGTTATCCTTCTGTACTTGTAATTTATTTCGCTTGTACTTATAATCTTTCTGTTCTTCATTGTAACCTGATTCAAAGATTTAAAGAAAGATTTCAGCGAATGTACTTTACTCCATCAGTACTGAAAAGATCCCAGAAAACAGTAAAAGGGACAAATATTTTATGAGTTCTTTTTATCCTTATGTTTTCATTTAATAGCAATTTTCTTTGTTGCTATGTCATAATCAAATAGGGGGAGATTGTTGATCCAAACCCTCAGTGATTTGATAATGACCCTCTCTTAAATACTTAGTGAAAATTGTATGTAAACAATATGTATCAGAGTTTCACTATCGCTGATAAGTACTAAGATCTTACAGTACCGCTGATAGGAACTCTCGCTCTTTAAATTAAACATTCAGCGAACACTGTTCACCATAATGCTCTGAGTCTGTTCAGTCCTTATGGTGATCGCTGATAAGTTAGTTGTTTACTTATGATCCCTGAAGACAAGTTTCACGTCAATAAAGGTTCTACGCTGAAGTCGAAGATCAAGCTCAAGAACCAGCGACAAGTCTTCTAATGAACTGATGCGGATCAGCGAAGACTCAGATTTGTCCACTCAACGTGAAGTATCAAGTACAAGACTTCAGCTATCGCTGAACTTTATCATTCGCTGAATAGTGAATGGTAATCGCTGAATCAACGAAAGCTGATCATGAAGTCCTCCGTACAAAGTACTTTTGTTTTAACCTCCCTTGCACGCCACCGTACGAAATGTCAGAAAAGAACCTCCAAAAATCTGAAATCGTACAACCACTCTGATACTACACTGTTCATCTTTACGGCTACTAAGGTTGTCAACCAAGGTCAATGACATGCAACCAATCCGCTGATGACACGTGTAAAGTGTATACTGAATTGCATTAAATGCATGCAGTATATAAAGAGATGAACTCACTTCATTTGAAGTAACTTGCTAACTCTGGACAAGTTCAAATCTCTCTCAAGATAGGATTTTATTATTAATCTCCTTATCTTTCTTAGTGCAAGAAACCTTAGTGTTCCAACTTGTTTAGATTTAGGTTTATCCTTAATCTTGTTTCCGCAACAAGCTGTAAATTGTTAATGATTTATCAATAAACAATTTAGAAAAGTAAAATAGTGTGTTTGTATTCAACCCCCCCCCCCCATCTACAAACTTGTATAGGCCTTTCGGGACCAACACATCCAATTGGAGACCTTTTACAATGGTCTTTCCAATGCAGCCAAAATCATCTTAGATGCAATAGCTGGTGGAACATTTACGAGTATGACCTACAACGAAGGATATCAAATCTTAGAAAAAGTGTCCAACAACAATACCGAATGGTCAAATCCGAGAGCACCCATATCAAAGACCAACACCATCGATTCAGAGGCACTTAAAACCATGAATGCGCAATTGGTGGCCTTAAAACCCTCCTTCTGTTCATTGATAAGTTTATACTCATTCAAGGAGGTGTTGATACTATCACAGAAGCTTTCGATCTCTGCTCTTGTGACAGTGTCAACGGGGGTAACCTTGGTTCCAACACATGGATCCAATTGAACCTCGAGTTCAGAGGTGCCTCCTTCAAGAGTTGTTTTGATGTTGGCTCTTGGAGGACTTCCACCCGATCCTTTCTGCTCCCTTTGAGGGGAAACAACTACAGGTGTTCTGACCAGAGTTTCCTTTTCTAGCTCAGGTTCTGAAGAAGGAAATCTGATGTGATGAGAAGAATTTGGATCAAGCAAAGTCTTCCCTTGTTCTACTATGGTCTCCCATTGTCCATGAGTCGGACAGATGCTACGTGAGATTCGAAAGATCTCTGGTCTATTGTCTGTTAAGTCTATATGAGCCACAGAGGCATCATCGTGTGGAGGTGACCTATTGATGTTTTGGGGCAAAGGAACATCATTACCAAAGATAGATTCCCCAGGTATGTGCATACCAGAGGCGTGAAGAGTTGCCTCTGGCGGTTCTTGCTAGTTGGGGTTCGAGGTGTGCACCTCTGTTTCAATATTCCTCTAGGCTTGATCACCAGGAATAGATTGTTCGTTTGCACTGGGAGTTGGGCTTTGGATACGCACATGTGTTTTCCTTGGAACATCTTGTTCTAAACTCGCATTTCCCTCGGCTCCTAGGGCTACAGAACGCTCTGGTGAACTCTCTATCAAATGTACCTCTTTCTCACCATTACCAGATGAGTGCGATCTTTCTGCCATCTCCTCTGTAAATTCCCTATCTCCCTCTTGAACAGCCTCCATAGGGGATGCTCTGTTCTGTACTTCCTCCTCCATCACTCTAGAGGAAGACCCCACTTCGGGTACTCTTACCTCTGGTCTGTTAACTTCTTCTGCTATTTCCTCACTCAAACTTTCCAATGAGGGCTCAGATCCTAAGTATGTTGGGGGTTCTCACCTCAGGTTCTTGAGGTTGAGCAGCACTCTGATAGTTTTGGATAGAGATGTGTTCTGGATGAATAAGGGCAACCATTGTACCTGGAACTCTTCTGATGAAAGGGTATTCACCTGAAGTAGTGGGAAGAAATCTGGACATAACCCAAACAGGTGTAGGATTTCCCTGCTGAGTTAATTCCAAGTGTTGGAAGGCTCTTCTTATCACCAGACTGATAAAACGTGGGAATCTGATCGATTTGAAAAACTTGTGGACTCCAACTTCTCCACCTCTGGCTAGGGCATTTGTCTTGGTATTCACAGCAGCTAGAAGATCTTTGTACAGAATGCTGGCATAATCAAAATTTCTATTGAAGAACAGGCCATACATTATTTGTAGGATTTCTGTGCTGGTTTGATCTTGGCTACCAGACTTGCAGGTTAGGGTTCTGTTCAAAGTGGAGTACATGAAGTTCCACACCATGGGTAGGTTTTGTCTTCTGAAAGATCCTATCCTATCTATGTCTTTGTTATATCCCAAGAACTTCACAAAGTCAAGAAGAATAGCTACATTTGGGGGTTTCTCATAGGCTTCTATTCCAAGCTGTCTTTTCGACCTCATCCTGAAAATCCTTCTGAAAGTGCTGGCACGAATTCGGATTGTACCGGAGCCTCCATTTCTGGAATCGACGTTTCCAACGATCCCATCTTGATCTTCAATGTATTGGTACGTAGTCCACCATTGTTGGACGTAGAGCTCAGGAACATTGTCGTCGTAAGCAGTTATGGCTCGAAAAATTTCTGAGTTTCTGAAAAACTCAACAAAAATGTGATATGTTGGTAGATAAAGAGCTGGGTTTGTGTCAAAACGATAGTTGTTATCTGCGAACTCGTAAGGTTGGATAACAATTTCATCAACAGGGCCTATTCTGCTTGATTCAGCAGAATGTTGGGGGTTTTGTGGTTCCGCCATAGTTGCAGGTTATGGTTTTTGAAGAACACAAAGGTTTTGAACTTTGAGAGGGAAAGATGAAGGGTTTAGAATTATTAGTAAGCATAAAGATGAAATGGGTCCTGAGAGTGGATATTTATATGCTAAACATGTGGATGGATTAACGTCGTTGGTACTGTAGGTACTCGAGTTTCAGATAGTGGAACGGCCTCTACAGTAGAACGTGGAAACAACTAGTGGTTTGTCTTTCAATCAGAGAATGCCACGTAAGATTTGGTTCTGACAACTGTTGGGCAAGCAAACCATCACGGTTAGAGATGTGTGGGTGACAAGTGGTTGACGTTTAAAGAACGACCCGCATCTCTGATGACGTGGCAGAAAAACCGACAGAGCTCTGGTGGAGCTCAACACAGTTTTGTCTCTGTTGAGTGACATTTTCATTTGGTTCAAGTATCCCAAGATGTTTCACCTTTACCCAAAAGATCATTTAAAATTATGTATCTGATGTGAAAAGTGGTCAAAGAACAAAGACAGAACTGACTCAGAAATTTCACAGAGATCTGGTGAGAGACAACAGAGGCTCTGGTGACATATCAGAGTTCTGTTAAGTTCCTGATATTATCAAAGATTTTCATCAGAACAGGTTTTCCCTCTTTCTTCAAAAAGATTTTTCTTTAGAGTTCAGAAGAGCAAAGTCATTTTGGATTTGGAAATGTGATTTTGACTTGCTCTCCCTACAACCATGCACATTTTCCTTTATAAGCTCCTCCTTGAAATATGAGCTTATTTTGAAAGATTTTTCTATTCAGCCTTTTGAAAGATTAAAAAAACTTTATACAAAAAAATATTTACAAACAGATTCACTGAAAGCTTGTTGAAAAAGTATGCGTGACAGAGTTCTGGTGAACATCAGAGGCTCTGTTGAACTATCCTACCCAACTATTTGACAGAGTTCTGGTATGATCATCAGAAGCTCTGTTGATTTTTAAACAGAGTTAGGAGGACATGTTCAGCATACCCAATTTGCTGATTAAGAAGTTAAATCTCCTTTCATCAAGGGATTTTGTAAATAAGTCAGCAAGTTAGAAGTCAGTTGAAACAAAGTACATTTCAATTATCCCTTTTTCAACATGATCTTTTATGAAGTGGTACCTTATGTCGATGTGTTTTGTCTTGGAGTGCTGAACTGGATTAGCTGTTATTGCTATGGCACTCTTGGTTGGGATCTTGCCATACTCCAGGCCATAGTCTTTGAGCTGGGTTTTCATCCATATTACTTGAGAGCAACAACTAGCAGCAGCAACATACTCTGCTTCTGCTGTAGAAGTTGATACGCAATTCTGTTTCTTGGATGTCCAACTCACCAATTTTTCTCCAAGCAATTGGCAGCTACCAGAAGTACTCTTTCTGTCATTCTTGCATCCTCCATAATCCGAATCAGGCTCTGGGAGCTTGCTTAAGGCCGTACAGAGCTTTGTCTAACTTGTAAATGTGGTCTGGAAACTCTGGACTTTCAAAACCAGGTGGTTGCTGGACCTAAACTTCCTCTTGTAGTTTGCCGTTCAGAAAGGCCGACTTTACATCCATCTGATAGACCTTAAAACCCTTGTGAGCAGCATAGGCTAAGAAGATTCTGATTGCTTCTAGCCTAGCCACGGGAGCAAAGGTTTCGTCATAATCGATACCTTCTTCTTGGCAATATCCCTTTGCAACCAGACGGGCTTTGTTTCTGATGATAATCCCATCTTCATCCTTTTTATTTCTAAACACCCACTTGGTTCCAATGGCAGTTTTATCTTTTGGGAGTGGAACCAAGAACCAAACTTTATTTCTTTCAAACTCCAGAAGCTCCTCTTGCATTGCTTCTATCCAGTTTGGGTCTTCAAGGGCTTCAGAAATCTTTTTTGGCTCAATCATGCTTAGAAAGTTAACAAAGAAAGCTTCATTGATTGTGGCCGATCTTGTCTTCACACCATCTTCAGTAGCACCAATAATTAAATGATGAGGGTGATCCTTTGTCCATCTTGTCATGGGAGCATGAACAACAGGTGGGGTTTGTGTTTCTGATGGGAAAAGACGTTCTTGAACATCAGAGCTCTGTGGATTGGGACCAGGGCTCTATGGCATACGACTTTGGAGTGTGCCTCATTGCTCTGTGAAGTACCAACAGGGCTCTGCGAAGGTGAGCTTTTGAATAGGGAATCTCTCCCAATATTGGTTAACAGGGGTGATGATGGCTCTTGTTCAGGTTCTCTTACATTTGATTGTGGGTCCTCATTTCTCTGAATAACACCTGTAGACAGAGAAGTATATGGTGAAGTATTGGAAGGACCAGTAAGAGTTGTACCTGTCAGATTCTGTTCTGTTGAGTTCGGAGCTTGATTTCCTCTGGTGATGTCGACAGAGGAATCATCATCATCGAAGAAATCATCGAACACAAGATTGATATCTTCTTCCCTCGTTTTTGAAGAACTTGACTTCTTCTGTTCTGTCTGTGTCCCCTCTGTTGATTTGCGATCAGAGGAACTTGATGTACTTTCATCAAAGGACACATTAACACTTTCTTGAATGACACGGGTTCTGGTATTGTAGACTCTGTAGGCTTTAGAGGTTAAGGAATAACTAATAAAGATTCCTTCGTCCGCCTTCTTGTCAAATTTGCCCAATTGTTCTCTGTCATTCAAGATGTAACACTTGCAGCCAAAGATATGAAAATATTTTACATTTGGCCTTCTATTGTTGATGAGTTCATAGGGAGTCTTCTTAAATCTTTTCACTATCACAGCTCTGTTTTGGGTAAAACAGGCTGTAGAGACTGCCTCTGCCAAGAAGTTGTTGGGAAGGATAGAACCGGCTAACATGGTTCTGGCAGCTTCTACCAGAGTTCTGTTCTTTCTTTCCACTACACCATTCTATTGTGGAGTTCTGGCAGCTGAGAAGTTCTCGGAGATTCCTTCTTCTGAAAGATATGCATCTATTCTGGCATTCTTAAACTCTGTCCCATTATCACTTCTCAACTTTTGAACTTTTAGTCCTAACAGAACCTGTATCCTTCTCAACAAACTAATCAAAATTTCCGGGACATCATATTTTACTCTGATGAACTCAATCCAAGTATATCTAGAAAATTCATCAATAGGCACAAAAATATACTTCTTACCCGACAGACTGTGCACAGAGATTGGACCACAAAGATCCACATGAAGCATATAAAATGGTCTGGGGTAATTGTGATCACTCTTTGTTCTGTGTGAAGATCTTTTCATCTTCCCCAACTCACAAGCAGAACAGAGATGGTCTTTGTCAAATTTTAGCGAAGGTAGACCTTTTACTAAGTTCAACTTCACGAGTTTGTCAAGATTTTGGAAGTTCAAATGGGCAAATCTTTTATGCCAGAGCCAGGCATCTTCATTTTTCAAAGACACTAAACAGAGTTTCTCTGTTGTAGAGTTTTGGTTTGGATTGAAATTCATTTTATAAAGATTGCCTTTTATGTCGGCTCTTAAAAGTTCTTGACTAGACTCGGAAAGCAACAGAGAACAGTACTTCTTCCTAAAATTGACATCCAACCTATGATCACAAAGTTGACTTATACTGAGAAGATTATGGTTCAATCCTTCAACATAAGCAACTTCAGAAACTGAAACACCACCATTAACTAAAGTACCATAGCCTCTAATCTGTCCACCATTATCTCCTCCAAAGGTTACTGCACTTCCCTTCTTGTTTTTAAATGAAGTCAGCAGCTCCTTATTGCCTGTCATGTGCCTGGAACATCCTGAATCTAGGTACCAGATCTGCACATGAGGCTTCTGCAAGACAGATTAGTTCTTTTTAGGTACCCATTGCATGATGGGTCCTTTCTTGTTAGACTTGGGTGTGTTAACAGTTTTGTTTGCTGGCTTTTCATCCTTTGATGATGTGCCAGAGGGTTTTCTTTGTGCATTCTGACTAGTCTTGGGATTTTTCCTTTGAGGTGACTGATTCAGAACACAGTGGGGACCATTCATATGATTTTGCAGTTTTAACAACAGTTGTATGCAGTTGCAATTGATAGAACATGAAGATAATTGATGCACATTGCAATTTTTATTCAAAAACTGTTGTTTGAATGGTGCTTGATTCTGAAAAACTCTAGAACCATACATACTGTCCTGATTTGGATTTCTGAAATTGTTGTTTTTCCTTGAAACAGATTCACTTTGCCAAAAAGAATTCCTTCTTTGATTTATAACAGAGGCAGGAGCAGGTCTGTCATTGACTATCCATTTTCCCTTCTGCTCTGGTGTAAATCTGATTGGTTTAAAAGCAAGGGAAACAACGGTGTTGTTCACAGAAAACACTTTTAACTTTCTCTCTTTTCTCTACTTCTACCACATTAGAAGCAAGAATCCTAAAGCCTTTGTTATCAAACTCAGTTACTGGTATGAATCTTGATTGTTTCTTAAAAAATGAGACATCCTTTTTCAAATCCATAGATCCCACCGGTATCTGCTTAGGCTTATGCAAAACTTTCTTTTGACCACAAAAAATTTGTTCATCTACCTCGGAGTCAGAGTCACTCTCAGAGCACTGAAAGTCTCTGGTGGCTCTGGTGGTAGACTCTTGAGGTATCAAAGAGATATCGGTTTTAGCAGACTTGAACTTTCTCAACTTGGGTTTTAAAGCATCAGATGCGATATTCTCATCAAGAACTCTTTTCAAATCCTCCTCAAATGATGTTCGAATTGATTCAGAGGAAGGAGAGAAGACTAGGGTTTCAAGGTTGAGCTCACTCTGTGTTTTATCAACAGAGGACTCTTCCACAGAAGTAACAGACTTCTGTTCCTTAAAAGAGTTAAAGATGAAAATCTCTTTGGGATCCAGACTCTTAACAGAATTAGGCAAAATGATTGTAGCTTTTCCTTGATCAAGAATGAACTTTTCAGATGGTTTTAAAACCTTTTCATGATTCAAGGAGTCATAGCTGACGTTCATGTAGTTAAGTCTTCTGGTCCTTGAAATATCTGAAGTTTTGATTCTTTTGAAAACTGTTGTACCAGAGATCACATCCTCTTGGATTTTCCCGGCACAGAAAGTAGAGGACAGAGATGTCTTCTTCTTTCCATTCCAGGGAGCAAGGTTAGAGAAACCAAGACCTTGTGTATCCATCTGTGAGTTTATCTTGATGTGCACATCTTGTGCATCCTGGTACTTCTTGATTAAAATCTCTTTTCTCTGTAGGGATTGATGTAAAACTTCCCTTTCTCTTTGAAAATAATCTTTTAATGCAACAGAGTTAAGTCTTTCAGTTTCAGACTTCTTAACCTCTTCAGATTTTTGTTTCAAAATTTCCTCATATTCCTTCACTTTTTCTGAAAAAGAGTTTTCCTTCTTTTGTTGTAAGACTTCTAGCTCAGATTTTTCCTTAAAGATTTCTTCCTTTTCTTGTTCCAAGAGAGTTTTCTCTCTCTTGTAAAAGGACATATCCTTTTGAGCTAGCTTTCTTAACTCTTTTTCTTCAGAGAGCTTTTGTTTTAAGAGTTGAAACTCCTCTGTTAGCAAAGAAACATGCATTTCCAACTCAGAGTCAGACTTTGATTCAGAAGAACATACCTTGGCACTGGGTCTGGTGGTCTCCAGCGCTCTGTTGTCTGGCTCTGTTACTGTAAGAGCAAATGCATTCTGATTCATATCTTATTCTGTCGTTCTCTCTAGGATTTCTCCAGTCATCCAATCAACCTCTTCTCCCAAACTCTCATCATCCACAGCAACTCCGCAGAAATTGGCTTGCTCTGGTTCATCATTAGAGGATGAATCAGAGATCCAATTCTCCATCTCAGCAACATAGCTTCTCTCTCGATAATTGTACTTGTATTTGTTCTTGTAGTAATCCTGGTCTTTTACCAGTTTACCTCTACAATTAGCAGAGAAATGGCCAGGTTTGCCACATCTAAAGCAACGTCCATAATTCTGGTTGATGGGTTGAGCAACATCGGTTTTCTGTGGAACTGGAGTATTGTACTTCTGTTGAGGTTGTGGTCTCTGTTCTTGTGGAGCTCTGTTCTGGTGGTTCTGTTGTGGAGGTGCAGCATAAACTCTTTTCTCATCTTTCTCTTCTTTTTCGTATCTACCTCTTCTGTCAAATACTTTGCTACCAAATCTCTTGTTAAATTTTTGAGTTATTAATGCAAGAGATTTAGCAAAAGCATTTATATCATCATCTTCTGATGAACTTTCTTCAGCATCACTTTCTGCTACCAGGCTCTTCTTACCCTTCTTCTTTTCTTTCTTCTCATCTCTGCTAGAATTCTCTCTGTTGGACTTTCCTTCAGTGGTTTTCTTTGATTCAGATACCAAAGCTATTGGGCCTGCAATGGTGGATTTGCCTTTTTGTTTGACAACATCCTTCTTTTGTGCAGCAAGAGTGCCATACACGTCAGTAAGAGACCATGCATCCAAATCTTGGTTAGCTTGTAAAGACATGGACAGATTTAACCATTCATCATTCAAACTTTTCAGGAACAAAACATTGTTATCTTCCTTCGACCTAACAACCCCACACTTTTTGCATTTGTTTATCAACACATTAAATCTGTTGTAGGTTTGTTGTAAGGTTTCCTCAGGAAGTTCCTTGAAATCGTTGTATTCATTTATACATTGGGTCCTTCTGTTCTTTTGGGTCTTGATACCACCCTCAAGTTGATTAAGAAGTTGATCCCAGATTTCTTTAGCAGTAACACATGAGTCTAGTTCTTGAAATATATCGTTGGGAATGGCCATAATCAGAAGTCTAACTGCCTTAAGGTCATTTTCCATTTTTAGCTTCTCTTCATCAGTAAACCCGGTGGTTTAAGTTTAAGATAAGCAGGAATCTCAGCAGTAGTTTCTGTTGCAGGCACACATGGAACCAAAACCATGGGTTGGCAAGGTCCATCCATGACATATCGCATTAAATCTCTGTCCATCCCATCAAGGAAGTTAACCATCCTAATCTTCCACTGAGGATATTCATCTATTAGAAGAGTAGGAGGCTTGGTCAGAGAACCAGCAGTATAAATGGCGTTAATGTTGTTATTAGCCATTTTGAAGAAAAACAGAGTATAACGGTTTCAAAGGAGTTTTAAACTGAAAGTGAGTGAACAGTAACCAATGGAACAGTAACATGAGTTAGAGAAGATCTTTAAACTGAACTGGAAAGAGTTTGAACAATATTAAATGAACTCTGAAAACTTGTTTTAAACTTTAAATAGTAAAAACAGAGTATACTATGAAGCTTTTAAGACACACAGACATAATCAACAACTATGAATCAACCTTGGTAGATTGGATCGTTTGATTTAAGCAAATCAAAGGAGCTCTGATACCAACTGTAGGTTCCCAGATTCACGTTGCATCACATTAATGGTAATAAAATAGACAGCGGAAGCTTTTAAATATAAAGCCATTAAACTGTGAGTGATTGTGAAAAGTTAATGTAACCGTGAGAATCAAATATTAAACTGTGAGGTCTTCAGTCACCAGAGCTCTTATGCCAGAGCTCTGTTGGTCTTCTGTTGGTGAATCAGTTCTTCTGTAAAATGGAAGATCTTCTGCCAGAGCTCTGTCGAGCTCTGTTGATTTCACCAGAGCTCTGTCGAGCTCTGTTGGTCTTCTTGTTGGTCTTCTTCCAAGTCTTCTGCTGGATCTCTGTTGGTCTTCTGACTTGATAATATTTTCAATACTTTTACATAACAGATACATGGGGGTAACAATCTCAACCTCACCAACACCACCCTCGCAACAAACTTCACCACTCTGTCCAGTGAAGTCACAACACTGAAGACAGAGATGGTAAATCTAAAGGGTGAGGTCTCCACGGTCAAGGATCTACTTCAGCAAGTCCTCGATCGCCTGAATGCTGCCACTTGTGCTCCTTCGCACTTTACTCAGGTAGATCGAGAAGATCTTCAAAGACTCAATCCTGCTATATCTGGCCTAGAAGACAGATTAAGCAAGATTGAAAAATGTGTTGGGATCTCTGGCCTAGAAGACAGGGACCCAATGCATGCTGCTCTTGATGCTGAGAATATCATTTCCTCCCCCATCCATCATGTGGAAGAGGGGGAGAAGGATCAAGACCTTCCCCATAATGTTGAGGGGGAGAAGAAAACTCTTGAAGACCTTCCCCTAGCTGAGGGGGAGACGAGTTCTACTACTGCTGCTGCTGGACAACCTCAGGGAGTTGAAAACCCTGAGGAAACCGAGAAAACTCCCTCTGCTCTTGAGGGGGAGCAACTCGATGAGGAAACTGAAGCTGCTGCTGATGTGACCGAACCTTACGCTGATTATGTCGAGTCTGAAGAAGAAGCTGAAGACGATGAAGCTATCGACATCTCTGATGAAGAACCATCATCATCCCATAAAAACGATGATGATGATGACGTTGATGATGATGATTTCTTATTCGTTCAGCCCAAGAAGGTCCCTGCTCAAAAAGGGATTTCAATAAAAGAACCATCAGGGGAGACGACCAAGACAAAGCCTGCAGCGTCTGAAGCTGACAAGGGCAAAAACAAAGGCCTCGCTGCAGAAGGCAATCTGGCCATCCTTCAGATAAATCCAGTTTGTCAGGTACAATATCTTCTCTTCCCTTACTCTGCATCCCTCCTCTACCCCTTCTCAATCTCAATTCTCCTCTCCATAAAACCTCTATACACTTAACCATATTCTTTTCTCTATCTCTTTCTTCCCCAACTCTTCTTACTGAAACAATCGTTGCTTTTCAGCTAGTCCTCTCCCCTGCTTGAGGATCCAGCTGAAGTCCCCACTGCTACACCAACAATAATCCCAGCCACAAGAGCTGAAGAAATAATCCCGGTCTTGGATTTAATCACTGAGACCGATGAACCTGAAGAACAACTTCTCTCTCACAAAAACAGACCTTCCATAGCTCCTCAAAAGCTAAGTGAAGAGGATCAGAAAAGGAGAGAAGAAATAATCAAGAAGTTTGAAGATCAGCGAATCATCCTCCCTCGCTCCAAAGTCACTCCTGTTCCTACAAAGTTCAGGTTATCAAAGAAAGAGTTCGCTGATCACCTAAGAGCCAAAAGATTACTCGCCGAAAAGAAGGAAGCTGAAGAAAAAGATAAGGCTCTCGCCATCCAACTTGCCCAAGAATCGGTGAAAGACCCCGCACTGAAAAGGACTCCCATCGAAGTCCAATGTCAGTTGTGGGAAGACGCTCAGAAGATCATCGAGAAGAAGACCAAGGTATCTCAATCTACCTTGAAATGGTGTAAGGAGAAAGTACACTTTCGATATCGGGCTGCCAGAATTAACAAGGTTGACATCACTGGAAGATCGACCATCAAAGTTCCAATTGTTGAGGTCGAGATATTCAGAGAAAACGATACCACTGAATCCTTCTACGCTGATGCTATCACGAAGTATGGTCTCTCTGAATGGTTGGAGATCAGAATAGCCATTCAGAAGTCACGTTCTAAATACAAGGATCATGTCGAGAAACTTATAAATCGACATATCGACTTGGTGTCTTCTGGTGTGTATATTCCTCCTTCCACTCCTCTTGCGACTCAACAAAGAAGGGCCTCTGCAAAGAAAAAGTCAAAACCTTCAGATTCAGGTCCTCCTATCAGGAACGAAACATGTATTGGTTTTTCACTTACTGAAGTACTTGGTCCTGATCCTGATCTCTCAGCGCTGGATACCTTTCTGCCACCTGGTGAACGTTTCGTCCCTGGTAAAGTCATAAGCAATCCTTATGGTATCTTCTTTCTCGACTACGGTGAAGGACAACGTTTTCAACGTGTCTCTGAGCTTCCCATCACTCCCATTGAACAACTCAGGGATCTCATCTATTGGTGTGAATTCAGACGCGATCTTCAGGCACGATATCTCAAGCCCCTGATCTTCAAAGAAGCACAAGAAAGAAGAAACCAGGGAAAAACTGTCTCTGACTAGATGATCCATACAACAAAGACCCTTGATGAACTTCTCATTAAGGAAGAACCTTTTGAAGGCTGATAGGATTTCCCTGTAATCTTTCTATCTTTATCAGCTTACCTCTTTTGTACTTGTAAATTTATTTGCTGTACTTGTAATTTTTCCACTTCCCTTTGTAACCTTATACGAAGTTAAAAGAAAATTTTCAGCGAATGTACTTTACTCCATCAATACTTAAAAGATCCCAGAAAACAGTAAAAGGGACAAATATTTTATGAGTTCTTTTTATCCTTATGTTTCATACTTAGCAATTTTCTTTGTTGCTATGTCATAATCAAATAGGGGGAGATTGTTGATCCAAACCCTCAGTGATTTGATAATGACCCTCTCTTAAACACTTAGTGAAAATTTTAAGTAAACAATATGTATTAGAGTTTCACTATCGCTGATAAGTACTAGGACTTTACAGTACCGCTGATAGGAACTCTCCCTCTTTAGATTAGACATTCAGCGAACACTGTTCATCCAGTAGCTCTGAGCCTGTTCAGTCTCTGTGATGATCGCTGATAAGTTATAGTTGTTTACTTATGATCCCTGAATACAAGTCTCACGTCAACAAAGGTTCTACGCTGAAGTCGAAGATCAAGCCCAAGAACCAGCGACAAGTCTACTAATGAACTGATGCGGATATCAGCGAAGCAAGACCTGTCCATTCAACGTGAAGTATCAAGTAGAAGACTTCAGCAATCGCTGAGCTTTATCACTCGCTGATAAAGTACTGTTCAACGAACGCTGATCATGAAGTCTTCCTCTACAAGTTACTTTTGTCTTACCCACTTGCACGTCTTCGTACGAAATGTCAGAACGGACCTCCCTTCTGTCTAGAATCGTACAACAAACTCTGATTCTACACTGTGCACCATACGGCTACTAAGGTTGTCTACAAAGGTCAAAACATGCAACCACTCAGTTGTTGCCACGTGTAAAGTAACACTGCCATGCATTAAATGCATGCAATATATAAAGAAGAACCCTACTTCAGAATTGAAGTGCTCGGCCATCTTCTTCTTTCTCTCTTAGTGTTAGAATATTATTCGTAATATTCTTATCTCCTTTCTATCTTATTTCTAGTGCAAGAAACTTAGTGTTCTTAACTTGTTTAGATTAGGTTAATCCTTAATCTTGTTCCGCAACAAGTTGTAAATTGTTTGATTATATGAATAAACAATTTAGAAAGTAAAAATCGTGTGTTTGTATTCAACCCCCCCTTCTACAAACTTGTATAACCCTTCGGGACCAACACCGTATTTTCACGATTTTCCGATACTTTGTCCAGACTCATTCCGTAACTCATATCCGGAACTCCTATTCCGGACTCGCATCCGGATACCGGAAACTATACCGGATTCCGGACCTCATACCGGATTCCAGATCTCATATCGGATTCCGGATCTTTTGTCGTTTTTTGGACCTCATAACATCTCGGATTCCGGACTCCTTAGTTTTCTATTAGATCTTTTCCGGATTCATTAATCCGGACTCCTGTTCCGGAATTCCTATGCCGGACTACTCAATCCGGATTCCTATCCAGACTTTCTTTGTCCTATGCATATTTTTGTGTGTTTATCTTTACTTATTTAGAGTTGCATTATGACACTTCTAGGTTTCCTTGCTAGATCACTATTTCTTGAATCACTCTTTCAATCTTACGTTCACAAAGTGCAACACAACCATGTCTCACGACGCTCTTGCAATATGAACCGAATCCAAGCCTCCAATTCTCTATCGAGGCGAATACGCACAATAGCGAGACAGATTCCTGATTTTCATCGAGTCCAAGGACAACTACGAGTTCATTTGGCAAGCCCTTACCGAAGGTCCTCAGGAGACCCCAATGCAAAGTGTTTCAGCTCAAGCCGATGGTACACAAGAACTACCAACACATAAGTCATACTCCCAGATGACTGAAGATGAGAAGAACAAACACAACAGGAAGAAGAACGCCAAGCGTTATCTAGTTCAAAGTCTGCCAAATGAGATATACACGGCAATTGGCTGCTACAAAGACACCTCGAAAGGAATGTGGGATCAAGTAGCCAAGATGATGAGTGGAAGTCAAGTTGGAAATCAGATGAAGATCAACAGCTGCATCACTCGGTATGATGGCTTCAAGCAAAGAAAAGGTGAACCATTGACCTCAACATACGAACGATTCTGTGTGTTACTGAATGATCTTCAAAAGAACAAGATCACGCGGTCCAATACTGAAAATAGGCTTAAGTTTCTCAACAACCTTCTGCCAAAATGGAAGAGTTTCGCATCTCACATCCGACACAACCACCTCATAGAGAAAGTCCCCATCAACGAGCTGTATGAAATGCTCATGCAAGACGAAAACGAAGTTTTGGAGATGACCGACACTCAGAAGTCATCCTCTAAGCATCAAGTTGATCCCCTTGCCCTTGTACCTGTCAAGCGAGGTAAGTCGTCTACTCACAGCTTAAGAAAAACTCAAATATCTAGTGACTCTGAACGCGAAGAATAGGAACATGAAGAAAGCGATTCAGACCCAGAACTGACAAAATTCAAGAAAGCTATGGCCTTCATCTCTAAGTCTTTTCAGAAGAAATCCTTCTTTAAGAAACCATCTTCCAACAAACATCGCACCCCTTAACCACTCCGAACAAGCGCCATGCTTACAAGGAATGGTACGAAAAGAAGAGAAGATCTGATGAGGCCAAGCAGTCAGGTCAGAAGGAGAAACAAGAACGCAAGTCAGAGGTAAATAACAAAGATGAGCCAGTCAAGTGTTACAACTGTGGCAAACTGGGCCATTTTACCAAAGACTGCCGAAAGCATGTCGTTCGTAACGCTGAATACTACAAGGCAAAGCAACTTTTGGCACAACAGAAAGAAGCTGGCAAAACACTGATGGTTGAGAATGACCACTGGCTGACTCGATCTGACAATGAAAGTGATACTGAAGATGCTGATGCTCATCTGTTCTTCATGGGCAATCATACTCCTCCTCCAGATCTCAAAGATTCATGTCAGGTAGGTATTCCTATCCATCAAGCCTTAATGGATCAGAAGCATTTATTTGTTCAAAGAGTAGATTCCAGTAAAGCTACCACAAATGAACAATTGTTTGAAATAACCTCACTAAAAGAAAAGCTAGATGTTCAAATAAAGATAACCGAAAAGCTTAAGTTTTGATAACTCTAACTTAAAAGAAAATTGTGCAAATATTTCGATAGCACCAAAGAATTTACGGGCCAAAATATCTGATTTACACACAAAGCTTGATCAGTGTGAGAATGAGAAAGTTGAGATTGTCTATCAATGCTCTTCTCTGCAAATACAAATCAAAGAACATGTTTCGAAAATAAAAGACCTTGAACTCAAACTTTATAAACGAGGTCAAACTGATCAAATGATCCATCTGAACAAACCTAAGGAATTCAGTTACTTTAACAAAGAATGGGGAATTGGATACGACAACCCACATTATTTGAAAAAGATTTTGACAATAAGGCATACTTTATACAAGTTCAATTTTCTAGGCCTTGATAAAAAATATCCCAGTATAAAATCAAATGGACGGGACCACTCAACGAGAAGGAGGAGGAAACTGAGGAATATAAACGCAAGCATACAACTAAAATGCAATTACCTTTTGCGTGCAAAGTTCTTAACACATCTTATGAGAAAAAGAAATCCAAGTACCTATCAAATGACTACTTTGACAGCTATAAAGTTGCTCAGCCCAAAGATTCCTCGAAAAAGGATTCGGTCCCGACAACTGAACCTAAAACAGAGAAGGACGAGTTTAAACGCTATGTTCCACCTCTTGTTTTAGAAATAAAAATAGTTCAGTTAGAGGAGTCATTTGAGCATGAAAGGGTAAAATTTCAAAAGGAAAAACAAGAACTTTTATCCAAACTTGAGGGTGTCAATCACTCTGCCTGAACCTTCCTCTAACTCGTCAGATACATCTTCTTGTAAGGCTTTTATAAGCAAAATCTCTCCAAGAAGAGGAAAAGAGCTTCAAGTAATATGTTTGCCAAATAATCTGAACTTTGATTTTCAAAAAGCTTCCGCAACCGATTTTTCGCATAACACTGTTCCAAATTGTTCCTTGCCTCCTTCACCTAATTATGTTCCATCCGAAAGTGAAATTGATTTTCAACATTTATGAACTCCAACATTTGTTCAGATGAGGAGTTTTCAAAGTTCGATTTTGATAAATCTTTTCCAAGACATACTGATTTTCTTTCAAAGATGGTTGATCGACCGGTCAAATTTCAAAATGGCGAATGTTCTACATCCGCACCTAAAACCAGATCTCTGAACGATGTTTCTAAAAACACATCCAAACACAAAAAACGTTCACAGAAACGAAAACAGACTGGTCGACCCCAAGATAGACAGCCTTACTACTCAAACTCTACCGACCATGACTTTAATGATTTTTCAGATAAAAATGGTCGGGCCAAACAAGTCAAACAAAAGTGGGTAGCTAAAGGATCTAACAAGAGCAAGTCGAAGTCAAAGTCATTTAATTTCGTTTTCAATTTTAGGACAGATATTAATAATTATGATGTAATTGATACAAGTGATTTCGTTGAACAATGTGATGATTTTCCATTAAAAGTTTATTCAATTAAACAATTACTTCAGTTATCTCATGATTGTTTATGTTGTTCACATTGTGGATTGAATGATTTTGTCGCTAAACAAGATGCATCTGATTGGTATGGCTCTTATCATGTGGTTAATTCTCGACCTAAGCGTAAACCAAGCAAACCCAAATGGAAGCCTAATTCAAAATGGGTTCCCAAAATAGGTGCTACACCTAACCCCCCAGGACCCATTTTCAAATGGGTACCTAAGGCTATTTAATCTCCTTTTTGCAGAACGGTCATGTGTGGTACTTAGATTGTGGCTGCTCCAAGCACATGACCAGAAGAAGGGAACTTCTCACGAACTTCACTGAGAAATACTGCGGGAATGTGAGATTTGGGAACGACGATAAAGCACCGATCATGGGTTACGGCGACATCGTCCAAGAGAACATCACCATCAAGAAGGTCTCATATGTCGCCGGATTAGGTCACAATCTCTTTAGTATAAGCCAATTCTGTGACAAGGATCTAAAGGTCAACTTCAAGGCCAAGAAGTGTAGTTTTCGTACCGAAGACGGAAAGGAGTTACTGGTTGGGACGCGCAAAACCAACCTCTACACTATCGACCTCTCCCCGCTGAAGACTGACGAGTCCGTCTGCTTGATGTCAAAGACAAATTCTCAACAAACCTGGATTTGGCATCGATGGCTATCGCACCTCAACTTCAAAAACATCAACAAGCTAGTGCTAGGCGGACACGTGAAAGGCATGCCCGGGCTCAAATTCGAGAAAGATCGTTTATGTGGAGCATGCGAGATGGGAAAGATGAAGAGAGCATGTCGAAGGCCGCTCCGAGCACGTTGCGGTCCCTCGAACTCATTCACATGGATTTGTGTGGACTGATACATGTTCAGAGCATCAACCACAAGAAGTACGTTCTGGTGATGGTCGACGACTACTCAAGGTACACATGTGTGAAATTTCTGCACTCCAAGGACGAGACTCCGGAGTTGATCATCACCCACTTGAAGACGATCCAGTTGAATCTTCAACAACTGGTCCAGACCATTCGGACGGACAACGGCACGGAATTCAAGAACCATACGTTGGATGACTACCTCACCTCGGTAGGGATCACCTACACGTTCTCCGCCGTAAGAACGCCTCAGCAGAATGGAGTCGTGGAAAGGCGTAACCGTACGTTGGTAGAAGCTGCTCGCACGATGCTCTCCCAGTCAAAGCTACCATTGTATTTATGGGCCGAATCTGTTGCAACCGCCTGCTACACGCAGAACCGTTCAATTCTAAACAAGCGGTTCAATAAGACGCCATATGAGATCATCAACAATCGCATCCCCAACATCAAGTATTTCCACGCCTTTGGATGCACATGTTATGTCATGAATGACAAGGATGACCTTGGGAAGTTCAGCCCGAAAGCAGATGATGAAGTATTCATCGGATACTCGTCCCAGGCTAAAGTGTATCGCGCTTACAAAAAGCGCACCAAGGCCGTCATCGAGAGTGTAAATGTGACGTTTGACGAAGCGGCTGATTTGGCTTCTGAACAACTCAGTTCAGAACCCGATTTATCTAGCATGCTAGCTTCCGAACAAAAATCGTTTGGAATCTACACAAACACCAATCGATCCAAATCATGCCTCTTCCTCAACATCACATCTTTCTGATTTTGATTTTCTGTTTGAACACTTCTATGATGAATTTTTTCCTTAGTCTAACCCACATGTCAATGTGTTGGTCCCGAAGGGTTATACAAGTTTGTAGAAGGGGGGGTTGAATACAAACACACAAATTTTACTTTTCTAAATTGTTTATTGATAAATCATTAACAATTTACAGCTTGTTGCGGAAACAAGATTAAGGATAAATCCTAAATCTAAACAAGTTGGAACACTAAGTTTCTTGCACTAAGAAGGAGAAGGAGATTACTAATAAAAACCTATCTCAAGATAAGAAGGATGAACTTGTCCAGAGTTAGCAAGTTACTTCAAAATGAAGTGAGTTCACCTTCTTTTATACTGCATGCATTTAATGCATGGAAGTATACACTTTACACGTGGCAGCAGCTGATTGGTTGCATGTCATTGACCTTTGTTGACAACCTTAGTAGGCGCATGTTGAACAGTGTAGTATCAGAGTGGTTGTACGATCTCAGACAATAAGGTTGTTCTGTTCTGACATATCGTACGGAGTCGTGCAAGGGTGGATGAGACAAAAAGTACGTTGTACGGAAGACTTCATGATCAACTTTTCGATGATTCAGCGATCTATCATTCTTCATCAGCGAATGATAGAGTTCAGCGATAGCTGAAGTCTTGTACTTGATACTTCACGTTGAGTGGACAAATCTGAGTCTTCACTGATCCGCATCAGTTCATTAGGAGACTTGTCACTGGTTCTTGAGCTTGATCTTCGACTTCAGCGTAGAACCTATGTTGACGTGAAACTTGTCTTCAGGGATCATAAGTAAACAACTAACTTATCAGCGATCACCATAGGTACTGAACAGACTCAGAGTATTATGGTGAACAGTTTCGCTGAATGTTTAATCTAAAGAGCAAGAGTTCCTATCAGCGGTACTGGAAGATCTTAGTACTTATCAGCGATAGTGAAACTCTGATACATATTGTTTACTTACAATTTTCACTAAGTATATAAGAGATGGTCATTATCAAATCACTGAGGGTTTGGATCAACAATCTCCCCCTATTTGATTATGACATAGCAACAGAGAAAATTGCTATTTAATGAAAACATAAGGATAAAAAGAACTCATAAAATATTTGTCCCTTTTACTGTTTTCTGGGATCTTTTCTGTACTGATGGAGTAAAGTACGTTCGCTGAAATTTTTCTTTAAACTTTGTAAAGATTACAGAGGGAAGTGGAAAAATTATAAGTACAGCGAATAAAATTACAAGTACAAAAGATGTAGACAGATAAGGATAGAAAGAATTTCAAGGCGATCCTATCCGTCAAAAGGTTCTTCCTTAATGAGTTGTTCATCAAGGGTCATTGATGTGGCAATCATCCAATCAGGGACATCTACTCCTTGATTCTTTTTCTTCAGAGCTTCTTCAAAAATCAAGGGCTTCAGGTGTCTAGCTTTGATGTCGCGTCTGACTTCACACCAGTATAAGAGATCTCTGAGTTGTTCGATGGGAGCGAGGTGGAGCTCAGAGATACGTTGAAAGTGATGGTTTCCATCGTAGTCTAGAAAGAATATACCATATGGATCACTTACAACTGTGCCAGGAATGAAAGTTTCTCCAGGTGGTAGGGAGGTGTCAAGCGCTGAGAGATCAGCATCAGGGCCAAGAACTTCAGCACGAGAAAAACCAATACCTGTTTCATTCCGTACAGGAGGACCTGAATCAGAGACTTTCTTTTTCTTAGCAGAGACTTTTCTTTGTTGAGGAAGAGGAGGAATATCCACAACAGAAGAAAGCAGGTCGATCTGTTTGTTTAAGATCTTCTCGACATGGCTTTTGAACTTTGAGCGCGATCCCTGAATGGCTAATTTTGTTTCTAACCATTCAGAGAGACCAAACTTTTCTAAGGTAGCCGCATAGAAGGTTTGCTTGGTCTTGTCATCTCTGTAGACATCCACTTCAACAACAGGAACGTCAGCGTACAGTCTTCCTCTGATGTTTACTTTGATGATTTTGGATGGTCTAGATCGATAGGTCAGCATTTGTTTAGCCCATTCCAAAGTCGTGTCAGAGACCTTAGTCTTTTCTCTAACGATCTTTTGAGCATCATCCCATAGCTGACGTTGAACATCAATGGGAACTCGTTTCAGCTTGGGGTCTTTTATTGATCGTTGAGTAAGCTTGATGGCATATTCTCTATCTTTTTCTTCAGCTTCCTTTCTTTCAGCGATTAAGCGTTCAACTCTGAGGTGTTCCTTGTATTCATTTTGGGAAACTCTGAACTTTGGAGGAATGGAAGGAAGTTGATCACGCTTCAGAATTATTCGCTGATCTTCGTGTCTCTTGATCATTGCATCTCTCTTTTCTTGTTCCTCTTCACTTAGCTTTTGGGGAGCCAAGGAAGGTCTGTTTTGTGAGATAGCATCTGTTCTTCAGGTTCTTCAGTCTCAGAGATCAAATCTAAGACTGGGATTATATCTTCAGCGTTGGGAGCTGGGATTATTGAAGTCTCAGCTGTATGAACTTCAGCGATATCCTCAAACACGGAAGAGGACTAGCTAAAACACAGCGATCTTACAAGTAAGAACTTGGGTAGAACAGAGAGAGAAAGAGTGGGATAAAGTATATAGAGGTTTGGAGTGTAGAACTGATAAGGTGTATAGAGGAGGGGTGTGAAGGAAAAGGTGAATGTACCTGACAAACCGGCCTTTTAAGCAAGATCATCAGATTGTCGTTTTCAGAGACACTTTTTCCTTTGCCTTTGTCAGCTTCAGATGCTGATGGCTTTGTCTTTATCCGCTCCTCTGAAGGTTCATTTATCCAGATCCCTTTAAGAGATAGAGATCGCTGAGCAGGCTTGATGATAAAAGAATCATCATCATCGTCATCTTCGTCATCATCATTCTTTGGAGAAGAGGATGGTTCATCATCAAACAAGCCGATGGCTTCTTCATCTTCAGCTTCAGACTCTGTTTCTTCAGCTTTTTCTTCGAGTTGCTCCCCCTCAGATACAGAGGCGAGCTTCTCGGTTCCCTCAGGGTTTTCATCTCCCTGAGGTCCAGCGGCTGCTTCAGTCATCTCTCCCCTGATAGATTCATCATGGGAAAGGTCTTCAGCGCTTTTGGAGAGGTCTTCAGCGCTCTTCTCCCCCTTTTTTTCATGATGGCTGGGGGAGGAATGTGAAGATTCAACAGCTTCCGTGGTATCCCTGTCTTCTTGGCCAGGGATCCCCACACAGATTGCAATCGTTGATAATCTGTTTTCTATGCCAGAAATACCAGGATTGATCTTCATCAGTTCAGCACGATCCGTTGTAGTAAAAGATGGAGGTGTAGGTGCAGGGGCAGTTTTGTTGGCCAGGATCTGCTGCAGTAAGTTGTTCATGGAAGTGATGTCATTCTTCATCGTACTGACATCAGTCTTCACATAACTCATGTCAGCTTTGACGGAGCTGACATCAGTCTTGACAGCAGACATGTCGCCTTCAAGATTGCCAACCGATGTCTTCAGCGTTATAACTTCGCTAGACATGGTGTCAACTGATTTCTTGATGTCGAGGTAGTCGGTGTAGATATCAGCGAGAACCTTTGCAAAGTTGGTGAGGGACTTGTCAACCTTCTCCAAGTCATCTTTGGAGGCATGCTTTTCAACGACAGTTGTCAGCTTTGTAAGATTCTCTCCAGCGTTTGTTACAGCTGAAGAGTTGTCGAAAAGAGTAGTCATGAGACCTTTCAGCGTCGTCTCTATAGTCGTCAGAGAGGCGTTGATGTCTCTCAAATTAGGACCAGTAACATATAAAAACTTGTGAACAGAGGAAAGCTCAGAAGTTTGGGGTTTAGTAACAGTGTATAGGGGTTGGTGAGTACCTGCAGGAGGATTGGTGAATTCATCAAAATCACGAGTTCCTGAGTAAAGTTCCATATCGTCAGCGAGAGTGCGTGGACGTATGGACAGCTCTGCAGGTCCTACTTCCATCGTTCCTTTAGCTTCTGGAGGAAAGACAGGTACAACTGTGATGACTGGAGTGGTGACCAAATGAGTAGAGGGAGAAGCGAAGGACAAGAATGGAAGTTGGTCACCGAGTTCAGCGTTGGAATCACTGAGAATCACTGAGAATCAGTCTTTCGAGAGACTGAGGGAGGTTGGGTAGAATCCAAGTTTGTAACCTCAGCGTTTAGAGACGCTGAAGTTGGGATTGAAGGGATGGCTTGTTCAGGTGTGGCAGAGCGTACCACTGAACTTTCCTTCAGCTCAACAGGAGGAGCTGAGGAGTCTTTAGCAGGAGATTGCTTGGGTTGCTCCTTGGTCTTCTTAGTTCTTTTGGAACTAAGGTGGGTGTCAGAATGTTTCCTTTTAAGAGGAATGGAGGTTGTAGCTGGGGTATCAGCGGTGGGTTTGTCCGCTGAAGGAGCTACAGAAATGGAAGAAGTAGGGTTAAGAAGAGTCAGGAGTGTAGAAAGACGTACCTCGTTTTCTACTGGTTTGAAGTCGAGTACCTTAAGGCCAACCTGAGAGAGTTTCAGGTCACCCTCTGTTGGGTAGCTGTCCTTTAGGCCTTTCTGGAAAACGGCACTGATGAACCGTGGGTATGGAACCCATGGAGATCTGTCAGCGATGGAGTCCACTCGTAGTACTAGGTCATCATAAATAATTGATGCCCAGTCGATGTGTAGACCTTTCAGCAATGCGAATCCCATTGCTTGCTGAGGTTGGGCAGCTTGATCTGAGGAGCCGGTCTTGGCTGTCATGCAGCTGATCAAATGGGCGAAGATGAAATTCATCTCGCTGAGCATTTTTGACTTCTTTATCAGCGTCAACTTCTTCTCAGGCTTCTTATCCCTGCCTGTTTCCCATACATAGCCCATTGCGTCGAAGAATGCAATGATGGCTTCCCTGTCTGAGTTCTTCTTGTGGTCAGGGAGGGGAACAAAGGGTTTTTCCTTGGTAGCGATGGGAAGGCTGAGGGCTTTGCGAATGATGGTAGGTGTAATCTTCATTATGCCAAAGTCAGTGTCGCAGAGGATGCAGTCGATGGTTTTTGAGGGATCTTTGGCTGATGGTAACTGAGAATGACTGGCAGAGTACCAGAATTGAGATAGCAAAAGCTGATTTGCAGGAGGAGTTATGGTCAGGGCTGTGGAGATGGGGCAGTTCTTGAGGAAGTTCACAGCATCAGCGAGATGTGTGACTTGCTTTCGAGGAGGAAACTCAAGAAGCGCATAAAGGTTGTTCACCTTTGTCCAATCCAGTTTGTCAAGAGAGAACTTCACCTGAGGAGCCTTGAGGATTTCCACTTTCTCAGCAGTGTCAGTAGCAGTGTTCTCAGCGTTGGTGATCTTGGGAATGTCAGAAGATGCCATTTTCTGTATAATCAGTTCAGCCAAAAATTAACAAATAAGAATAATCTTAATGTGGAAAGATTTTTTCCAATAAAATGGTTCGAATTTTGTCCATTTCATTCAGACAGAATGTCTTAATGAAGATTAGGGTTTTTCTTGTTTTTGAAAAACAAAATTTTAAACCCAATAAAAATCTTGTTTTCTAGTTTCCTTTGAAGATTGGGATTCTGGAAAAACGAATGAAGAACAAGTTTAAGATTTTTGCATTTAAACTTGAAGAACAACCATGAAATGGTTGTGTTTATAAAACCATGAAAGAAAATGATTTTATTTTTAAGAAGTTCTTTTGTTTGATCTCGTTAAAACAATGAGAAGATCAGAAACAAGTTATTTGCATTTAATAAATAATAAGAACATATTAACCTTAGAAGTTTGAAGAAGATGAACAGTTGTTCTTGAAAAATCGAGAGCAAAATGCAACAGTGAATTCTTTCTTTGCTTGGAGGAGAAGTTCGCGTAAAAAGAAAATATAAACCAAGAAATTGTTTATATAGACAGATTAGAGAGAGAGAAAATCTTTGAGCGGGAAAAGATTTTCATCATGACACGGACACGTGTTTGCATTTGATTGGCGAGTAAACGAAAACGTGCAAACGTGTCAGAAAGTAGAACGTGCCGGGGTTTATCCGTTGTAATGACGTCACAACTGTCCTTTCATATTCATGGTTGTCTCTGAGGTTTTGAAAAACTCAGGGATACTTTTGAAAATATGAAGAACTGAATTTAGAAATATCAGTGAAGGTTTTTAGAAATTTCAAAGTATCGCTGATAAGGAAGAGATATTCAGCGATGTAATTTATTTTGAAATCTTGCATTTACATGCGATTGTCAGAGAGAGAAACATACCTTGATATCAGCGAATCAAGTTTATTCAGAGAGAAGATGATAGAATGGGTTATACAAGTTGATTTTATCCTATCGCTGATCAAATGTGAACCGCTGAAGATTTTACTCTTCAAAGTTCAGCATTCCAAGCTCGCTGATGAGAAAGTTGAATCTTGTCTCATCAAGAGGTTTGGTGAACAGATCAACTAACTGATAATCAGTTGGGATAAAGTGAAGTTCTATATCACCATTCATCACATGATCTCTGATAAAGTGATACATGATTTCGATGTGTTTTGTCTTTGAGTGTAGCACTGGATTATTTGCTATAGCGATGGCACTTGTGTTGTCGCAATATATTGGAATATTTGAGAGCTGAAGGTCATAGTCCAGTAGTTGATTTCTCATCCACAAGACCTGAGAACAACAGCTTCCAGCAGCTACATACTCAGCTTCAGCTGTGGAAGTGGACACTGAGTTTTGCTTTTTACTTGTCCAACTTACCAACTTTCCACCCAGAAGCTGACATCCTCCTGTGGTGCTTTTCCTATCCATTTTGCAACCTGCAAAATCACTATCTGAATAGGTGATTAGATCGAATCCTGAATCTTTGGGATACCAAAGACCTAGATTCGCTGTACCCTTAAGATATCGAAAAATTCGCTTTACAGCTTTCATATGAGATATCTTAGGTTCAGCTTGATATCGTGCGCACAAGCATGTTGCAAACATAATATCGGGTCGGCTAGCTGTAAGATACAATAGTGAGCCGATCATCCCAGGGTACAGCGTGACATTGACAAGAACACCCTTAGTGTCCTTATCAAGTGTCAGCGGTGGTGCCATAGGGGTTTTCATAGCTGAACTTTCAGTTAAGTCGAATTTCTTCAGCATATCTTTAACATACTTTCCCTGATTAATGAAAGTTCCTTTTTCATTTTGTTTTATCTGTAGACCAACGAAATATGTTAGTTCACCCATCATGCTCATTTTATACTCATCTTTCATTCTATCAGCGAAACGAGTACAGTGATCAGGGTTAGTCGAGCCAAATATAATATCATCAACATATATTTGAACAAGAATGATGTGACCTTTTACTTTCCTGAAAAATTGAGTTTTGTCTATTATGCCTCGCTCAAATTTTTCAATATGGAGATAAGTGGAAAGAGTGTCATACCATGCACGTGGAGCTTGCTTTAAGCCATAAAGTGCCTTATCCAGTTTATAAACATAACCTGGATGCTTAGGATCTGAGAATCCTGGAGGTTGTTCCACATAGACTTCTTCATTCAGCTTTCCATTGAGAAACGCTGACTTAACATCCATCTGATATACTTTGAAGTCTTTGTGTACAACATATGCTAAGAATAGACGAATAGATTCTAATCTTGCTACAGGAGCAAATGTTTCGTCATAATCTATGCCTTCCTCTTGTCTGTATCCCTGAGCAACAAGACGAGCTTTGTTGCGGGTAACAGTTCCATGTTCGTCCAACTTGTTTCGATAGACCCATTTAGTGCCTATCACTGTTTTGTCAGTTGGTCTTCGAACAAGTTTCCAAACTTTGTTTCTTTCGAATTCAGTCAGCTCTTCTTGCATGGCGCTGACCCAGTTTGGATCTTTGAGGGCATCATCTACTTTCTTTGGTTCAGTTAGAGAAATAAAGTTAACAAATAAACATATATTACCTGCACTTCGTCGAGTCTGAACACCAGCGTTTGGATCACCAAGAATTTGATCAATTGTGTGATTTACAGTCCATCGCTGAGCCAGAGCGTGAGACGCTGACTCAACCTGAACTGGAGGAGCTGAAGATGAAGCTTCAGCGACGTCTGGAGTATCAGCCAAGAGAGGAATAGATGCAGTTGTCATTATATTCACTAATTGCTGAGAAGTAGATGGAATGTCTGAGACATTGGGTTCAGAAGCAGGTATAGTGTTTATAGGAACAGCTGAGACCCATGATGTTTCAGCTTCACTATTCTGCATATTTGGAATGATAGTTGGACCATCATCTTCAACTGTGTGAGCACGAGGAGTGGGAACATCTTCTGAATCACCAAGATGAGAAAACATCCATTGATTCAGTTCTTCAGTATCAGCGGACGGTTTAGAGTTCGCTGAACGGGACTCGTCAAACGTGACGTGAATCGTTTCTTCAACAGTTTGTCTTCTTCGATTAAAGACTCTGAAGGCTTTGGAAACTGAGGAGTATCCAAGAAAGATTCCATCATCAGCCTTAGGATCAAACATTCCAAGGGCATCTCTGTTGTTCAGTATAAAACACTGACATCCAAAGATGTGAAGAAAGCTGATTGAAGGCTTTCTCCCGTGAAATAGTTCATAGGCTGTTTTATTGAATCTTTTGACTATCAGCGACATGTTTTGCGTAAAACAAGCAGTGTTGACAGCTTCTGCCCAAAACTGAGTAGGCAGGTGAGAATCGCTGAGCATTGAACGTGCAGCTTCAATAATTGTTCTATTTCTTCTTTTAGCGACTCCATTTTGTTGTGGTGTTCTCACTGAAGAAAAGTTGTGAGAAATACCCTTGCTCTCAAGGAAGGAATCAAGAGAACTGTTTTTGAATTCAATCCCATGATCACTCCTTATTGATCGAACGGTCAAATTGTTCAGGGTTTCCATCTTCCGAACAAAGGTGATGAGTTCTTCAGGAGTGTCACTCTTGGAACGGAGAAACATAACCCATGTGTAACGAGAGACTTCATCAACTATGACCAGTGTATATTTCTTTCCAGCGATGGATTATTTGTTAACAGGGCCAAACAAATCCATATGGAGTAGTTGTAGAGGAGATGACACCGAGGAGACTTGCTTTGACTTAAAGCTTGCTTTGGTCTGCTTCCCTTTCTCACACGCTGAACATAAAGACTCTTTGGCATATGAGTGTTGAGGTAGACCAGTAACTAACTATTTTGAAGAAAGAGAGTTCAGTGTCTTGAAATTCAGATGAGAGAGCCTCTTATGCCATAGCCAGTTGACATCAGATGAGGCTTTTGAGAAGAAACAGGAGTTCTCAGTGGTTGTTGAGTCCATGTTTATTACATAAACATTTTCCAAACGATAACCGCTGAGAGCTATCTTCTCCTTTTTGTCAATGACAAAGCAGGATTCCTTAGTAAAGATTACCTTGTTATCCTTGTCGCAAAGCTGACTGATGCTTAAAAGATTATGCTTCAGCCCTTCAACATATGCGACTCTTCTGAAGGTGGTTGTACCATTTGAGAGTACACCAAACCCTCGGGTATGTCCTTTTCCATTTCCACCGAAAGTCACAGAGGGACCCTTCTCTTCCTTGTATTCAGCGAGCAGGCTTTTCTTTCCAGTCATGTGTCTAGAGCATCCGCTATCGAGATACCAGATACCCTTCTTTCCAGTCATGTGTCACAAAGGAAGATTAGTTTTTCTTGGGTACCCACTTAACCATGTGTACACGTTTGTCAGTGGAAGCAGTTGGAATGGAAGGTTCAGCAATCTTCGCAGCATTTGAAGATTCAGCTTTGTCAGTCTTCACTTTGGTTAATTTCTTAACCTCAGTGGTCTTCTTTGCCTTGGGGGCAATCTTCACCTTAGCTATCTTATCAGCTTTGGTGGTTGTGGGGCACTTACTAGCAATATGATCAGTGAGTCCACAGTGATAACATTTCCTATAACTAAAAATAGTTCTAGGACTATTTGAATGCTGAGTTTTAGATTTTGAATCAGAAGGACTAGCACCAAATAAGCTTTTGGCTTTAGAAATGGGAGGAACTCTTGGTTCTTCAGATTTCTTACCAAGGATATCCACTCTGAGTCTAGGAGTAGATCGCTGAATAGACCCATGCTGAGTAGATCCAGAGATCTGATTTCTTGATCCAGAGGAATAAATCACTAAAGCTTTAGAAGCATTCAACTTTGGTACTAAGGTACCCTTCTGAGGATTTTGGTTCAACGCAATTCCTTTACCTTTATCTTTAAAGACAGAGGTAGGTTTTGGATAAACCATTTTCTCTTTACCTTTTGAAGAGGCAGAGATTTCCTCAGGAATAGGCGGTCTGGAGGACGAACACTGAGAGGATGAAGTGTCAGCGACTGAGGATACGAAAGTTCCAAACAAGAGCATGGAACGATCAGTGGTTGGTTCTTGAGTTTCATATTTGTAACCAAGACCACATTTATCACTCAGGGGTATCTGAGACTTAATTATCTCAGTGATCTTTGTTGAAGAGTTACACCATCCTTCAACAGTAGCCTTTTCAGCTTTCAAAGCAGCGATAGCTTCTGCTCGTTCGATTTTGACTAATTGATTCAAATGCACTTGATCTTTAAAATCTTCTTCAATTTTAGAAAGCTTTTCTATTTGAAGGTGACAGTTTTTAAGCTGTTCAGCGAGATCAAGGTTTTGGTTTTCAACTATAGTTTTGCCATTCATGGCTTCATATAAGCTTCTAGTCAAGAGATCGATTTTGCGGAGACTCTCAGCTTCATCAATATTTGCAATATTTGTAAAGAAGGAAGGTGATACCTGAATAGCAGAGGTTGAAGTAGAGGGAATGTCTGAACTTTCTTCCTCATCCTCAATCTTTGCCATAAGACAGAGATTGGCTTCATCATCTTCAGAGTCAGATGATGATTCTTCTTCTTCTTCTGAAGCAGTCCAATCATAAACCATCAGGCCTTTGCCTTTCTTCTTGAAGCTTTTCAGCTTTGCAAATTTTTCTTTCAGCTTCGAATATTTGTCATCTTTATTCCTGGGAATAAAAGATTTCTTGGGAAACGCTGAGTTTCTCGATACTTTCTTAGACCTGCACTCGTTAGCGAAATGTCCAATCTTTTCGCAGTTAAAACAAGTAGCAGTAGCCTTATCAATAGTAGCTGATGATCTTGGCTTATCAGTTATAGAAAGAGGTTTATTCTTTCTGAACATTTTCTTTTTGGCGAATCTCCTGAACTTTTTAGTTAGGAGAGCCAAAGATTCATCATCATCTGAAGAGTCAGAATCTGATGACCTTTCAGAGTTACTCTCTAACTCAGTGATGGTGACCGAGGGTTGCTGAGTAGAAGGTTCCTCTGAGATTAAAGCAACAGGGGTGCTTTTAGAATCTTTTACAAGATTCTTCTTAAGATGGCTTGATTGCTCATGATTCAGCATTGTGCCATATAAGGTAGCAAGAGTCATTGATCTTAGATCTTTTGACAGCTTGAGACACATAGAATAACTGTCCCAACTTTCAGGTAAACATTGTAGAAACTTTGTCAGCACTTCAAAGTTAGAATATTCCTTACCAACAATTTTCAGATCTATTATTAAGCAATTAAAACGTTGGTGAACTTCAGAGAGAGTCTCATTCTTACCACAAATGAAACTTTCATACTGTCTTACCAGGTTGATCTTTCGAGAATCCTGGACTTCAGCAGTACCTTCATACTGAGGATTTCAGGTTCATGACGGAATGGTAGACTTCGTCAGGAAGACCCATGGATAGTATGGATCTGGCTTTTGTGTCGATAGCCACTTTCTTCTTATCTTCGTCAGTCCACGTATGAACTTCTTTGGGTACCACCCTTTCAGGAATAGCAGGTCTATTCTCAGCGGCTGGCACTGCGGCATCAATTCTTACAGGAATGAATGGGCCATTTTCAAGATAATAAGGCATAGTAGGGTCTACACCTTCTAGGAAGAGAGTCATCCTATTTTTCCATAGATTAAAATTATCTCTGGAGAATCTAGTGGGGGTTTTGCAAGAGAACCATTGTCTATATAGTTTGTGTTTGTGTTGGAGGCCATTTTCAGAAATAGCAAGGAAGAGAAATCTTTGTATAGATTAGATCTTGTTTATGAGATTAAACAAATCCGCTCTGATACCACTTGTTGGTCCCGAAGGGTTATACAAGTTTGTAGAAGGGGGGGTTGAATACAAACACACAGATTTTACTTTTCTAAATTGTTTATTGATAAATCATTAAAAATTTACAGCTTGTTGTGGAAACAAGATTAAGGATAAATCCTAAATCTAAACAAGTTGGAACACTAAGTTTCTTGCACTAAGAAGGAGAAGGAGATTACTAATAAAAACCTATCTCAAGATAAGAAGGATGAACTTGTCCAGAGTTAGCAAGTTACTTCAAAATGAAGTGAGTTCACCTTCTTATATACTGCATGCATTTAATGCATGGCAGTATACACTTTACACGTGGCAGCAACTGATTGGTTGCATGTCATTGACCTTTGTTGACAACCTTAGTAGCCGCATGTTGAACAATGTAGTATCAGAGTGGTTGTACGATTTCAGACAATAAGGAGGTTCTGTTCTGACATATCGTACGGAGTCGTGCAAGGGTGGATGAGACAAAAAGTACGTTGTACGGAAGACTTCATGATTAGCTTTTCGATGATTCAGCGATCTATCATTCTTCATCAACGAATGATAGAGTTCAGCGAATGATTGAGTTCAGCGATAGCTGAAGTCTTGTACTTGATACTTCACGTTGAGTGGACAAATCTGAGTCTTCGCTGATCCGCATCAGTTCATTAGGAGACTTGTCGCTGGTTCTTGAGCTTGATCTTCGACTTCAGCGTAGAACCTATGTTGACGTGAAACTTGTCTTCAGGGATCATAAGTAAACAACTAACTTATCAGCGATCACCATAGGTACTGAACAGACTCAGAGTATTATGGTGAACAGTTTCGCTGAATGTTTAATCTAAAGTGCGAGAGTTCCTATCAGCGGTACTGGAAGATCTTAGTACTTATCAGCGATAGTGAAACTCTGATACATATTGTTTACTTACAATTTTCACTGAGTATATAAGAGAGGGTCATTATCAAATCACTGAGGGTTTGGATCAACACAATGTAAATAACAGGATTAGAGGTGTGCAACCAGAAGATTCAGCGAACATGACCGGTCCGTAGCCATCTACAAGCGCTCCAACAAATACTACTAAGACTCCCTAAAGCTCAAATGACACCACATCAAAAGCTGGAATCACACCGGAGAATGCTTTGCCTCTCTAGGAAGTTGCTGCTGAAGATTCGTCAACCACGACTCGCTCGGGAAAACCATCTTCTTCCTCGGAGGTTGTCCAACCACCAACGAATCCGGCACCAGCTGCTCCAGTTCGAATGACATCATAACTTAAAGTTGTGCAAGACCTTCCCCCTGGCACTTATGTGGATCTGGACACATCTCACGCAACTGCTCCACCGCTTCCACGCACCACCAAATGGACATGTGCAAATCTTCTTCATCAAATTATCGACGATCCTTCCACTCCAGTTCAGACACAAGGTGCCTCTGTAAATTTCTGCCTCTTCTCCGGCTTCCTCAGTCGAGTTGAGCCCACAACCGTCACCGAAGCACTCAGTGATCCAAATTGGGTGATCGAAATGCAAGAGGAGCTCATTAGTTCGAGAGCCTTTGGGTTTGGAGACTTGTTCCACACCCAGCGAACAAGACGGTCATCGACACTAAGTGGGTGTTCAAAAACAAGAAGGATGAAGATGGAATCGTTGTACGTAACAAAGAACGGCTTATGGAAAAAGAATACCGACAACAAGAAGGCATCGACTACGATGAGACATACGCGCTGATAGCACAAATTGAAGCGATTCGAATGTTCCTTGCCTACGCCGCCCACAAGAACTTCACGGTCTTCCAGATGGACATGAAGATAGCTTTCCTCAACGGCGTACTCAAAGAAGAAGTTTATGTCTCACAACCGGAGGGGTTCGTGGATGACTCCAAGCCAAAGCATGTATACATCCTCGACAAGGCTCTCTATGGCCTCAAGCATGCTCCACGTGCCTGGTATGATGCTCTGTCTACATTCTTAGTCAAAGCTGGTTTTTCAAAAGGTAAAATCGACACCACTTTGTTCATTAAGAAAGAAGAAGGTCACATAATTCTTGTACAAGTATATGTTGATGACATCATTTTTGGCTCAACAAACCCTCAGTACTGTAAGAACTTTTCGGTTCTCATGAGGAGACATTTTCAAATGAGCATGATGGGCGAAATGAATTTTTTCCTCGGTCTACAAGTTAAGCAACTGTGGACCAGGATATTCATTAACCAAGCTAAGTACATCCGGGATATTCTTCGGAAATACCAGATGGAACAGTCTGCGCCCATGAAAACTCTCTTATCTCTGGGTTCTAGGTTACACGCCGATCCTAGCGGAAAGGATGTGGCACCAAAACCTATTGAGGCATGATTGGCTCTTTAATGTACTTGACTGCTAGTAGTCTAGATATAATGTTATCGACATTTTTGTGTGCTCGTTTTCAATCAAAACCTAAGGAATCTCATTTGATAGCGGTAAAACGTATATTTAGATAATTGAAAGGTACCTGCTGGTCTTGGCTTATGGTACCCGAAAGAAACAGGTTTTGAACTGACAACTTACTCGGACGCTGATCATGCTGGAAGCATGCTGGACCGGAAGAGCACGTCGGTCACGTGCAGTTCCTGGGAGATAGCCTCGTCAGCTGGGCCTCAAAGAAGCAGATTTGCGTATCTACATCAACAGCTGCGGCGGAGTACGTTGCCGCTGCAAGCTGCTGCTCTCAAGTTATATGGATGCGCACCCAACTCAAGGACTACGGCTTCATGTACTCCAAGATTCCCATATACTGAGACTCGAAGAGCGCAATTTCCATAACCAGCAACCCGGTGCAGCACACGAAAACAAAGCACATCGACGTTCGGTATCATTTCATCAAAGACCACGTCGAACGAGGTACGATTGAACTCTACTTTGTTAATACCGAGCATCAGATAGCAGACCTATTTACCAAAGCCGTGGACGAAAAACGATTTAACTACATAGTGTCCAAGCTAGGTATGCTAAATCTGAAGGTTTAGTACACCTAAATCAAATACAACTTTTGTTTAATAACGAGGAACTGCTACCTCAACACCAGTTGGTAACACAGTAGATGGTGAATCTGCACTTCCTAGTTCTTGAACTTTATCTGTATCTGTCTCAGATGTTAGTAACCTCTGTTTTAATAAGTTAGATTTCCTTCGTTAGTTTGTTCACGTCGTTATTTGTATGAATTTCCTTTTAATTTTTCTTTACTTTTCTTGATACCCGTACGTTTGATAGTTTGCTCATGTGTTCAAGGGGAGCCTATACTTTAATAGGTTCATCTTTATCATTGTTCTACGGGGAGCGACACTCGGTTTTTGTTATGGTTTCTCATTATGAGTTTTACATGTTTTCCGTCATGGCAAAACGTTAATTTTTATTGTCGTACATAAGTTGAGGGAGAGCACACACTCTTATATGTTCAACATCTATTGATAATCTATGCATAGGTCAAGGGGGGGGGGGGGGGGTTGTTCAAAAAGTCTATGTTTTTCAAAAATGTTGAACTTTTACGGAATGTTGATCTTTTCCGGAATAGTGAGTTTTCTGGAATGTCGAGTTTTCCAGAATATCGAGTTTTCCGGTATGTGTTTTCCGGATTCTTCTTTTTTCGGAACATCAGTGTTTTCCGGATCGATTATTCCGGACAAAAAGTTCTCCGGAAAACTTACCCGCCTATATAAAGGACCTTTTTGTCACTCACATTTTCCGAAAGCATACTCTTAAACCCTCTCAACCCTCTGTCGTTTCGCACACACGATCTCACCAATTTTCTCGATCGATTTCCATCACAAAAGTTATGTGTTTCGACTCCATTTCACTTTAATCGCGTTTTCGAGTATTGATTTGGTCTTTATTTCATCGATTTCTCTCGATATCTCTCAAAATCGACCGAACCATGACTGTTGGTTCCTCGATGTGATTTTTTTTCCATAGTTTGATCTATTCGAACTTACTACCTGCTTCGATATGCGTGTTGATTGTCATACATGCCTCATATAAATGCTTAAATCTAGTTTATTTCCGGTTTTTGATCAATTTTTGAGTTGTCCGGAACTCGAGTTTCCGGACGATGGGTTTTCCGGAACTTGAGTTTTCCGGTAGTCGAGTATTATAGAACTCCATGTTTTCCGGTAGTCGAGTATTCTAGAACTCCATTTCCGGTATAGTTGTTTTCCGAAACTTTTTTTTCCCGGAGTTCCTTTGTTTTTCGGTATAGTTGGTTTCCGGATACTTTACTTTTATGTTATATCTGTTTTCCGGAACCTATTTGTTCTGGACTCCCTAGTTTCCGGACTATGGGATGTCCGGACAATGTGTCTTCCGGAAAACTCATCCAATCCGGAAAGCATTTCTGTTTGGTCCCTGTTCATCCTGATTCTCACCCTTTGGCCAAACAACGACGGGTACGTGTTCCATGTTAAATATCCTGTGCATTACGAATATTGTGTATACGCAGGTTCCATGGCAAATCAAGGATCTCCCGTCGATGCTGCTGCAGACAACGCCATTGTCCCCGTTGATGCCCGTGTGGACATCCAGGGAAACAATTACCACCTGGATGTCACAAACTTCCGAACTCGCCACCACGTCCTCCTTGACATTCTGGTTGGCCATCCCGTATACCATGCACTCACCGCGAACGCCGAGGTTCCTACGATCTATGTGCAAGTATGGCATACCATCCACCACATCACCACTGCTAATGGCAACGTTGTGTACGCTCTGAAAGTATCGGACGACCAACTCCTCGCAGATATCTGCTCTTTGGGATACGACAGAGATCTTACACGCCTATCGTCCTTCATGCGTACTCACCTGACTCCACTACGGACATCCCTCTTCAGCATACTGAGTCGCTGCTTGTCCTCCAAATGGCGCGGAATAGATGTGTACACCACCAACTTCCTGCGTCTATTCCACACCATCGCATTCCCATGTCACGTTGACTTCGCATCCATCCTTTGGAACGAACTCCTTGCCAACGTTGTTGATAGGGAACTGAACCGTCAGAGATCTTTCATTCCTTACATCCGGTTCCTGTCTCTTGCCATCCGACAGCACATGGATGCGGACTCGACGATCAGACGCCGCTCATCTCACCCAACATGCCCTCCGTTCCACATGCAACACCTCCAAAACCGACCAGAATTTCAAAATGTTGTTGCACGGATCATACTCGAAGCCCTGCTTGCGTTTGCAGGTCCCGGGGCACCGAGTGTAGACGAATATAAGAGAGCGCACAACTTAGAAGTCCCTATTGTCCGTCCAGAACCGGAAGAACCTCCTCAGGGGACACGACCTGAGCGACGTGAGGGTTCTAGGACGAGAGGATGAAGGGTCCAGCGAGCTGGGGCTCCTGGACGGGGTGTGTTGAGAGTTTCAATCGAAAGGGGAACTGAAGTGGGTGGTGCCTCGGACGCGCAAGCAAGCATCAGCCGACGAACTAATCCCATAATCACCTCAACACCTGAAACAACTACCCGACCGTCCACATCAACCAGACGACGACCTCCCGTGGTTGAATCCGAGTCCACATCCGACGAAGCTCTTGTGGATGCCGAGGTCACTTTCAATGAAGGCCTCGTTCGAGATCCGTCACTTGAAGGCTCTCCTAGTTCGCGTAAACCTGGATCGGCCTCCGGCTCCGAAGAGGAATCATCAGAATCCGAGTCTACCACTGATCGATAAATTCGAAGACAGCGAATTCCTAAACGCATCGGTCTAAACGAAACAACCATCGACACCGATTCTACCTCTACCACATCCTCTGCCCCATTAACCGCACCTTTAGCCGATTCGGGAGACATAAGGAGAGCGGAGGGAGTAGAAGTTGAAAAATCTGAAACAGTGAGAGTGAGAGAATGGAGATCAAAGAAAAACAATGAGAGAACTAGCTTATTAGAGAAGCTAGCACGTGAGCGTATCCAGCCAAATCTAAGTCGGGTAGCCACATCTGCTATCCAGTCTCATTCGTTGGGGTTGGGTATTGAAGAAGCCTTTGTACACCCAGCGACGCAACTGCACGCCCCCATAGCCACTCAGGTGTCTCTTAACAGACACCTGTTTAACTTGAACACGGGGATATAGCACATACACTATCAGGCCTTCCCTCGGAAGGTACTGATATTGAAACAAGAGACCAGCAACCCCCGGTCTCTACTTCTTTCAGTGCACCATTGAGTCTAGAGCCTCTTGATACAATTCTATCTTCTTTGGCTAGGACACATGTCATATCTACTGCTACCAACGGTGATGTAAGTGACCCGATCGGAACGTCTGTAGTAAGTCTGCCTTTGAGCGGATTACGAGGATCGGACGGAAATTCTACCACAGTTATCCAAATGCCAGCTGCGAACGTAGGTGGTACTACTTCAACGGTTGTTACCTCAACGGGCAATCTAAGTGATCCCGGAGTTAGCTTACCCTTTTTTATTTCCAGGGAACAATACGAGCATGATCTAAATGCCATGGAAGAAAGAATGCAACTTCAGTTCGACGAGGTAAAGCGGTTGCTAAAAGGTAAAATCCCAATCGTCGATATTGAACTAGAACACCGACCTACTCCACAAAAAGCCCAACCTGCTCCTGTACAACCAACTGTCGATCTTCCTGTCGATCAGTTAAAGACCCTGCTACTAGCCAAATTACTATCAGTTAACCCCGACACCCCATAAGATCAGGATCTGTTAATGTAACGTCCCAAAAATTACAAGCAAATTTAAAATTTTAAAATAAACATTTCATTTATAACAACTCATTAAATGATCCCAACGTTTCGTTTGCAAACACATAATTATTATCTTTGTAAAATAAAACCAGCGGAATAAACGTTTAATTATTAAACCATAAAGCAACCAGCTCTCCTCGCGCGCCAGTGTGTACCCGTCACGCCTTAGAGCCACTCGCACCTGAAACCACAATTTATTGGGAAAGGGTAAGCACGAAGCTTAGTGAATTTAAACACCATAAATAATACAGGTATTCCACACTACCCCTAAAACAGATAGTGACACATAACGATCATACAGGTCTACGAACAAATCATAAACAAGTATATCCACAACCACCCACCTAAAAGGCACAAGTCGGTCCCACCGACCACATGATAACATCTTCGGCCCCGCCGAATCCCCGGTCCCACCGAGTCTCTACGCCCCGCGTATAAAACCTCCGGCCCCGCCGAATCCCCGGTCCCACCGAGTCTCTACGCCACCCGCGTATAAAATCTCCGGCCCCGCCGGATCCTCGGTCCCACCGAGTTAACATGACAACATAGTATCAACTAGACACCCCACTATCTAGTTCCACAACACAATCACATAAAGCTACCACACACGTACTACAGCAATGATAAAACAACCGTTATTAGATATAGTGAGAAAACTCACCTCGTATGCGCGCCTAGCTTAACAACACAATTCAAGCTTCACAAATACGGTCACTTCCCAGCACCTAAACGCATGTTAAAACGTGTCAATACGAGACTCGGACCCTATGACACGACACACGCTTAAACCGTCACTAAAACTAATTTCCGTTCTCACAAAACAGGTCTGTTCGGGACCTGTTTCGACCCCTTTAAACCCATAAAAATCTCAATATTAATTCATGACCAGAAAGTCCTCTGAGTTAGGGTTCCAAGGACATGTTATACGCCTCCTAACGATTTTTCTACAATTTACTACGGATTTTACAAAAACAGTTTCCAGAACAGCGAAATTCAGCACCTTTCAGTATAAAACGACAGTTTGACCCATGCTACGTCCCGAACTGGGTTTTGCACAAAACACAGAAAAGTTTCTAGACTCAAAAAGGGAAACTTTGACACTGGTTTCACCCCGAACCGAGTTACGAGCAGAAAGTTATGGTCTACACAAAACAGTGGCAGATTCCAGAATTTTTCACATGAAATGACGAATCACTGAACTTACGACCACTTTTTCATCTAGCTAGAGGCCGAATCAGTTTTCCGCTAAAACATGGAAAACGTGCCCGACCCCGAACTTGAATCGTGGGCGCCAGTTTCGGCTCAAACGGAGTTACGACGGAAAAGTTATGATCAAACGAAAACTGGACAGCACACTTAGAATTTACACAAAATCACGATTTATAAAAAAAAACGGTTCAAGGCTTATTCGATTCGGGTTTGCGCGACCAGGTCACGGGTTATAGTTTCATGGTGACTAGGGTCTGGACTCGACCGCGCACCACCCACTGCCACCTCCGGCAGTGGTGGTCTCCGGCGGCCGACGGCGACGATTAAGGTTTACGAATTCGGCGATAACATATGAAACGAAACCCTTACCCTATCCCGACCTCCAGCATACTACGCGCAAACTGCCGCCACTCGCGGTGGCGCATGACGACGGCCACACCGCCGGCAGCCAAGGCTGCGGCGGCGATGTCGGTTCCGGTGGCGACGAAAAGAAGCAAACGAAAGGGAACTTACCCTACGACGGAACTCAGCAGCTAATGTACGGAAATCCCGATCACCGGCTGCTCCCTATCACTCTCGCTACTCTCTCTCTTGCTGCTGTCTCTCTCTCTCCTCGCTGCTCTCTCTCACTTCTCGTCGGCAGGACCAGCGGCGCCGGCTGCTGGTGGTGGTCTCACGGTGGTCTGCGGCGGTCGTGAATAAGGAGAAGAAGATGGTAGGGAGGGTTTGGGGTGACCGGAGGCAGCAGGGTGAGGGGGGAGAAGACGTTCGGCAGTTGGCGGCGAAAGAAAGGAAGTAGGGTTTTTTTGGGAGTGTTTCATTGTGACGAGAATAAGAGACGATGAGGGAAAAGGGGTCGGCTCAAAATTTGGCCAAACCCCATGCAAAACTTTTGCAACATTACAACATTGGTCCCTGCAGTTTAAGCTAATGACATTAAAACTCCTAAATCCTAAAATCTTAACGATAAGCTAACGCTGCTACCTTTCGATGAGTTCCGCTAACGAGACTCATTTTAAACATAATCAAATTGAGCAAAAGTATAATCCGTACCGGGACACGGGCTTTACAGTTAAGCCTTCTACGCCAACAACATGCCACCCGCCCAGATCCCACACAAACACCAGCCACTACTCATCCTACATCCTTCGAGTTCAACGCTTTGTAACGCCCTCGAATTGGGAAAGAGCAACTAAATAAATTTTTTGATAATACATCCGAAGTAATAGGATTTCTTCCTATAATCCAATAGGTGAAATACCTCAAATTAAAATCTATGATTAACCTCAAACAATATATAATTCAAGTCTTATTCCAAAGACTAAATTCACATCGGGTGTTACTTAACCCAAGTACAAATTGCTATTCCCAAAGATAAATGCGGAAGACACAACTTAACCAATTCACCTCTCGAGCACATTTCTAGCACACAACCTCTCGCGGTGTCACTAGAACTACTCGCAGCCTGAACCTATTGCACATGCCGACAAATAAAAAGGGTTAGGCTAACGCCTAGTGAGTTCAAGAGTTTATAACATGATTTAAATAACTCTTTGAATGAAAGTTTGCGACATAGATTATAATTTCCTAAAGAGTTTATGAGAAGGATGTAAACGACTCATTTTCCAACGCACCCAAAATCGTATGAGAAAAGTTCCCAAAATGTACAAAGCGTTTTCCCGAAATGAATTCCAATCCCAATTCACTCAAAACGTAAATAAATCCATATTATGCTAAACATTCAAACACGGTTGATGACATAACACTCAACCCATATATCATGGAAGAATAGTCCATATAAAGAAAAGACTTCACCAAAAAAACCAGATACGAACCAATACTCACGCGAACGTAAACAATAATCAAGTCCAAATACCGTAAATATGGAAATGACCCGTTTCATTTAGACTTTAATATACATGGAGGGAACCCAATATTAAAGTCATCAAATTGCAGTCAATCGTACAAGACCAACGATAATAAAACACGGACATTATAAGCTCCCAAGTAATGTAAACGTGAGTAAAACTCCGATATTCAAAACATCCAATAAGGATGAGGCATAGAACTCCGCCAATAAACCATGAAAACATTTCATATAAATAAAATGCGTCACCGAAAATATGGATAAAAGCATATACCCAAAAACAACACCTTTCGGTGACGGGGGAGACCCGATTCCATCGAAAGTGACGGGCACACAAAGTTAGGTCACTTATGATGTTACTGGATTACACCTCAAGTCCCGGTCTTAGTTCCCATGCCATAAAGACATCACAACCTTAAACCTTTCCCGTGCCTTTATTGCCTACTCCGTCGAGTTACACCTCAAGGACTTATGGGACCACATTGTCTATCCAGTCTAGACGAGTTACACCTCAAGGACTCCAGTATCCCCCATTGCCTACTTACTAGTGGCCCCGAACGGCCTGCCGCATAAAACCATGCGTTCCAATTGTCCATTCCTCGTGCACAAAGAGATAGACCATCAATTAAAGACTGACTTACGTGCCTATGGATCCAATGCAACACAGTCTAAAATAACATGCCCATACCGAAATGATTAAAGCACCCGAGCATGTAAGTACCAATAATATGCAATAATATGCAATATGTTGCAATAAATGCAAGCCATAAAATAAGACCCCACATTGAGCCATCAAAATCGGACAAAATGTCCCCAAGACTTCCTCAAAGTCAAAACCGAGCAAATGCTCAAAACCCATTAGACCATAAATACCGGTCCTCAAAATATAAATGCATTAAAACGTCGTTTAGGTAAACGTATACCATAAAATCACCATTAACCCAAAACTCGTCACGGATTAATATAAATGGGTTCCTAAAATGGACTCATACTCTTAAAATTCTCAAAATGACTCATGACACAAAAATGTGCATTTACCCAAATGGTTTATAAAATCAATTATACCCACATGATTAAACCATTAAATAAGCTCCATTTGAGCAATAAATCTTTTAAGGACATAATTATGATTTCTACTCATCAAAATATCCAAAATCCCTAAATATGGGTGTTTTACAAACTTTCTAAAGTTATAAACTTCAAAAGAGGTTAAACCCATCAAATAACTTAACAGTTGATAACTTCAAGTAAAACACACAAATACTTGGAAAATAACATTTTTGGCATGTACAAAGTTTTCACAAATCAACTTGAACTCACCTTGCTAGATTTAGGCTAAATCTAGATTTTTCCCCAAACGTAAACTTCTTTGAAGAACACGAATCTTCAAGCCCAAATCTTCCAAAAACCTAGATCCATAAGTTTCAACCATCAAAATCACATTCCACCATAAGAAATCGTTCCCCAACATTATCATCAACATATCCATTTATACCAAAAACCCTAGTTTTGACCTAACTTTCCCAAAATCATCTAAACCAAAAACTTGAGAAATAAAACACTAGGAAGTCATAAATGAGGCATTTATAACTCATGTGAAACTTTAGAAACTAGGAGAATTAGCTTACCACAATGTTTTGATGAAAACCTAGAAAACCCCAAAATCTTCAATGTTGGAGATGAAACTTGATCCTTGCATTAAGAGGTGAAACCACTAGCATAAGATAGTGAAAGAAAACTATAATCTTTTAGAAATGACCCCAAGATTAGTTAGGGTTCGTGAGGGAGGAAGGGAAAACGATTTGGGAGAGAAAGGGAAGAGGTTGGAAGTGAGAAATGAGAAAGAAGGCTGAAAACTCGTATTTGACAGCACACTGCACCCTTGGCGCGACATTGCCACGCGACTTTTCCATGGCATTGTCGCATGGCATAGTCGCTGGTGGTGTCCAGTAGGTGCCTCCTCCCACGCGACTTTGCCAGCGCGACTATGACACTGTCATAGTCGCCGGTCATTGTAGCGGGACCTTTTTCAAGCCCCGAAATCTGACCTTTTCAATGCCAAAACTCTCGATACTCTTAGGGACTTTAAGAAATGACTTCCCAACATAAATCCCACCATTGTCAATATGAAAAACATTTGGGTGATATTTACTTACTAAAATTATGTTGGGGATCGTTGCAGAATATCGAGGGAGAAAAAGAGTGATTAGTACTTGGATAAAGAAAGTGGGATCGCGTGAGAACTCTCTTTCCTTAAGTGATATTTCAACCCTATTCTGCCCGGTATCACGAAATTCACTAGAGGATAATCTCAATTTTTTCAGTATCGATTTAGGAAGAAATCGATCCTATTTAAACACCTTGAGAATCGTAACCGACCCTATATTAATGATGATAATAATTTCTCATTAAGTGAGATTGATTGTAGACATTAATGTTGGCGGTTACAAAAAGTGAAGGAAACATTCCAGAAGTTGGCGCCAGTCAACTGGCGCCACAACCGGCCCCAAGAACGACTCCGGAAGCTGGCGCCAGTCTCCGCGCCAGCCAACTGGCGCCACCATCCGCGCCAGCAAACTTAACAAAACCTGGCGCCAGTCTCCGTGCCAGTCAACTGGCGCCAGTACTGGCCCCGACGCCCAGTTTATTAAAACTCTAGTAACACGCCAATCATAACCATCCAACGATCCCGGGTTCTAGTTAGCTTACACGAGTGTGCACCCCACACCTCCTAACTCATGTTATAGCTTAGCTACCAACCCCATTATTATCTTGTGAATCCAATTACATAAAATGAACCGATGATTTCACTAAAATCACCAACATTCCTCCCCCATTTTAGTGCAATCATTGATTCACAAAAGAAATATTCAATATAGGAAAACAAACTCACGCATAAATGAAAATATCTAGAAGATTGAATTTCCATCTTAGTACATTACACATTTCAAATACTCGAGAATTTGGGTGTCCTATGGATTGAACCCTTCAACCCATTTGAGTACCAGAAGATAACATACACATGAATTTAAATAATTCTCTAAAGTTTAAACTTGACACTATACAGGCCATGTGTCCTTATCCATTCGTGAGTGCTTCAAAGTTAAGTCCAAGCTTCTTGAAGCGGCCACACTTCACACTCATATAGGTAGTTCCTTTCATCATGCACCTGCACATGCATTTTTACAAAAGAACTATTATCTCCTTCACTTGCAGTACCGAGCACATACCGTAGGACGATCGTCTTGTGCTCCAATCCCTTAGAGTAAGCTTTCCCATTGAATTCAACTTCTAATGTTGTATTAGAAGGGAATTGGGTATCTTACTGTTAGAGATTTAGATGGACTTTAATCCCATCCCTATCACCGACTTGTGAACCAAGTCCCTAGCTAACCCCTTCGTCAAGTGGACCGCTAAATTTTGTTGCGACCTAACAAATTCAACCGAAATCACCCCATTCGTGATTAGCTCGCGAATCATGCTATGTCTAACACCTAAGTGTCGAGACTTGCCATTATATACTTGACTATAAGCTTTAGCCAAAGTAGCCGCACTATCACAACAGATAGAAATGGGTGATATTTGTTTCGGCCATAACGAAATTTCATGGACCAAATTCCTTAGCCACTCCGCCTCTTTACCGGCAGCGGCTATTGCCACAAATTCCGACTCCATAGTCGAACTCGTGATGCAAGTTTGTTTCTTGGAAGCCCATGAGATGGTACCCCCCCCAAGCAAATACACCCAACCATTCGTAGAAGAGTGATCTTCTAAGTTGGTAATCCAACTTGCATCCGAATATCCCTCCAATATCGAAGGAAACCTGACATATGACAAACCATAATCAATGGTTTTCTTCAAGTATTTGAATACTCGTCTTATCGCTTGCCAATGATGAATACTAGGATTACTAGTAAACCTACTCAACTTTCCTATGGCAAAAGCAATATCCATCCTAGTGCTTGTCATGGCATACATCAAGCATCCAATAGACTTTGAGTACTCGAGTTGTGACACCGCTTCACCCGAGTTTGGCATAAGCTTCACACTCGGATCCCATGGAGTACTCACCGGAGAACAATCAAAGCAATTAAATTTCTTTAATACTTTCTCAATGTAATGATATTGCGTAATTGCAATCCCTTTGTTCTCGCGCTTGATCCTTATTCCAAGGATCACCTCCGCCTCTCCCATATCTTACATGGAGAAACTAGAAGATAAAAACTCTTTGGTTTTTCCAACTTGATTTTGGTCGGTGCCAAAGATCAACATGTCGTCAACGTATAAGCAAATGATTACACCGTTACCGGATGTGTCAAATTTGCTATATACACACTTGTCTGCTTGGTTCATCATAAAACCGTTGGACAAGATAACCTCATCAAATTTTTGATGCCATTGTTTGGGTGCTTGTTTCAGTCCATACAATGATTTTACAAGTTTACACACCTTATGCTCCATCCCGGGTATAACAAAACCTTCCGGTTGTTTCATGTAAACTTCCTCCTCCAAGTCACCATTCAAGAATGCCGTTTTGACATCCATTTGGGGAATCACTAAATTGTGGATAGCTTCTAAGGCTATCAACAATCTAATCGTGGAGATCCTTGCTACCGGGGCATAGGTATCAAAATAATCGATGCCTTCCCGTTGCCTAAAGCCTTGGATTACTAATTGAGCTTTGAACTTGTCGATTGATCCATCCGCTTTCATCTTCCTTTTGAAGATCCATTTGCATCCCAAAGGTTTACAACCCGATGGCAAGTCCGATAATACCCAAGTATTATTCCCCATGATGGAGTCCATCTCATCATTTATTTCTTCTTTCCAGAAAGCAACATCTTGAGACTTCATAGCCTCATCAAATGATTTTGGATCCTCCTCAATACTATAACAGTAAAGGAACTGAGATCCAATCTCATCTCTTGATCCCTCTACCAAGTATACTTGGAAATCGGGACCAAAGGATTTTTCAATCCTTCCTCTTTTGCTCCTTCAAAGCATCGGAGATCCGGTTGGAACAATTGCTTGTTCTTCAACCTCACTAGTTCCACTAGTACTTGGAACTATGTCCTTCGGCCTAGGTATTGAAGAGAATCTAGTCTCATCAAATAATGCATCTCTCGATTCTATAACGGTGTGAATCACTATAGAATCATTAGGTTCAATAACAAAGAACCTATAGGATTTGGAATGCTCGGCATATCCAACGAAGATGCAATCAATACCTTTCTCACCCAAAGTTTTCCTTTTGGGTTCGGGTAGTCGAACAACCGCCCGACAACCCCAAACTCGAATATAACTCAAGTTAGGCCTTTTCTTGAACCAAAGTTCATACGGGGTAATCTTGTTCCTTTTATTGGGAACTCGATTCAACAAGTAATAAGCCGTTAGCATGGCTTCACCCCAAAATCCATCACTCAATCCCGAGTAGGATAACATAGAGTTCACCATTTCTTTGAGAACTCTATTTTTCCGTTCCGCCACACCATTTTGTTGTGGTGTATAAGGCGCCGTAGTCTCATGAATGATTCCTACGAATTGGAAAAACATGGGGTCATAATACTCCCCACCACGATCGGTGCGCAAACATTTTATAAAGCAATTCATTTGCAATTCAACCTCCGTTTTATAAATTTTAAATTTGTCCAACGCTTCATCTTTTGAGTGTAACAAAAATACATAGCAAAACCGTGAATCGTCGTCAATAAAAGTAATAACATACCTTTTATTTCCCAAAGACGGAGTTGAATGCAAATCACAAAGATCACTATGAATTAACTCAAGCACCGACGAGTCCCTTTTCACGTTAGGAAAAGGTTGCCTAGTGATCTTTGTTAACATGCAAGTTTTACATTTTTCGGTTTTAATATCAAAGGCCGGAATAAGACCGTCTTTTGACATTTCAACCATTCGTTTAAAATTCACATGACCAAGCCTTGCATGCCATAAATTAGAATCAACAAAATTTTCATTTGCAACATAAACAGAATTTGAAACAAAACTCATTTTATTTAAATTTAACATAAACATATCATTCATCAAATAACCGAATCCTACAAAAGAGCCACCTTTTGACAAGAAAAACTTGTCGGGCTCATAAACTTGCCTGTATCCTAACTTATTCAAGATACTACAGGAAACCAAATTCTTTCGAATTTGTGGTACAAACAAAACGTCTAAAAGTTCAATTATTTTTCCAGAACTAAACTCTAGCCTAACTAAGCCGCGTCCAAGAATGGGAGCACTCGAATCGTTCCCCATGTGTAGCATGGATCCGTCTTCAACCGGTTCCAAAGAGGTGAACCAACGGCGATCCTTGCACACATGACTCGTAGCACCCGAGTCGATCCACCAATCAACATCATCATCCTGCACGTAAAATGATTCGGATATTAGTGGTACATAATTCAAATTCGAATTAAAACCAAAGTCAAGAAACTGACCTTGCCGTGGATTTTGATCCTTGGATCCTTGCCCACCACCACTTGTGTTTGCTCCACTCTTATTCTTGACAACCCGACAATCCCGCTTGAGATGGCCGGTCATACCACAGGTCCAAGAGGTTAATTTAACCTTTTTATTATAGAGTTTTACCTAACCCTCTCCTAAACCTTTCCTTTCTTTAGATGAAATGAAGAATGAGGCTCACTTTGGTAACATTAGAAGTGTTTGGTTGGTGGATTCACTTGATGGTTGAGGTAACCTTCTCTTATCCTCATTTTGGAAATTAGGGTTTTGATCTATTGGTGATTTTGGGTGTTATATGTTGGGAGAAATGATTCTAAGTGTTTGGGGATAAATACTTATGGTTGGAAACTTATGGATTTAGGTTTTGGAAGATTTGGACTTGAAGATACGGACTTCTTCAAAGGAGCATACGTATGGGAAAATCTAGATTTAGCCTAATCTAGCAAGGTGAGTTCAAGTTGCTTTGTGAAAACTTTGTACATGCCAAAATATGTGTTTTAAAGTATTTGTGTGCTTTATGTGAAATTATCCCTTGTTGAATTATTTGGTAGGTTGTGATTAAATCAAAGTGTTGAGCATTACAAATCTTATAAAACACCCATATTTGGGAATTTTGAGTGATTGATGAATAAATCACGAGTGAAAGGGGTTTTGATAATCTATTGCTTAAGTGAAGAGGATTTGGTCAAACTACACTTTAGTGTTTTTGTGATTATGTGATAACTATGATGTGGCGTATTTTAAAGTGTGAACTTGTGGGTTGGGGATTTTGGTAAATCCGACCATGTGAGTGTTTTAAGAGTTGTAAACAATCATTTTGGGGCCGAAGGCCAATTGAGGAATTAAAAGATAAAGATTTTGGGTAACAGTGCATTTTGGTTTACGTAACCGTGTGAGTGACACGTATTTAACCAAACGTTTATTTTGGCCTTAAAGGCTTAATTTATATTCAAATAAGTCTTTTGAGTGTTTTCCGGTTTTATTGGCTCGGGGTGGAGTCTAGGATGTGTTATACGCTTAATTGCATTTTATTTGACTATGTGCCGGTTTAAGTGTTGGTCTTATGTGTGAAGATCGTTTGATGGTTTGCATTCTTAGTACCTTTGGTACTAATGAACCTGGGTGAATTATATGCATTGTTGAGTTATGAAAGAGTTGCATATACATGTACATATAGATGCATGTATGATTTGACTTCGTTGGGAAAGTGGCAATGAAGGGGTTGTGAGACTATCATGCCTCGGAGCATGTGTTTGCATATTGTGGACTAGATGCATTTCATTTGCATGATTTGATGTTGATAAATGATCATTAGATCTTTGAGCAGAGGGATCGGTTTTGGACTCGATTGAGTCTTGATGGCATTCACCCGGTTTTAATAAGCTCGACGTGGGCTTGGGGTTTGCATTGCATGAGTTGCATCATATTTGAGGTTTACATGATTTAAATGCATTAGTTATTCTTTTGGGGTCATGTATTTATATTTAAGTCGAGAAAACTTGTTTCGGATGGTGGGTTTTCCCAAGGTAAAGATCCAGTAGGATTGAACTTGATGGCTTGGACTAAAGACCTAGTATGGTTGATGTCTAAGAAGGGCTAAAGACCTAGTTTTGGTTGATGCCGGAGATGGACTAAAGACCTACTTTTGGTTGATGTCTAAGATGGACTAAAGACCTAGTATGGTTGATGTCTAAGATGGGCCAAAGTTCTAGTATGATTGATGATGAGGATTGACTAAAGACCTAGCATGGTTGATGTCATCTGTTTTCCACATCCAAGAAGCTTACTTGCATTTATTTATTCGTGGTTTAATTTATGTGTTTGCCACATTCGATGAGACCGGGTCTCCCCCGTCACCGAAGGGTGTTCATTTCGAGTATTTTATTTATTCGCATTGTTGAGGTTATATTATATGCATATGGATTGTTTTCCATGATTGATGGACGGAATTATGTTACATCCTTATTGGATGATTTAACTATTGGAGTTTTATTCGTAGTGGCGATTATTTGAGAAATTATTATTAATTAACTCTTGATGTGAGTCTTGGATTTGAGTCCTTTGCAGAGAAACGATTTTCATTGGAAGCTTTCCTCTCAGAAATTGAATGCGTTGGAAAATGGGTTGTCAATGTCTTTTATACAAACCCTTTTAGAAAAATCATTTTTAAGTTGAAACTGTCGATTTATCAAATGATTTGCTCATAATGTAAACTCTTGAACTCACTAGGCGTTAGCCTAACCTTTTTATTTGTTGGCATGTGCAACAGGTTCATGTTGGGAATAGCTTTAGCTACACTGTGAATGGATGAGTGCTAGTAGAGTGCACAATAAGTGAGATGTTTAGCGAAGTCTTCCGCACATGTTTGGGATTAGCAACTTGTAAATGGGTTAAGTAACACCCGTCTTGAGATGTTAGTTGTTTAGTTTGTGATGTTCAAACTTTGAGGTATTTTTCAAGGATGTTTTGTAGAAATGATTTTATCATCTTTTAGTTATTTTATCGAAATTACTGTTAGTTGCTCGTTCCAATTTTGAGGGTGTTACAAGTTGGTATCAGAGCGTAAGTTTGAGAGAATTAGGTGTTGATTGTTGGATACCTAAACTCAAACTAGCATTGTTTTAAGTGATTGAGAGCGAGATTGCACCATTAGACACTCTAAGATAAGATATTCGGACGTTGTTGAGGTTACTAGAAGCGAGAAGTCATGTCATGAGTAGCAAGGGTGATCATGTACGGTACGCTCATAATTGCACCTGGCCAGTGTTATGGTGAACCTACCGGTTACATGAGAGTACTTGGACGACTCTAGCGTGGTGACCGTTGGGGTAGTGAAGGAGTTCTAAGCGAATAGTCGTTAGAAGAGGTTGACGGCTTTAGCATTTGCCATTTGGAGTGGCGGTAAGCATGATTGGTTGTATTAAGAAGACCGGTGTGGTCGGACTTGATAGTTGGATTGTAGCCGTAGGCTTATCGAATTGATTTGATTCGAGGAGAATTGTGGGGTTAGTCGATGTGACTTTCCACTTTGCGTTAAGATGTGTGAATATCCGGATGACAATAGTGTGATCGGAGTAACTGGAGGAATGTGACCTGGACGTTGAGTGCCGACAAAATGCATGCACGAAACTTATTTGTTTTTAAAATGAATTGCCTTGATTATTTCTTATGTTTCAAATCGTCGGATGGACGGTACTACTAAATCTTAGAAAAGTTTGACATACGCAAGATTTTAAAACCATGACTTTGGAACATGCATGAAATTATTTTTCGACAGGCGGTTAAGAACTTGGTAGGGATTTATTTTATTCCTTGTAGTCGTCCACTACTACTTTCGGATATTATGATATCCATGTTTTAATGTCATTTATGGTTTTGGATAAGTAACTGTGACTTATGACTTTAACATTGGATCTCCTCCACATATGCTAAAGTATGGACGGAGAGTTACATTCCCTTGTTTTAGTATTTGATCTTTAATGGGAATTTGAATTTTGCGAGTTTTGGCGAAGAGGTGTTATTTTATCTCGTAGAAAGGGGATTTTGAGAATTTTGATGATTTGGTCATATTGATTTACGCGATTTGATTATTGAAAACGAAAATTGTGACACCATTTACTTGGTTCGATGTTGTTGAGTTCCATCGAGGTTGATGGAAGTCTTGTGGAAATACGATGAAGTTTCGTTTTACGACGTGTTGCGTTGCATGGGTGACACTTGGTTATGTGTATACTTGAATGGTTGCATGCATTAATGTACGTGTTGAACGAGTATTGCGTCTCATGCGAATTTAGTTGAAAATATGCTTCATGACGTTTTGCATCAAAAAGAGTGGTTTTGGAGTTTTGATGTCGCATGGCTTCTCCTTTGAAAATTGTGGTAGCATATTTGTTGCAACTTGCTAGATGTGCAAATTAGTTTATATGTGGCGTGAGTAACGCATATAAGAGCATCATAATAGTACATCTCTAATGTTCTATTTTATGCACTCTCATTTGTTGGCATTGTTGATATTCTTTCTCACGCATGCACTGTATTAATTCATTGACATGAATAGATTTATAGCCACTATTTTGAGACGATAGTGTGCGTCGCTTGTGCGGTTTAAGACTTGAAGTTGACTTGAATTATTTTATGTGTCAATCAAATTATGTGCACGTATGATTTTCGAAGTTTTGAGAAAAATACATTGAGGTATGAGCCTGGTCAAAGGATTTTATTTACCTGTCCTATTACGACCGAATGAGAAGTTTCGAAATTGAGTTAATAAATTTCTACTTGAAAATTAGTATTGACTATCCGGTATGTGCTATACCATTTCAGAGTGACTACTAAGAAAGTGCTGCAGATTGGCATGCAAATTTTGATTTGAGATTTCTTTTCGATGTTTAAACCGACATTTCCAAATGATGAAAATATCCCGTGATTCGATTTAAAAACTGGGAGATGGCCCAGGCCATGCCGTGTTTTAACCAAAGTGTGTAGATGATTTACTTCGTTTCTTTGCGAATAAAACTGGGACATGCAAAGTTGTTAATGAATTGCGGTTCATGTCGTTTTATGGTTAAAAGAGAATTTTAGAAATTGATGTCGTGTAAATCCTTCTTTTGAAGTTCGTATAAACTCGCTGCTGGCCACTATTTTAAAGTTGGAGTTTACCTTGCGCGTGTGGCATAAGTAAATCCGTGAGGGGACCCTAGTGGTTCATTTTAAAGGTTGTCGAGTACGTTTTTACGTTTCGGTAGTAAACTGATTTGTGACGAAAAAGTTTTCAAAAATGATTTTTCATACGTGGGACGAGTATGTCCATGGTTGTGCATCCACTAGCTGAGTAGTGGCAAGTTTTTGTACGTATATGATCTAAGTATAAAAACTTTTGTGTTGAAAAATCTAGTGAAAACTTCATTGGCATATTTATTGAGTCTGTCACTTGAAAACCTTGAACTCTTTAGGCTTAGTGAAGTTAAGCGACCCCAGTTGAAGGTGAGGGCGTGTAGAACCTTTTGATGAAAAATTGGGTTTCTAACATGTGTGACTGTCGTGGGTCGTATGATGTCGTTTGCGGAGACGAATCATTTCTTGTGGGCAACAAAAAGGTGGGACTTGCGGTGTCCCTCGTTAGTGCGTTGGTAACCGTTCACTTTGGCAACCTTGTCTTGGGTTGTCGGTATTGCGTGAAAGTCATGCAGGACCCTTTAGACCGTGGGAATGACTATGGGTTTGTGGAACTATTTGAGGAATGAAACTCGTGTGGGGAGCTCTGTGATGAGTCTAGTTTTGGTGGTGTGACTAGGTGTCAACTTTTGGAGTTCGAGGCCAAGGACCACTAGTGTGATTGGAGAGTGTAGCCCAATTTTAATAAATGGTAGTATCGGTTATGATGAACTTAAGTTCGATTGTGACGAATGGTTTAGTAGGATGACCCTCTGCTTGTGGTAAAAGAATCTGTCGACTAGATGATCGGAGTTAGACATGTTTTGGGAATGGTGTAACTGATAAGTCAGTGACGACCGTCGGTATTGGAGTCTAGTGGGACTCGTTAGAGGTAAGTGCCGGTTCGGCAGTGGGAACCTTAGATTTAGAGGTTCGTTGGTTTTAGATGTATCAAACCTTGGGCTAATTGGAAGAAATTAAGAGCGTGTGGACACGGATTGATTTAGGGACGGGATCCGTCGTCGGGGAAGTATGGAACACCTAAGGTTGGGTGACGATCGAAGTCTAATGGATATAAGTTGCTTTAGTAAGTTAAACATTACTCGAATGTAAGCGGGATGAGCTTAAGGGGACGCTAGGTGTCGGCACCGTTGCGTAGACTTTCTGGACAGTTCGGTCAAGAAGGATATTTCGAATCTCAGTTGGAAACTGAGGGGACTTGAACCGGTTTGAACTAGGTAACCATTGGAAGTGCGAGAATCAGATTTCGAGGACGAAATCTCTTTTAAGGTTGGGAGGATTGTAACACCCGGAATTTTATTAAGGTGCAGGTTTAACGTTGGGGAGAAGTGTACGAAAGAAGCTCAGCAAAACGGGTTCATTCGGGACAAAAGTCGAGCCTCGGTACCTTCTGGGCGATAGTGCCCTACGATAGTGACAGTGTCACTATCGCCGTGTCATAGTCGCGGTGAAGCTGAGACCCCCTCGGTACATCCTCAGCGAGAGTGCCTCGCGATAGTGACCATGTCACTATCGTTGTGTCACAATCGCCCACTATGTCTGAGAGTTTAAAATCAGGCTTTTGGCTTATTTCTCATTTGTTACTTCACCACTCCACCTCCTATCTCTCTCTAAACGAACCCTAACCCCAAAGTCGGATTTTGAAGCTTTCTAGGTGCCTTTCACTACATAGAAGAGTGATTCTTCATCTCCTAGCTAATATTTGGTAAATCAAGGGTTAGAGTTCTTCATCTCTCTCCCATTTTTGTGAGATTTCTTCACCTTATAGAGTTTTACCTAACCCTCTCCTAAACCTTTCCTTTCTTTAGATGAAATGAAGAATGAGGCTCACTTTGGTAACATTAGAAGTGTTTGGTTGGTGGATTCACTTGATGGTTGAGGTAACCTTCTCTTATCCTCATTTTGGAAATTAGGGTTTTGATCTATTGGTGATTTTGGGTGTTATATGTTGGGAGAAATGATTCTAAGTGTTTGGGGATAAATACTTATGGTTGGAAACTTATGTATTTAGGTTTTGGAAGATTTGGACTTGAAGATACGAACTTCTTCAAAGGATCATACGTATGGGAAAATCTAGATTTAGCCTAATCTAGCAAGGTGAGTGCAAGTTGCTTTGTAAAAACTTTGTACATGCCAAAATATGTGTTTTAAAGTATTTGTGTGCTTTATGTGAAATTATCCTTTGTTGAATTATTTGGTAGGTTGTGATTTAATCAAAGTGTTGAGCTTTACAAATCTTATAAAACACCCATATTTGGGAATTTTGAGTGATTGATGAATAAATCACGAGTGAAAGGGGTTTTGATAATCTATTGCTTAAGTGAAGTGGATTTGGTCAAACTACACTTTAGTGTTTTTGTGATTATGTGATAACTATGATGTGGCGTATTTTAAAGTGAGAACGTGTGGGTTGGGGATTTTGGTAAATCCGACCATGTGAGTGTTTTAAGAGTTGTAAACAATCATTTTGGGGCCGAAGGCCAATTGAGGAATTAAAAGATAAAGATTTTGGGTAACGATGCATTTTGGTTTACGTAACCGTGTGAGTGACACGTATTTAACCAAACGTTTATTTTGGCCTTAAAGGCTTAATTTATATTCAAATAAGTCTTTTGAGTGTTTGCCGGTTTTAGTGGCTCGGGGTGGAGTCTAGGATGTGTTATATGCTTAATTGCATTTTATTTGACTATGTGCCGGTTTAATTGTTGGTCTTATGTGTGAAGATCGTTTGATGATTTGCATTCTTAGTACCTTTGGTACTAATGAACTTGGGTGAATTATATGCATTGTTGAGTTATGAAAGAGTTGCATATACGTGTACATATAGATGCATGTATGATTTGACTTCGTTGGGAAAGTGGCAATGAAGGGGTTGTGAGACTATCATGCCTCGGAGCATGTGTTTGCATATTGTGGACTAGATGCATTTCATTTGCATGATTTGATGTTGATAAATGATCATTAGATCTTTGAGCAGAGGGATCGGTTTTGGACTCGATTGAGTCTTGATGGCATTCGCCCGGTTTTAATAAGCTCGACGTGGGCTTGGGGTTTGCATTGCATGAGTTGCATCAAATTTGAGGTTTACATGATTTAAATGCATTAGTTATTCTCTTGGGGTCATGTATTTATATTTAAGTCGAGAAAGCTTGTTTCGGATGGTGGGTTTTCCCAAGGTAAAGATCCAGTAGGATTGAACTTGATGGCTTGGACTAAAGACCTAGTATGGTTGATGTCTAAGAAGGGCTAAAGACCTAGTTTTGGTTGATGCCGGAGATGGACTAAAGACCTAGTTTTGGTTGATGTCTAAGATGGACTAAAGACCTAGTATGGTTGATGTCTAAGATGGACTAAAGACCTAGTATGGTTGATGTCATCTGTTTTCCACATCCAAGAAGCTTACTTGCATTTATTTATTCGTGGTTTAATTTATGTGTTTGCCACATTCGATGAGACCGGGTCTCCCCCGTCACCGAAGGGTGTTGATTTCGGGTATTTTATTTATTCACATTGTTGAGGTTATATTATATGCATATGGATTGTTTTCGATGATTGATGGACGGAATTATGTTACATCCTTATTGGATGCTTTAACTATTGGAGTTTTATTCGTAGTGGCGATTATTTGAGAAATTATTATTAATTAACTCTTGATGTGAGTCTTGGATTTGAGTCCTTTGCAGAGAAACGATTTTCATTGGAAGTTTTCCTCTCAGAAATTGAATGCGTTGGAAAATGGGTTGTCAATGTCTTTTATACAAACCCTTTTAGAAAAATCATTTTTAAGTTGAAATTGTCGATTTATCAAATGATTTGCTCATAATGTAAACTCTTGAACTCACTAGGCGTTAGCCTAACCTTTTTATTTGTTGGCATGTGCAACAGGTTCAGGTTGGGAATAGCTTTAGCTACACTGTGAATGGATGAGTGCTAGTAGAGTGCACAAGAAGTGAGATGTTTAGCGAAGTCTTCCGCACATGTTTGGGATTAGCAACTTGTAAATGGGTTAAGTAACACCCGTCTTGAGATGTTAGTTGTTTAGTTTGTGATGTTCAAACTTTGAGGTATTTTTCAAGGATGTTTTGTAGAAATGATTTTATCATCTTTTAGTTATTTTATCGAAATTACCATTAGTTGCTCGTTCCAATTTTGAGGGTGTTACAGTTTGCATCGGTAATTCTAATTGACCATCTCAATAACAACTTCTTCTAATACACCATCTGAAGTTAGTTTTTCATCTTGAAATCTTTCAACTTAAGATACATATCTACGTGGAACGATACTTGGTCTTACAATTTTATTCCTTAAAAAGGCGATAGTGTAAACACACACGCACACACACATATATATATATATACACACACTTACATGAGGTACCACTTAGTATTGTTGAGATACAATATCTAGCACATCGAGTTTTTGGAATCGTTGTCGGGATTAGAGAGATACAGCAGATATAATATAATCACCATATATAAGGATTAAACAAGTTCTCACCAGATAGAAAACTCACCAGGTAGGTAAGAGCCACCAAACAAACCTATATCATAAAGAAGACTTATAATCATAGAAGGAGAAACATTGTCGTTATGAAATCGAAACCTTGGTTGAAATAAAATAAAGATCTTTCACTTCTCCCAAGGTTCAATAAATACCAGGAAAAAACTAGAGAATATATATATATATAGGGGCAGGTTCAAACGAGAAGGGATACCATATGCGAGAAGGCGAGAAGGAATCCTAGCCAACCACTTAATTAAATCAATGGTCATGATTAGTAATGTCAAACTTGTAAAATTTTAGACTTATTTATTAAACAAATTAGCTGGAATTTAATCATAAAGGGTAAAAATGGAACAAAAAAAGAAGATTTAAACATTAGATTGATATTCGTGCGATTTTCTTGTTACTGATAGATATCTGAAAGATATCTACATATCTAGCAATGATTACATATCAATATAAAACCAGATTATCTCTTTACCAAACCTAATTCTACACAATACGCTTCAAGTTCCAGGTCTGCTTCAAATCAAAAGGTGAATCAGGTGTGCTTCAAATCAAAACGTGAACCAGGTATACGCTTCCTTCTCCATTCTCCACACGTGAACCAGGTTTGCATCCAAATCGATTCCTTTTCGACAATCAATTTGTGTATCACTTGGTGATAGAAAATTCTCTGATTTCTTCTCCATTCCGATTTTAGGGTTTCAAAAACGGTAAATCACCACTACAACCATGATTATTCTACAAATTACCATCGACATTGTAAAAAACACGTCGATTAGAGTTCAAAAACAACTTAATCGTCACGTTTAAGAGTTTATGGTTCGACATTGATTAAACAGAGACTAGGGTCCCTATGTAGCACTTATTTTATAATTTCATTATGTATTTTTCAGGATTAAACACAATATACTTCGAATACACGTTGATAAATGGAAGATAGAGGTAACTTGTGATCTATTAATCATTATATGTGTTTGTATTCCAAATATTATAGTTGGTTGCATATTATATATATGTTTTTGATTGCATTCAGAGAGAAGGAGAAGTAACAGACTGAAAGGTCATGGATTTTGCACTTTCAAGAACACATCTGACAATCCGTTGGATGTGGAAGAAGGTAACGTGAGTTTGGACAGTGAGAGAAAAAACTCCGACCTAAGATTGAATGTTAACATTCGTAAGTTTCTTGCTTATAGACTGTATTTTTTGGTGCAAAGGAACATAATCATATATGATTTATATGTAATCATATATGATTACATATATTAACTTATGTGTAACGTGATGGATATTGAATGTGAGACGTGATATCACATATGTATGGATATATAGTGGTTTGTTAAGGTAATTGTACATGATATAATGGGTAGTATAGTAAGGTTTTTGCACATTTTTTATGAAATTTGTTTGTGCATTCTCTTCCTTTGATGCCCAAAACCTTTGGAATATAGTAATTGGTCATGTAGTGCCCAGTTCCATTGCCATAATATTATGCTCTGATTTGTGTGTAATCATATGTAATATATGAAAGTAATCATATGTGACACTGCATAATAAGCACATGTGATACTATATTTAGTAATGAAATATTAACTAGTATAAAAAAGGCTTTAAATCATACTTATATGTTAATATGTATATGTATGATAATTCAAATGTGACATGATTAATAACAAATCATCAAAAACGAAATGACTTTAAACCTTCATGTGTAGAGACTAAACATACGAGAAGTACGGCAAGAAAGCGAATCTTACAAGTGGGGGACAACTTCTTAGACGAGGACGTGCTTAGAGATGAAGTCCAAGAAATTGTTGAAAGAAGAACCAAGAGAAAGCAAGATTTGTTGGTGAATGAGCGAGTGGTAGAGGAACGTATAGAGAAAAGTGATGTCAGATTAGAGATGACTGACGAGACACCTGTGATAAGGTTACGGACAACTCCATATCCATTGTTTACTGCTATGAATAAGTAGTCGAGGGAACAACAATGATGTATAGAGCAGATGGGTTTCGGAGGACTGGTGGGTATGATGTTGGATGGCATTCCATCTAAACTTGGCTATTACTTGGCTGTAAACCTTGACACTGATTCAATGACACTCAAAACAAGGAAAGGTGTAATAAATGTCGATCAAAAATCTATCAGAGATGTGCTTGGGATACCCATGGGTGATGTAGCCTATGACGACAGGTTACAGAAGATTATGGCGTCACTGTTATTGAGAATTGGAGAAAACAGTGTAGTAGGTCAAATATACGAGCATCTGATGTTAGCAAAGAGATCGTATCATCTCATCTAGCTGACGATAACTTCAAGATGAATTTCATAGTTTTATTTTGCAATTCAATGGCAAAATGTAGGAGCAATGGTGTATGCGATCTTAGTGTCTTATCGCATGTGACACCAGAAACGAGATTTAAAGATGTAATTTGGTGTGAGTACGTATGGTCATGCTTGAAATACACCAAGAGCTCATGGAAAGGGGACAATCAAAATGCTTTCTACTGTGGCCCTTTATCAGCCCTTATGGTATGTACTATGAACACAATTTTTTTATTAGTAATAATCATATGTGATAATATGATGTAATCACAAGTGATAATACATATCCCATAATACACAATATCCGTTTGTTAATAATAACACATATCGTTATTTGTAGCTACTGTATGTCGACCGAGTGAAGTGCAACATGCAACAAGTTAAACTTCAACGCCCAGTCATAAAGGCTTGGTCCATGGACCTGTTACGAATTAGAGAGGCGGAAGAGCTTGCTAGTGGAGGATTTGGATTAGGAGAATTTGCTGATCCATATGATGAAAATTTAGAGAACGTGGACAACGAAGAAACATCATTACATGAAGTAACGCAAGAAAATGATGGTTGTGGAACAAGTAGAAGCGTTGGTACACCCCTGCAATATTCTGGTATTCAGGTAATGCTATACTATTAGAAGGTTAACATTGTTATAGAATGCTAAATGCCCTGTTAAGAACACTTTGTGTCGTTAGCACCATATGAATGCATCACATATGTTGGGGCATGTTCAAACGAGAAGCTAAACCTTATGCAATAAGTGTGTTATCATATATGATACACAAGCTTAATCATATATGATTAGGCACATGTTACAATGCGTAGACATTTAATCATATATGATTAAACACACCCACACGACATGTAATCATATATGATATCGCACTTCTCGCATTCTCGCATTCTCGCATTCTCACATAATGTTTTACTTATGGCATGATCCTTCCTCTACATATGTTTGTATATGACAAATTAAGGCTACAATGAGTGATTTTCCACTACATGTCAGTATGTCACACATGATTAGAGTTTGGAACACATAATTAAGTCCATTAGTCACATCTGATTACCTATGGTTGCAGGGGTACGTGAAGCATTTGAGTGATACTTACAAGCAGCTGACAACGTTGAAAACAGAATTTGAAAGAACACTTGATGCAGTGGCAATGAGGTACCCGACAGGAAAGGAGATTACTGAGTGGCGGCAAAAACATTACGTCCTATTCGGTATTGATGTTAACTCAACTCAAGTACAACCACAACCACAAGATGAACCCAACAAAGGATGCGAACAAATAATAGTTGGATCTGGGGTAAAGCTGGTCGAGCATAGAGAAACAGAAACAGACAGACAGTACTTTGAGAACCGCGCATTCATCCCAGCTGTTGATGAAGCTGTAGTGCAATGGAAGTCCGGACAGAAGGAAAGTGGAAAATCATCAGGGTTGTTAGAGCCAATGCCAAGCTTTAAGAAGAAGGAAAATCCACCGCCGACATTAGAATTAGACTTGATGCCAAGATTTAGTCTTGGGTTCACGCAGGAATTTAAAGAAAACTGTGCAACTGAGGGTAATATAGGTGATCGACTTCCGAACGTGCACATGGCAGGAAAGACCAAAAGGAAAAGTATCATTATGGATTATCAAGGAGAGGGTCCAACAGAGAGTGATAACAACATTTGCACGAATGTTGTTGACCGATCCTCAAAGATGCAGAATTCAATTCCGAACAAAGGGACAAGCGTCGTTATAGGTGATCATGAGAAGAAGGTGGATTATAATGAAAGGAGAAGAGAAGCAAAAGTAGGCTACCAAATATGTTCCCCATACACGAATAGGAAGGTAGAGGTGAGTGCACCAACGACAAAGGATGAGAGGATGGTGTCGGAGTGGATTTTTTCCATGCAAGGAAGCAAGAGGTATGTACGTTTGTTAAAGCTATGTTAGTCATATATGATTAGATGTGCTAATCATATATGGTTTTATGTGTTATCATATATGATATCCTATGTTAATCATACATGATTAAATGTGTTAATCATACATGATTAAATGTGTTAATCATATATGATTACACGTGTTAAACATATATGATTACATTGCTAAACCATTTATGATTAAGAGTGAAATTATCAAATTATCATGCATGATTAAGTATGAAGTAATCATTTATGATTAACAGTGTTAATCATGTATGATTAACAGTGTTAATCATGTATGATTACATGTGTTAATCATGTATGATTAACAGTGTTAAACCATTTATGATTAAGAGTGAAATTATCAAATTATCATGCATGACTAAGTATGAAGTAATCATTTATGATTAACAGTGTTAATCATGTATGATTAACAGTGTAATCATATATGATTATACATGTGTTAATGTGTCGATAAAGAAAAGACTCATATATGACTACATGTGCAACAACCAATTATACAATGTAAGATAATAAGCATATATGATAAATTAAGAAGGCAACCACCCTATCTAACTTTATGTATGGCAGTGATGCTGTATTCACTACTTCTGAAGGGATATATGGAAGGAGAAGTTTTTTTTTGAGACAATGTCATATGACACACATATCTACCATGGAGTAATTGATATATGGGCGAGGATTCTGAACCATGAAGAACAATTTCGGAGTAGATCTTCACCATGTAGGCTGTTTTGTAGCACAACAACAATGGTAACAATTATTTATTTATTTATTTCACCACGTAAACTAGAATATTAATTTGGTGTGTAAAATAATTAGTATGACTTTGTAATGATAATGGGAATAACAAAATGGAACCATTCTAAGGACCGTTTTTGATATTTGGCAGAATGAGTTTATGCTTCCCCCGAGGATGGAATATACGTCGATGTACAAGACGTTTGAGGATAAACTTAAAGTAGATATGAAGCATGACAATACATTGTTATCCCTGAAGACTGTTGACATGGTAAGTGTCCTATACAAATGGTACATGTGGGAATACATGTTTTGAACAAACTTTTTAAGACACCTTTGTTTATATTTCTTGGCTTTGATACTTAGTTATCATGATTGATGTGTGACATTGGCACGTACAAAATCTACTGCATTATCATTTAAGGGATTGTTATGTCCAAATGTAATCATATCTGTTTTCAGAAAGTAACCATTTTTTAATATAAGAAATGAAGCATATGCCATGATTTACATGTAATCATATGTGAATTTTGCAAGTAAGCTTTTATTATATTATCAAATAATTGTATGTGACATTAGCACGAATACATATGTTACACTCTCAAGTAATCATATTTGGTGCTTGCAATCGTGTTTGATATTATAAAGTAATCATTTGTGATATTATGAAGTATACATATGTCGAGTCTGTATAACATTGAGCGTGATGTACACTTTGTTACAGATATTCTTCCCTGTTCAACGAGGCACACATTTCTACTTGATTGTGTTTAACTTAAAAGAATCCAAGTTTTGTTATCTTGGACAATGCTGCATCTAATCAAGAAATTTCAGACAAATACGGGGATTTGCCGTTTATACTGGTAAACTATTAAAACCTATTGGAGTATGTTTAGTGTGTTAATAATATTTTTTATTTCGGATGAATATTGACAGTCCATATTGTACATTCAGCAAACAGCTCTGCAAGATTATATGAAGACCGTTAAGCACCACCGAGCTCAGGGTATCGACAAATTGGTTCCGAACAGATATCGGTTGAGGTGGAGAACGTTGGATAATGATTTCGACATTGGGATATTCGTCATGAAACATATGGAGTGTTATATGGGAGAAACTGTCAGTCGCTTCAATGTCGGCTTTTTAGCTGACTCGTCTGCACAATGTGCTCAACTCCTGAACTTCAGATGCAAGTATTTGACAAAAATTTTGTTGTAGACACGTAATAAGTTAAGAGCAAAGGTGATTGAGCAAGCAACATAATTCGTGAAGTTGGATTCCAAACTTAGACGAGACATGGTGGAAGCAGCAAAGAAAACAAAGAATGCAAGACTGGCAAGTTGAATGATTACACTTTGATGTTTTTGAAACTTTAAGAAAGGAGTATTTCGTAGCTTTAGGAAATTTTTGTTAAACATGCTTACCAGTTGATGTTTTGGAACTATATGTTAGGTTAATTTGGATATTGAAACTACAATTGAATGGAATGGGTTTGATTTATTAAGTACATGATGAATTTGATTATTGCACATATCATGAGTTTAACAACACATTCATTACTTGCGTGTACGGGTTTTTTGACATATATGATTAACATTGTGTGTTGTATATTCAATCATGAATGGCTATTGAAACGTAACTTATCTAATCATAATTTTTTATACACGTGTAATCATATATGATCATACATGTGTAATCATATATGATTAAGCATTACACATACTCTATATTTGTATGTATGGAAATGATGTTGTAGTCAATATCGTTGAAGCAATATACGAATACCATATAACTTTTATGGTCAAGTTATATGACACACACATCTAGCCTGAATACGCCATATGTATATATACATGATTCTATAGAAGTGTTAACACATATATAAACACATCATATATAAATTATGATTAGACAAGATGTCAATGCACACCATTTAGGAGTCGTTTGACATATATGATTAACATTGTGTGTTGTATATTCAATCATGAATGGCTATTGAAACGTAACTTATCTAATCGTAATTTTTTATACATGTATAATCATATATGATCATACATGTGTAATCATATATGATCATACATGTGTAATCATATATGATTAAGCATTACACATACTCTGTATTTGTATGTATGGCAATGATGTTGTAGTCAATATCGTTGAAGCAATATACGAATACCATATAACTTCTATGGTCAAGTTATATGACACACACATCTAGCCTGAATACGCCATATATATATGATTCTATAGAAGTGTTAACACATATATAAACACATCATATATAAATTATGATTAGACAAGATGTCAATGCACACCATTTAGGAGTCGTTTGACATATATGATTAACATTGTGTGTTGTATATTCAATCGTGAATGGCTATTGAAACGTAACTTATCTAATCATACTTTTTTATACATGTATAATCATATATGATCATACATGTGTAATCATATATGATTAAACATTATGCATACTATCTGAGTGTATATATGGCAGTGATGTTGTAGTCAATATCATTGAAGGAATATAACCGTAACTTTAATGGGCAAGTTATATGACACACAACTATATCATGAATACTCCGTTTGTATATGATTCAATAGAAGTATTAATACATATATAAACACATAATAACGGTATTTATAAAATTATTACTGCATGAATATAAATGAACAACTAATAAAAAATAAGCTAACATCAATTCATTAAAAAAGAAACTTATACTAATCTAAGCATCACACCATAAACAAACAGACTACTTGGATGATTTTTTTTAAAGGACAATTACGAATGTCATGGAGAGCAAGTTCACCACAACCTTTGCAAAGCCTTTTCGAACGAGCATTCTTCTTAATAGCTTTCTCCCCTGCACCAATCAACCTTTTTCCAGTGCCACACCCTTTATTTCTAATGCCTTTAGGAGGAAGTATCTCAACAGTCTCGGGCCTAGAAACACCCAAAATAGATTCAAACTCATCATCTTTATTGTAACCAACATCATCTACAGGGTCCTATGGTGCCACTTCAATCTTTAAATTACGAACCTTGTACAATAACTGAGATAGTTTCACCTCGTCACCACGTAACCTATTGAAAATTTGGTCAATCTCATAATGAACATCCTTATGTAATATGTCAACACGATTGTTTCTTCCTGCTTCAATTCTTCGAGTGCGAAGAATATCCATTGGAATTACACCTCTCATCCATCGCCTAAGAATGTAATGTTGGGGAATCTCTTGAGCATCGATGTTGAATAACACATGGAATATGTGACGGCACAAAATACCATGGTACTGAAAATGTTGACAACTACAAAGTAAAGATCCATCGGTCTGTGTGTAACAACCAGGTTTTCTGTTGTGAAAATGATAGTTTAGTGGTCTTTGTGCCAGAAATGAAAGATAAGTTAAGGGACTAATGTGTTAATTATGTAAAGATACTTAAAGGCTCATCTCCCTAGGGCAACCCATTATTGAGAAATCAGTATTTTGTTGGGGTTTTGAGACTTGGCGGCTAAGAGAAAGAAAAGAGAAGAAGAAAGGAATTTTGGGCAAAGAAATCATAAGAGAAGAGGAATCTGCAAGGTATTCCATTCTAAATTCGTACTCCTTATTGTTATAGTGTTTCTTCTCTTAATTGGTTTGGGTTCTTAAGTCTAAACATGATGATTCAATGGGTTTTCAACCTTTTTCTTCTAAAAAGTGGGTTTTAAGGGTTTTTGGCTTTGTAAATCGATTTAATGGTAAGAAAGTGGATTAAGTGGTTGTTTAGGATTGGTGGATGAACCCTTAGGTTTGTCAAATCAAATTAATGGTAGAAATTGGGTTTAATGATCACTTTTAGAAAGTATTGTTCGAACAACCGTAGTTCCCGGAAACTAATGTTTCAGTAGTGTCCGGATGGTTTGCAAGTTTCCGGGTATTTCTCTGGTTGTCCGGGTATTAGAGTTTCCGGGTACTTCCCCTGTTGTCCGAGTGTTTGGAGTTTCCAGATAGGATTAGTGTTCAGGTAGTTTTGTCCGGATTGTTTTACCAGGGAGGTAGTATGTCCGGATTAGTGTCCGAAAAACTGTTGCGTCCGGAAAATAGATGATATCCGGATAGTTCCGGTTAAGCTTTTACTGACCAAGGAATCTATCTGGTCTTCTAGGTGTCAAATTTTGTTAACCCGAGCGTAGGACCAGTGTGCACTCAGTGACATCAAGGTGAGTTCCCTAAACCCTTTTTGCGACGTACAGTGTTAAATGATTTAACTGATTATGGTTTCATTTTCGAGCATGAACTATTTATAACTGTCACGCATGTTCTTCCATGAACTACACATTTTACGTAAGAAAGCTTATTATGATATGATGAAATGAGAATGATGATTTAAAGGATTTAAGTCTGCATGTTTTATGAAAAGAATGATGTGCTATGTGGAGTCGGTCTACACTGTGGGGTCAAAGAGTGATCCTCGGGATCTGATGATCCCTTGGATAGGTATGACAGAATGGTAGGTTGGAATTCGTTTCCTCCTATTTCGAGTAGAGGGGAGTCTGCGTAGGCTCCGAGAAGGGGAGTCAGCGTAGGCTCCGGACGAGGCGAGAAGGGAACCGCTGGGACCCCGATTACGGAATGTTTACGTGATCCAGTACACAGTGCAGTACCATACTTGATGATATGTTAAGGTTTACGATGAATCTTTTTATAAAAGTCTTCATACTGTTTACATGTCGTTTTCAAAGGGAATTCATTAGGCCTTTTGGTCTAACCCTCGCTTTTCAAAAACTAAACCATTTTCAGGTAAGCGCACTATGGGTTCTTCTAGTAAGAACTAGGATTGACTGCATAAAGGATTTGGAGACTAGAGCGACTCCAGAGTTTTGGTTTTTCAATTATGACTATAGATGTAGCTCTCGACTGTGGATTTTAGACTTCCGCTGTCAATTTTGTTTAGTGTAGAAGGACGAATGTTTATGGTCAAGTTTAATGATGTAATTTGAATGCTTATTTCTGGTTGAATGCATGTTAGGTTTTGGGACGTTACACTGTGATTGAACATCCTGCTTGATGAAACTAAAATGTTACTAATTTTATACATGTGAAATTACATATGTAACGGATCATTTCATTTAAAAGAACATGTGAACTAATTTAATCACATATGATTATGAATACTTAATCATATATGATTCCCAAACACTCATTCATGTATAACTTGACATTATTTGTAGAAACTTAATCAAAATAATAAAGTGTGTACCTTAAACTCCCCCTTAGTCATGAAGCTCTTGTATTTTTGTCTAATGGTATAAATTTGGCATCCATCTTCATAAGAAACATTCCATTGAGTACAAAATCGATCCCCTTTGAAATTTTCCTTTTGAACGTGCAGGAAAACAGTCCGAGTACAGTCCGAGTTTATACTGAAGCAACATGTCTCTCAATCCTCCGTTCAGTTTTAAAGTTGGGAGTACTCATATATGTGTTGTGATCTTGGGTACGTTGTCTATTGCGTTGCTTATCCATAGCAATATCATAGGAAAGAATAAAAAACAGTATATTGTCACCATAATGTGAAAAACTCTGAAAGAAGGAGTTCATGCTTTCAGACCTGGAGGTAGTTTTCATTAACCCACACAGAGGAACCAGTATGCAGTATGCAGTATGCAGTATGCAGGTATGCAGTATGCCGGTATGCCGGTATGCAGGTATGCAGGTATGCAGGTATGAGGTATGCAGTATGCAGTATGCAGTATGCAGTATGCAGTATGCAGTATGCAGTATGCAGTATGCAGTATGCAGTATGCAGGTATGCAGCTAGACCATATTGCAAATATATCTTTTAACCACCCATGACCTAAAAGATTGAATTCATCCATTAAGGCTAACCATTTATCCTCAAAATCTTTGGGATCCAGGTATCCATCCCATACAATCTTGTTGAAACATTTTTTGAAATCGGTTTTCTTAAGACTTGCGGTAATAACCTGTATGAATTAAAACAAACGACATCATTGTTAGTATGAAGAAATTACTCGCAATAAAATTTAAGTAACATGTAACTCCTAACCTTATTCGGTAACTTGTTTATTATATGCCACATGCAAAATCGGTTCTTGGCATCTGGGAAAACAACTGGTAGGGCCTCTTTTATCGCTGCATCTTGATCTGTCAATACCATCCTAGGTTGACGACCATGAACTTTCAAAAATGCCTCCAACACCCATTTATACATATCTTTATTCTCACCATCCAGCAACCCAGATCCTAGGACAATGGATTTTCTATGGTTGTCAATGCCGGTAAACGGAAGAAAAACCATCGAGTGCCTGCATATATAAAAAATATAAACCAATACTTGGTACTTTCAATTCTGAAGTTGGTACTAATCATGTGTGATAACAGATAGAAATCACGTGTGATCAATCATAGTAATCACATGTGATTATTATAGTAAGTAAAATACTATAATCAACAACGAGCAGCTGTTTATGTGATAAGATATTTGGGTGATATATACAGTTAAATACGACTTGCTTAAAAGATATATTAAGGTTTATCCACAACAAACTTTGATAAACTTAGTCAATATCACAAAAACTTACCTATTCGAACGGTATGTAGCGTCAAATGAAATAATATCCCCGAACTCGGCATAATTAAACCTCGATAATTCATCAGCCCAAAATAACCCTTGCAATTTACCATTTTCCGCTTTGAATTCGTAATCAAAAATTGAACCATGCAACTTGCCGTCATTAAACATATTGACAACCATTTGCACATCCTTGTTACCAACAAAGCTATCTAAATCTCTCTTGAAGTTTTTGTACTTAGTGGTAGTAGCACCTACTTCGTCATACCCACCCTTTAGGCAAACTTGCAAGTGATGTGCCTTTGTTGCACCGATCTTCGCCCTCGTAGCACGATGAACCATCATTTTATCTGAAAATTGAATTTTTCTTTTGCTACGCATAAGATTTTTGTCACGCTCGTCAATTAATTTGTGATTATGGTTCAGATGAAAGTAATAGAGTTTATAGAAAGAAGTTCCCTCAACGAGTTGGAATCTAACAGACGCTTTGCAATTGGTAACTTTGAAGTTAGTTCTGCGAAGCTCCTTTCGACTGTGATCAATTTCTATGCTATTAACAGAACATTTTTTTCGGAACACCTTGTCTATGACACACAACATACTTCAATTTAACAACACCAACATTGTTCGTCGACTAAGTTGACCGCCTAATATCAAATCCAGCGATATCAGCATACTTACGATACATTTCAATACCTTTACCATGTGTTTCAAACAAGGTCCCAACAATGGGTTGGATACCATCTGCAACATTGGGAATCACATTTATAGAGCCACCCAGACTACGGTTAACATCTTCAAGCTCAATTCCACTATTATGATGGTCATAATGATCTGTGGAAAGAAAACCAAATAATCATATATGCAAAAATAATTTACAGACATACATGACATAAGGTATGAGTTTACTACCATCTGCCTTTTTGGGGGTTACATTTATTGAATCCTCAGGAATTTCAGTAGCATCTTCATTATCGGACTCAAAAATTTGATGGTCGTCAGGATCTGGCCCTAGAAAAAACAAAGAAACATGTGAAAACAACTAATAAACACATAATCTATAAGCACCTAGTCTGATAATAAAACTTCAACTCAAAAAATTATCAATGAAAAACAAAAAAATATGTATTATCACATGTGATTGAGTAGTAGAAAAACAAATTATGGGAAGAACATATCAGTACTAACATATTTTGGGAAAGAAACAAAGTGTATCACATATGATTATATATAACCTTAATTGGGGATATCAACACAAAAACATATGATATTTACAAAATCAAAAGATTAAAACTTCTAAATCAAACAGATAATTAACATCAAACAACTACACTACAAATCGTGTTATTTATCAACTAAACATACAAACAATTATCAAAAACAAAAAACATAGATGTTAATATAATCTAACCTGTTGCATCTTCATCATCTGAAAACATCTTCATCTCATCCGAATTATCATCATCAGACACTGTTAATGCCAAAAAGCGCACCAAAGGGACAACTTAAGGTTGATGTGGACTTAAACAACTAAAGAAAGAATCTTTCGACGAGACGTGCGACGAGGAATAAAATAAAGAAACAAGGGATTTGATGACGCAGGAAAAACCTCAAACAATGAAAAAACCTGCGAACGACAGTGGGTGTCGTCGCTGCACTATGGTCGCCAATCAGGGGCGATGTCCTTGGATACTGGTGTCGATCGTACAGTGATTACAATACAAATGAAGAAAATGCTTCGAAATGTAAAGTACAAGTGTTTGAAATGTAAAACAAGTGTTTGTCGTGTACGAAACAAAGTGTGAACTGCTGGTCGAGGGCTGTTGTTGTGCGTCGAGAGCGATGACTTGAGCTTTTCTTCGAGTGTTCTTGAGTATTTCTTCGGTTGTTAATCGCCGGATATTCGATGTGTATCGGATGTTAACTGATGATCCTTGATGTGAAGGCTTAGCTTGGTATTTATAGTCTTCGCGTTATTGATTAGCTCCATTAATGCTTTGATCAACGGCTACAACGGCTGGAAACGGTTGCCGGAGTGATTATCCATGATGATTTTCGTCCGTTACGGCTATCGATCGTTGATGGTTACGTCGGCTATATCCGTTGCTCTTTAATGACTTTGACTCCTGCATTAAACACTTAACAAACGTAACAGTCATGGTGAACGTTAGCTTTGGTCGAGGTCGCACGTCTTTATACAATAGTCGTGTGGATCGGGCGACGCTATGGTCGAGCGTCGTAAGGGACTCTCGATTTATCTTTTATGAGGGACGACGATGGTGTTCTAGGTCTTTGTCGAGACCTTATCTTAATACAAGATATAGTCCCTAATCATACGTCTTACCTGTTCTGGTCGTGGTCGAGCGACGCGATTTTTTGCCCAAACAGTTTGCCCCCAAAATTTGAAAATTGAATGTCAAATTTAAGTTTTAAATTTTGCTTTTCGAACGCTTAGACTTGTTACCTGGGTTGAGGGACTTACTTGGTTGTCGTGGAACTAGACCGGTTCGCCTTTAATTGAACGAGAAGTTGGAAAGTTGTGACGTCATACTGACGCGCGATGATGCTTACCAGCTGTCGAGGACAGGTGTCGAAGATTCGGATAGGTATGGACGCGTGTTGATCATCAGCGGACTCGACTTGTTGCGATTTCCTGCATAAATAAAGATCACAATGGGTTGTTTTCTTTGGAGATTTTCTTTAAAAGTTTTATGTTTCTGATGAGGCCCTTCTCTAGAATCTCGACTTTGTTCAAATCTTGGGTGGTTGGAGATCTATCAAGGGTTACGATACCCGAATCGTTGACGATGTTGGTTACGATGAACACGATGTCTGAGTATTCTGCGCACCTGGCGACGATGTCTTCTGCCACGTCAACCCTTTCGTCAGCCGACAGGGGTGGGGGTGTAAAGACGGGAGAGAACGAGGAGGAACTTATGGTGATCAGCTTTGCGTTGTCGCCGTCCCTCTCGTTTGACTACGTCCTCGTCAGGATGAAGTCACATCCGCATCTGGGGAAACATCAGCCCTTAGTTTCCGAGGAGTGTTTTCAAAGGATCTCTATTGAAGAGATAGGGCTGTGTTTAGCCGAACTGGCGTTCCTTGTAAGTTTTTCTTTCAAAACTTGTGTTATCGATGTTCTTTAGTTGAATGTTTTGCTAACGTGTTCCTTCTGTATTTGACAGATGTTCCTGTTTCTTCTCATTAAGTGTGTGAAGGCAGAGAAAATGTTGGAGTGGAGGTCAATCGTCGAGAAGAATATATTCCTTCCTCCAACCTTAACATTAATCTCAAGAGCCACATTCTCAGAGTTTCGAGGCGTAAGGAGTTGGAAGATAACTCTAATATACTCGTTTGATTCTTGCATCAGTTCTTCGGGATTGATAGGATTTCGAAGATCGAGATTTTTGAACAGAGCTTGCCATCGACGTGCTTCTTTAGTTCTAAGGTAGATATTTGGGTTTACGAGCTAGACTTTTTATGTTCGATCACTGGTGGTCGGGTTGTTGGTATGCAACGACTTTTAACTTTGTATTTACTTGTCCGACTATCGGTCGTTCATATGTAATCGTTCAATGAAGTTCCTTCTTTTGCTGAACTCGTGTTTTTAATTACATATGTCGTGGATAAATGTAATATTGATCATAAAATTCGTTAAGTACAGAGGATCGTGCGACTTAGGCTTTTATTGCAATATAACGGTTGAAATATAAATCATGTATTTGGACTGTAATAATAAACACAAATATATATCATCGATGTGTTTAGAACATACAAAGTTTTTCTAAGTTCCAGAAACTTAGATTGAGGGATCGTTTAGACCTTACATGTGACTGTATCGTATGATGAAATTCCAGAATGTATGCCCCTGTGGTGAAACAATTAAGTCACACACTCGGGTACTCATGTCGTGCATACCTGCGACAAAGTTCGTTAGAGGTCGGTCGATCTCACGACGTTCATTGTCGTGTTAAAAAAAACTTTGCATGGGAGGAGGGCGACTCTAAAAGAAATATTTTTTTCAGATGCGTCGCGTTCCAACTTCGCGGGATTTCTCGATTGTCGAGGGTCTAAAGTCGATAGGCTCCTTTACCAACGACTTCGGAGACGCGGTAAGGTCCTTCCCACTTAGTAGAAAGCTTACCTGCGTTGAGCTCCTGGGTGTTTGGGAATACTTGACGGAGGACGTAATCGCCTTCTTGAAAGACTTTAATTTTGACGTGTTTATTGAAATGTCGCTCGACCGCCTGCTTCTGCGACGCCATCCTGATCAAGGCGGATTCTCTGAGCTCTTCTAGGGCGTCGAGGTCATGACTTAAATCAACCATGTTGTGGTCGATGGAAGTGTGCCTTGAAGTCGGGAGATGAACTTCGATTGGTAGGACGGCTTCACAACCATAGACGAGAGAGAAGGGGGTTTGTCCTGTGGACATGCGGGGTGTCGTGCGATTTGCCCATAGGACTGAAGGGAGTTCTTCAACCCATCTTCCTTTTGCAGCTTTTAGTCGTTTCTTGGTCGAGGCTACAATAGTCTTATTACTCGACTCAGCAAGTCCATTGGCTTGGGGATATCTGGGAGTCGAGGTCGTCAACTTGATGTTCCTATCTTCACAGAACTGTTGGGTCCTGTCGCTTATGAATTGGGATCTATTGTCGCAGACAATTTCGGATGGAATCCCAAACCTGCATATGATGTTAGTCTGGATAAAAGAGATGACTTCCTTATCCCTGATTTGGGAAAAAGAAGCCGCCTCAACCCACTTGGAAAAATAATCGGTGAGTACAAGGAGGAATACCTTCTGCCCCGGGGCCGGGGGTAGCTTGCCGACAATATCCATTCCCCACCTCATGAAGGGCCATGGAATAAGTGTCGAGTGCAAAGGTTCAGAGGGTTTATGTGACATACCTACATGTCGCTGACAAGGGTCACAGTTTTGGACGTACTTGATGGCGTCTTATCACAATGTTGGCCAAAAATACCCTTGTCGAGATATACGATTTGCCAAACTGCGACCATCGGAATGATTGCCACATTCGCCGTCGTGCATCTCGTGAAGGATTTTTTGGACCTGACTCTTGCTAATGACGCATCTTAGGTTTAATCTTGTCGATGATCGTCGATAGAGCTTATCTCCAATTGCGGTGTATTTAGATGCTTTGAATCTGATCTTCCGGGCTTCCATCTTGTCTTCTGGGAGTTGGTCGTGCATTAGGAAATTTCGGATGTCGCACGACCAATCATCTTTTTCGTCCTCGACCTGGACGACATCGATGTTTTCGATAGACGATGTTGCCAGATGGATCATGGGAATAACGTCGAATATGGGCTCGACTAAAGCAGACCCGAGATTTGCTAAAGCGTCGGCTTGAGTATTCTGGTCTCTCGGGATTTGTTCGATAGAAAAAGATTTAAAATTTTCGAATTTCTCTTTTGCTACCTTCAGGTATGCTGTCATTTTTGAATCTTTGGCCGCGAATTCTCCATTGATCTGGTTCGCTACCAGGAGAGAGTCGCTTTTGAAATGTAACTCAGTTGCCCCCAAGTCGTAGGCCATATTCATTCCTATGATCAGGGCTTCGTATTCAGCTTCATTGTTGGTAGTCTTGAAATCGCATCGAACTGAGTATACCATCTTGCCCCCCTATGGCGACTTTAAGACGACGCCTAGTCCTGAGCCTCTAATGTTGGATGACCCATCGACGTGTAAGATCCAGGGCATGTCGTCGTGAGTCGCCACAGTCGATACCTCGAGCTCTGCTTCTTTCTCCAATTCAGGGCTGAAGTCAGCAATGAAGTCGGCCAAGGCTTGCGACTTGATCGCGGTTCTGGGCTTGAAGTCAATGTCGTAGCTGCTGAGATATATACTCCATTTTGCCAGGCGACTTGTCAACTCAGGTTTTCTTAAGACAGACTTAAGAGGAAAGTTAGTTACAACAGTAATGGGATGCGACTCAAAATAGTGTCGCAGTTTTTTAGCAGCTGTGACTAGCGACAAGAGCAATTTTTCCATAGAGGAATACCTGGTTTCTGCATCCAGAAGAGATTTACTTACATAGTAGATCGGCAATTGTTGTTTTTCATCTTCTCGTGTCAGAACAGCACTTACTGCATTTGGGCTGACAGCCAAATACAATTATAGGATCTCATGATCGTGAGGTTTTGACAACAGAGGAGGCGATGCCATGTATTCCTTGAGGTTTTGCAAGGCTTGTTCATGATCATTGCTCCAGTCGAAGCCCCTATTTTTCCTGAGGACATTATAAAATAGATGACATTTATCTGAAGATCGGGAGATAAACTTGTTTAGAGCTGCTACTCGACCGGTGAGTTTCTGGACTTCTTTGAAATTTCAAGGAGATTTGATCTCAATGATGGCCTTGATTTGGTCGGGGTTAGCCTCAATGCCTCGACGAGTGACCATATAACCCAGGAACTTCCCGGCACTAACGCCAAAGGAACATTTCGTCGGATTGAGCTTCATGTTATATTTCCGGAGGATGTCGAACGATTGCCTGAGGTGATCAATGTGATCAATCGCTTGCTTCGACTTCACTAACATGTCGTCGATATATACCTCCATCGTGTCTCTAAGATGGTCTTTGAACATCTCGTTTAACAGCCGTTGGTAGGTAGAACCTGCATTTTTTAGTCTGAAAGGCATAACTTTGTAACAATAAATACCTCGATCCGTCATGAAAGTGGTTTTCTCTTGGTCGTCAACGTGCATTAAAATTTGGTTGTATCCAGAATAGGCGTCCATGAACGTTAATAACTCATGCCCCGCAGTTGCATCGACCATGGCGTCAATATGAGGTAACGGGAATGGATCCTTTGGACAGGCTTTATTGAGATCGGTGAAGTCGATACAGACCCTCCATTTTCCATTCTTTTTGGCTACGACCACGACATTAGGGAGCCAATCAGGATATTTTACCTCTCGAATCTTTCTTGTCTTGAGGAGGTTGTCGACCTCATCATTTATTACTTTATTTCTTTTAGGAGCGAACTTGCGACGTTTTTGCTTAATAGGTTTGAACGATGGATCGACGTTAAGCTTATGAGCAATGACACTGGGGTCAATACCGACCATATCTTCATGTGACCAGGCGAAGCAATCAGCATGTTCCTGCAAAAAGGATATGAGTTTTTCTTTAATGTGGGGATCAAGGGATGAACCCACAAGAATCTTTTGATCGGGTTTGCTTTGATCTAGAACGATTTCCTCTAAATGATACTTATCGACAGCTGCTGGGGAGTTTTGTGCATTCTCTAAGCTTGCATGTACTGGTATAACGGCTTGTTCTGGATTTCCGTTACTCACCATTCTCCTGCGACAGAAAACAGAAGAAACTCCAAGAAACTATTAGTAGAATGCACGTTCGTCGAGGATTTTCTCTAGATGTGGTCCCACGGATGGCGCCAAACTGTTAATGCCAAAAATCGCACCAAAGGGACAACTTAAGGTCAATGTGGACTTAAACAACTAAAGAAAGAATCTTTCGACGAGACGTGCGACGAGGATCAAAATAAAGAAACAAGGGATTTGATGACGCAGGAAAAACCTCAAACGAGGAAAAAACCTGTGGACGACAGTGGGTGTCGTCGCTGCACTATGGTCGCCAATCAGGGGCGATCTCCTTGGATACTGGTGTCGATCGTACAGTGATTACAATAGAAATGAAGAAAATGCTTCGAAATGTAAAGTACAAGTGTTTGAAATGTAAAACAAGTGTTTGTCGTGTACGAAACAAAGTGTGAACTGCTGGTCGAGGGCTGTTGTTGTGCGTCGAGAGCGATTGTTAGCTTCAATCTTCCTAATCATAGAAATACTTAGAAGTAGTGAAAAATAGGCTAAGTATAGAAAAGCCTCTCACAGAGGCTCTGCTACTTCTTCCAGAAGATCAAGTCCAGAAAGCCACAGAAGCTACAGAGGTAATCACAGAACCTCTGTAGTGCGCAAGAAGAAGATCAACTCGGAACCAAGTGGACTGCTCCACAGAAGGTCAGACCATAGAACCTCTGTAATGCCTTACAGAGCCTCTGTGGTCTGCTATGAAGACTTGGAAGATATTACTGGATACGTTCATCAACTTGCATGGAAAAGTACTGTCAAAACACGTGTCAAGCTCTGAGTGGACTCAATAGGGCATGGTACAAAATAGACGTCTGCGCCATTTAATGCATTTACCAATAGTACATCTGCTCCATTAAATGCGCATGGCTCAAACAACTGTTCACACCATCCAGTTCACTATTCATGCCGTAAAAGGAACAGTGACCTTCTTCATAGTCTTCTAAGAGTAGTATAAAAGGAAGTCTCATGTTGAGATCTCCAAAGAGAACGAATACACAAGGAATCACTAATACTCTCAAGCTTTATTGTCAAATATCTGAGTGTTATATTCTCACACACACCAACAGTTCTTAATCTGTTCTTCGTGTTCTTATTATATATTGAATAACAGTAACTGTTCAAGAAATCCTTTTTATTCCTTACTGTTTTCTTTATATATGTGCGTTCTAATATCTATCAAACATATCTGTTAGTTTAATACGCTTCCGCATCAAACTCTAAACTCCACTAACAGATTGTTAATCTTGATTAAGTGTATCTGGGTTCCAACAATTGGTATCAGAGCCTTCCTTGATTTTCAATATCAAGTGATCCACTTATCAAGACTCTTGATAGATATTATTGAGATTTAAAATTGTGTCTGGAAACTGCTTAAACCCAGAAAATCTTCAAGCTCATCGAAGTAACTCTTTAGTCATACTTTCTTTCTAAAAATCTTCAAATGACAAATACAAATAATTTCTTTACTACTGGTTCTCTCACTAAACCTCCTACTCTCCTTCGAGATGAGTATCCTCAGTGGAAAATAAGAATGGTCCATTTTTTCGAGGGCACTGAAAAAAATCAAGTACAATATCTGTACAATCCTCCTCCTATTCCCATGACAGTAGTACCTCGTATACCTGCTACTGCTGAATCTGCCGAAATCCCCGAACATCAAAAACCAAAGCCAAAAGGGGAGTGGTCAACCGAAGATAAAGCAGAAGATGAAGTTGCTCAGAAAACCAAGAGGACATTAATTATGGCAATACCCAACGAACTCTTTCAATCATTGGATTCATGTGAAACAGCGCATGATCTGTGGAAAGAACTGGAAAGACAGTTGGAAGGAGGTGCTAAAACACAAAAAAACCGAAGAGCACAGTACATCAATGAATATCATGCATTCAAAGCCTCTGCAACAGAATCTCTGCAAACAACATACGACAGATTCAACTCTCTAATCAACCAGTGCAGAAAATCAGGCATTGACAGAACTTCTGAAGAAAACAATGTCATGTTTTTAAAAAGTCTAAATGAAGAATGGCTCCAGCTGTCTATGTCCCTACAGACAAATCAGGATCTAGACACCTGGACTCTCTCTGATCTTTACGGAACATTAGCCGCACAAGAACCTCAGATAGCACAGGCTAAAACACTAACCATTGCACCATATGCATTGGTTAGTAAAACTAAAGAGGATGCACAGAGACCAAGAAATGATAAAGCCACAGAGGAGAAGAAGAAGGAGAAGAAGAAGATGGTGATAATTGACAGTGAAGAAGAAGAGCAAGCAGAAAAGGAAATAACTCTTGCGTCACTAGCTAAATCTTTAGCTCTATTGACAAAAGAGTTCAGAGGAAACAGAAGAGGTTCCGGAAATGAAAGATATGATAGAGAAAACCAGGATGACAGAAGAGACAACAGAAGAGATGACAGAAGAGGAGAAGAATCAAGTGGCCGACAGAGGTCAAACGATAGAAATTACAGAGGGAATGACCGACAGAGGTCAGATGACTCGGTAAGCCACACGCAGCAAGAATGCTACAAATGCGGCAAACCTGGTCACTATGCAAATGAATGTAGATCAGAGAAAGGCGGAGACCTACAGAAGTCAAGTGATCGAACAGGAAACACTCCTCAAGGATGTTTTAACTGCGGCAAACCAGGCCATTTTGCGAATGAATGCAGAAGCAGATCAAATCGCCCACAGAGGGACTCTGCTTTCTACAAAAAGAAAGCCGAATATTATGCTCAAAAATCCTTAATGGCAAAAGGACATTCTGAGGAGAACACAGAAGACTTCCAGTCAGACTCTACTTCTGACGATGAACATACCGCTAATGCCCTCTTCTGTGGCATGGCAGAAGTCGACTCCTGCACTGACTCTGAGAAGAAGTATGTGCCAATCTGGTATCTAGACTCCGGATGCTCAAGGCACATGACTGGTGACAGAAGTGCACTATCCACGTACAAAGAAACACAAGATGGTGGATCTGTGACTTTTGGAGACAACAAGAAAGGACACATAAAAGGCTATGGAGTCATAAGGAAAGAAGACGTTTCTGTATACAAAGTTGCATATGTGGATGGCCTTAAGCACAACCTACTCAGTGTAAGTCAACTTTGTGATACAGGATTCAATGTGTTGTTCAAAAGAACTTTCTGCTCTCTACAAAGTGAAGAAACAAGTATGGAACTTCTGCGAGCTGAAAGAATAGGTGATCTATATCTAATGAACTTCAACTCAAAGAACAAAGACAAAGTTTGCCTTGTTGCCTGCAAAAGTGAAGAAGCCTGGTTATGGCACAACAGGTTCTGTCACTTAAATTTTCACACATTGGAAAAACTGGTCAAACTTGATCTAGTTAAAGGTTTGCCAAATGTTAAATTCAATAAGGATCATTTATGTTCTGCCTGTGAGATGGGAAAACTCAAAAGAGCTTCCCACAAAGGCAAAACAGATGTATCTTGCACTAGACCTCTGTACATGCTTCATGTCGACCTCTGCGGTCCCATTGCCATACAGAGCCTAGGTGGCAAGAAATGCATACTTGTCCTAATTGATGAGTATTCGCGTTTCACATGGGTTGAATTCGTTAGAAAGAAATCAGATGTTCCAAATATATTGATAAATCTAATGAAAAGAAGTTAAGAAGTTAAGAAGTTAAGAAATCAGATGTTCCAAATACAGAAGTTAAGAAGTGACAATGGCACAGAATTTAAAAGCTCTGTCATTGAAGCCTATCTTTCAACAGAAGGAATATCACAGAACTTTTCTGCAGCTCGCACTCCACAACAGAACGGTGTTGTCGAAAGAAAAAATCGAACACTTGTGGAAGCCGCAAGAACTATGATGTCAGCATGCGGATTATCAATGAACTTTTGGGCAGAAGCAATTTCTACTGCGTGTTATACTCAAAATCGATCAACCATTGTGAAAAGACACCTCAAGACGCCTTACGAATTGCTTAACAAACGGCGGCCAAACATCAAATTTTTCCATGTATTCGGATGCAAATGCTTCGTCTTAAACGACAGAGATTCAAGAGGAAAGTTTGATGTAAAAGCAGATGAAGGCAAATTCATTGGATACTCTGCCACTTCCAAAGCCTACAGAACATTCCTTACAAAGTCTCACAAGATTGTAGAAAGCATCAATGTTTCTTTTGATGATTCATTCCAAATGACTTCTGAACAAATCAGTTCAGAACTCGGAATTAAAGGGAAATCCTCTGTCATCTCACGAGCAAAAGAAGACTTGGATCTTCTATTTTTAGAGATGCTCAACGAAAACATTGATCCTTCTGTTGGAACAATCAGGGTTTCTGAAGAACCATCCTCTGTCAGACAAAATCCTACAGGTTTGTCACTAACTGGTCCTAATAATGCTTTATCTTCTTCTGTAAATACTACAGATGCAATTGCCGAAGCAGAAGAAAGTGCAGAAGATGAAACATCAAGGAAAACGACCACAGAAGCTGAACAAACAACAGAAGAACCAATTACAGAGGAAATCGAGGACCAAGACTATACGTCCTCAGAGGAACAAACTCCACCACCACTCATACCAATCATTCCACAAACGGTAGAATCAACTACCAAGGCACGAAGAACAACAGAGGCTACACAAGAAGAAACACAAGAAGTCTCTAAAGAAAGTCTGAATGACATTGATGATCATCTTCCACGCACAACTCAATGGACAAAAAGCCATCCTCCAAGCCAAATAATCGGAGAACCTTCTAACGCAGTAAAAACAAGGTCTGCCACTGCTAACTTTTGTTTCTTTACAAATTTTATTAGTGTGATAGAACCAAAGAAGATTTCTGAAGCCCTAGATGACCCAAACTGGGTAGACGCCATGCAAGAAGAACTTTTGCAATTTGAGCGTAACAGAGTATGGACTCTAGTACCTCTGCCAAGAGGAAAACAGGCCATTGGGACTAAATGGGTCTACAGAAACAAGAAGGATGAAGATGGAGTGGTCATCAGAAACAAAGCAAGATTAGTAGCAAAGGGATATAGACAAGAAGAAGGCATAGACTACGATGAAACTTTTGCCCCTGTCGCACGGCTCGAAGCAATAAGAATATTCTTAGCCTTCGCAGCCCACAGAGGTTTTAAAGTCTATCAGATGGACGTAAAATCAGCTTTTCTCAACGGTGAAATCCAAGAAGAGGTCTACGTTAATCAGCCACCAGGATTTGAAAGCTCAAAGTTTCCAAGGCATGTATACTACCTTGAAAAAGCTCTATATGGACTGAAACAGGCTCCACGAGCATGGTATGAACGACTTTCTACCTTTCTTCTAGTCAATGGTTACAACAGAGGTACAACAGATACTACCTTATTCTATAAACGCAAAAGTAGTGAGATAATGCTTGTACAAATATACATAGATGACATAATTTTTGGGTCTACTAATTCAGAAGAGTGTAAAAGATTTGAAAAACTCATGCAGAGTGAGTTTGAAATGAGTATGATGGGAGAATTAACTTTCTTCCTCGGACTCCAAGTCAAACAATCATCGGAGGGAATTTTTATAAATCAAGCTAAATATGTCTCTGACATTCTTACCAAGTATAGCTTCTCTGATGCCTCTGCAATGAAAACTCCAATGGCCACTGGAAACAAGTTATTCTTAGATTCAGATGGCATCTCTGTAGAATGCACTCTCTACAGAGGCATGATTGGATCTCTGTTATACTTAACAGCAAGCGGACCTGACATTATGCATGCCACATGTCTCTGTGCACGCTATCAAGCTAACCCAAAGAAATCACATTATGATGCCGTAAAGAGAATCTTTAGATACCTAAAAGGGACCAAAAATCTTGGTCTCTGGTATCCACAGAACTCTGGTTTTGGTCTTAAAGCTTATACAGATTCAGACTATGGAGGATGCACGCTCGACAGAAAGAGTACCTCTGGGAGTTGTCAATTCCTAGGTGGTAAACTAGTCAGTTGGACCTCCAAGAAGCAGAATTGTGTTTCCACATCCACTGCTGAAGCTGAATACGTTGCTGCCGCTAGCTGTTGTTCTCAGGTTCTATGGATGAAGACTCAGCTAAAAGACTACGGCCACATTCTGTTCAAAATACCCATCTTCTGCGATTCCAAAAGTGCTATTGCTATCTCTGCCAACCCTGTGCAACACTCAAAAACCAAGCATATCGATATAAGGTATCACTTCTTGAAACATCATGTTGAATACGGTACAATCGAAATGCATTTTGTGCCCACAGAATATCAACTCGCTGACTTATTCACCAAAGCACTAGACGAGAAAAGATTCAACTTCTTGGTGGGTAAGATAGGAATGATTAACATGGTGTGAAAATCCTCAGTAAGTATAGTTTTATATTCTGTAAATAATAAGTAAATACATTGCTAAATTTATTGCTTTGATTGATTCTACTTCTGTATGTAAATTCTTAAAAACCTTAAATAGTTCTTAAAATCACAGAGCTTCTGTAAGTCAACTCAGAACCTCTGACGACCCCTACAGAACCTCTGAAAGACCATGACCTATGTTCTATGCAAAACTTATCATTCTTTGATCCAAGCATAGGTCAAGGGGGAGCAAAAGGAAATTACTTGATCTACAGAGGTGATTAGGTCAAGGGGGAGCAAAAGGAAATTACTTGATCTACAGAGGTGATTAGGTCAAGGGGGAGCAAAAGGAAAATTCTTGATCTACAGAAGAGATTAGATCAAGGGGGAGCAAAAGGGGCCCTGAGATGATCTACAGAGGTAAATCTCTCAAAGGAAAGCCGAAGAAGAATGTCGATAATTCTCCATCGACAGAAGAAAGACAAAACTGCCGAGAACAGAAGAACCAAAAGGTATGTCTCTCGCACAAAAGGTTTTTGGAAAACAATTTTCTAGGACAAGAATTGTCAAATATGTCCTAAATATACTGTGAATAACATCTCAAAAATCAAAAGCTCAAAAAGTTTCACAAAATTCGAATTAGGAGAAATTTAAGGTCATAGAGCTTCTGCTGAGCTCAACAGAGCTTCTGCAGGAAATATGCTCTGTGATCACAAATTAACCTTCTGTCGATCTTTTGGAATGTTATCTCGGAAACCGAAAACGCAGACCATGACCTTCTCGAACAAACCGTTTTTTTTAAACAGTTTTCTCGGACACAAACTTTCAAATATGTCCTAAAAACATCTCTTAAACCAAATCAAAAATTGGATGATCAAAAATACTAATAAAATTTTTGTTATGAGATTTTTTCTCTCATAGAGCTTCTGCTGGCCCTCACAGAACTTCTGCAAGTTCCAACAGAGCCACAAAACCTCTGCGAAGCAAATTTCTTCACAAAAATCCGATTTTATCCTCTCCAATGCTTTTACAAATGTTTTGGTTAAAGAAGAACCCCACAGAAGTCATGATAACAATGAGATATATGAAAAAGGGATAAACATCAAAGATTTTCAAGATCACAGAGCCTCTGTAAACTACAGAAGCTCTGTCAATCTGATTACTTGGGCATCTCTGTAGTAATAACGGTTACTTTTCCTGCGAGTGAAACTCATATGGCTAAGAACAACTCCACGCGCCTAGCATTAATGGGCCGCGCACGACGTCCTGTCATCTTCTGACATGGCCTACGTGTCCCATTTTCATTGGGCAAACATGGAACGTTTTTTTTTGGTAAGTTGAACCCGCCGCTCAAACTCGAGTGCGGATTCCAAACTTTAATCCATTGCCATATATTTTACCCTTTCGAAGTCTACCGTTTTACCATCCTATAAAAACAAACCTTACCCTCTCATAAAACCTTTTACAAACTCTCATCTTCTTCTCCGGCGATACCCTGCAAAACACTTGCAAATGGCTTCATCTTCTCGAGCTACATCCTCTGAACTCTCTCCGGCGAACTCAACGGAAAACTCCCCTGCTCATTCAGAACATTCTGAAAACCCCAGCCTTGCAAGAGATATTGAACAACAAGATTCCGGGGATTCCGCAGACTTTGCTCCGACGACACACTTGCAAAACTTCATAGCTAAGGATCATTTCGAAGCCACTCTTCCTATTAAATCCAACAACTGCTATTTGGTCCCCTCACCCACTACTTTCGGCGAAGCCCATGCCATACTTCTGAACATCATGGAAAACCATATCCTTTTCCCTCTACTATCAAGAACCCCTAACAGAATACCAGTCCGTTATTTGAACCAATTTTGGCAAAGCTGCCGATTTGATAAAGACGATTCTCTTATCAAAGGGTACATTTCAAGACCTGATAAAACTGAGCATCTTGAAATCAAGTTCAACAGAACAATGTTCTCACTTGAATTCAACCTACCAACAAGGGGTCTTCTGGGATTGAAAAGTTATGCAGAGCAACCAACAGACGAAGAGCTCTGTAGATTCGTGGAAATGCTTGGGTACAACACCCAACTACGGAAGAGAAATGACTTCCGCAGAGGCCGATTACCACCTCTGTGGAACACTTTGTTCTCTATTCTTAACAGATGCTTGACAGGAAAGATAGGGAGTATTGACCAGAGCTCACATCAAATCTTGAGCATCATGTATGGGGTTTACTATGATCTTCCACTAGATTATGCGACCATAATGATGCAAGAGATCATAAACACCATCGACAGAAAGAACAATTCGAAAAGGGTCAAAGAGAACGATCCCAACTTTCTACCACCTCTGCAATTCCAAAGAATATTGGGAGTACTGTTCGAACCTCTGCTGCTAATCCAAAATTGGCCAATGGAAGGGCCAACTCCCAAACAGTTCCCGATGAACAAAAATACCCCCACTGATCATGCTGATGGCTACTCACACTGCAGACCTCTGTCAAAGAAACTTCTGCGCTACGCATCGAACATATCCCTTAAGAAAGAGTATATACGCGATCATAGAACTCCAAAACCGAGTCCTATGACACCCCCGCGTTTAGGTGTCCCCCTAGGAACAATGATAGCAAAACCTCTTTCCACTCAAGCAGAAAAGGATCAAAAGTTAGCAAAACACATGGCTATTCAGCTCAGCTTCATAGCCAAACGCGCAGAAATAATGGGAAAGAAATCTTCAGCAAAGATCTCTGCTTCTACTCCAAAAGCTAAGAAGAGAAAAACTGCAGAAGGCACATCAACTAGCACTGCAGAAGATAGACCTTCACCTCCCCATGCCACAGAGATTGGCTCCTCTGCTCCTCCCCTTTTCACAAAACAGAAAAAGAAAAGATCCAAATCAACAGAGGAAGGGGCACCAAAACCAAAAAGGAGGAAAACCAAAAAGAAGCATGGAAAATCATTTAAAAAATAGGTTACCATTGCAGAAGAGGCAATCATAGAGGGTGAAACTGCAGAAGAAGAAGATGCAGAAATAGGAATGACAGAAGAAGGATATCAATCACCCTATCAATCTCCAGATAGATTTGCTCACCAGGGAGACCTGAATGATTTCCTACAGAACCCCGAAATTGCAAACACCCTTAATACAGCAGGGTGGACGGCACAACCTCTCGACCATCACTCTCCAGAAGAACATGATTTCTTCATTTCTGGTATTGACACACATCTACAAGAAGATGACACAACACCCAGAAATCAACCAGCCGAAACCCCTGTGATTTTACAAAACCCTTTCATTCAAGGATTGGACGTCCACAGAAGAAGTCCAAACCAAGCTTCAGAAGATACAGAACAAACCGAAGCTGAGTGGAATACAACTGAAGTTACAGAGGCAACGGTTGTAGAAGAAACCACAGAAACAGGGATAGAAATCTCAGAGGAAGATTCAGATGAAGAAGAGGCTATGTGGATACGAAAAGGTCTCTATCATCCTCATGTCATGAGATTATACGGATCTCATCACATGTATGACTCCTTGCGCACAGAGCAAGGAACTTCCACAGAACCAGAAGAAGAAACAAGAAAAGATGCCGAAGTTGAAGAAGGCACACAACCAAACCAAACTCCCAGTGCAACCCACATTTCTAACTCCGCAGGTCTAGCTGCAGAAGGAGTTATTGAAAAAGAGCAGCACAGCTCGATCCCAACCAAACCCATCCAGCCAGAGGTTACTCTTTCAACCTCTGTGCCCACAGAAACCGGGGAATCCATTCCTAGGGAGTCTCCTCAAAGAGACTCACCTAATGTTCGTGATCAATCGCCCCAGATCACACAAGAACACCCTACAGAGGAATTTGTTTCCTCTGACACGCACTTATTAAGACCCACACTTCTTTCAGAGAGAAGTAGAGAGCACAAAGACAAAGAGACTCTAGACAAGTCTCCTAGTCAACAGAAGGATATTCCAATACCCACCTCTGGAGTGGATTTGGACAATGTTCTTCTCAGAACTTCTGTAGGGATTGAAACTCATGTTTCTTCTCAAGGATCAGAAGGAAATCCTTCCATTCTCAACGTACAAACAGGAATGAAAGAAGGCATCCCAGGAACAGGGATTCACTCTGGAGACGAATGTGTTCCTCCAGAGGTTACCACCGGAACACAAGTCACAAGGGATGAGTTCCAAACCCTTGAGACCTCTGTGAACCAAACCTTGAAAGAGTTGCAAAGCTCTTTCAAATCTTTTGCAGAGACAACATCACTGGCACTGCTGAACCTGAACACCAAAATGGACAACCTGTCCACAGAGGTGAAAACTGCCATCTCACAGATGAAGTCTGCTGCTACCGCATCCACCACTTCTGCCGCAACAACTACTCCTTCTTCGATTGAGAACTCCATCAACAAGTTCCTTGATCAATTGAACAAACAGACTTCAGTGTCAACGGGCATCACTCCTGCAGATCTACAGAAGGCCCTACAAAAAGTTCAAGAAGAAGCCATGCGAAATACCATGCTGATGCAACCCAAAGACTACATGACAAGAGCACAGCTGACAGAGCTTGGGCAGAACGTGATTAATCAAGTGACAGAAGTCATCCTTTCCTTCACCACTGCCAATGCTAACTTCGTCAAAGATTTCAGAGAAAGTGTAGGAAGGATGAGATTCAAAACAGAGGCAGAGCTAGAAACTCTTCTTGGCCTCTGTGATGATGTATGCGCGAAACTGATCGCTGCTGGAGCCACAATGCCAAAGAAACCCGATGCTTCCTGCAGAGCAGAGGGTACATCAGACAAGGGTCAGGATGACTCTGATGATGATGACCATCCTGGTCCATCAGATCATCCTGAGGGGGAGAAAACTACAGAGAAAACTGCAAACAGAGGACTTACAGGTCCACCAATAGCCGCAGAACCTCTGAGTCAAGCACCTCCAGAACAAACCCGACAACAACATACTCAACAAACCACAGAGAATACACCCATCTCTGTGGATTCAACCTCTGAAGAACCCAACACTACAGAAGCAGATAAGCAAACCTCAGAGGCAACAACCGCCCCTGAGGTAATCATCTTGGAAGAAACAGATGAACCAACCACAGAGAAAACACCCACCTCTGTGGAAACACCCCAAACCATACCCAGAAGAAAGTCGATTGCCACCAAACCAAAAAGAGCAACGACCTCTGCTTCTGACATTCTAAAAAGGATGCACACAACAATGAGTGATCGTATGGTGAAGAGAGAAGAAGAAAGGCACAGGTTCACTTTAGCGTTCAGAATGGCAAGAAGATTTAATGACAACACTTCATCAACAGAAACTGAGCTCACAGAAGAAGTCACCAAACAACCTCCAACAGAGGTTACAGAGCAAGTCAAGCCAACAGAACCATCGCCACAAAAGTCCTCTAAGTCACAATCGTCAAAATCCACAGAGGCAACCTCCATCAAACCTACAGAAGTGCAAACCTCAAATCCCACAGAAGCAACAGGTTCTGCCACGACAACAAAAGATAAAGGCAAAGGGATACTGACAGAAGAGCCTAAGAAGAAGAAAACATTGTCAAAGCCAACAGAGAAACTGATGAAGAGTGCGTTTGACGCCTTTCAAACCCCAAAACCCGAAGAAGTTGACTGGGCACCTGGATTGAAGCCTCTGTCAGAAACTCCTTTAACTGGTAGAGCTGCAGAAGTTGTTCAACAGATGGAGAGTCTCAGAAGACAAATTCCACGACCTGGTCCAACACATGAAGAAATGGAAGAAGTGGTATACAAGTACCTCTACAAACAATCCTTTCAGACAAACTATCCAATAGATCATGTGACAGATCCAAGGATCAGAGAAGAATTTGAGAACATCTTCACGAGAACAAAGCCAAGAGCCAAAGCAGATGTCTTCTCAATTCACAAAATCAAAAAAGTGATCTTCTGCAGATTCTCCTTCACTAGAACCTATCCAAGGGTCAGGTACAATCTTTACAGAGTCAGAAGAGAGAACAATTCAGAATCTACCTTCGCTGATGCTGACTTAAGAAACATCAATCCATACGATCTACCTGACCTTCTGCAATGGACAAAGGACAACTACAACACAGAGGCAAACACCAGAGCCTATCAAGTATTGAGAAAAGCGATGAGGGAAAAGCTTCTGCTGTACAGCATGATAGATTTTCAGCTGGGAAAAGATCTTGGTCTCAAACATCTAGATCTACGACCACCAGAAGATCGCTGCCCACCAGACGCTGTGCCCAACTCAATCATCAGAGAACCAAGATTTGGGTTAGTATTTCAAAACCCACAACACCAGGTTAAACTTTTTGTACTCATGGATTGTCAGAAGTACGCAACCAGTACTCTGAGCAAATTCAGAGCAAGCCTTGTAAAATACAGAGGTACAGAGAAAATGGATAAAGATGATGCAGATACTTTCATCAGAGAAATAGACTCAACAATCCGCCTAAGAGAACTCTGCATCAGATTCTACAAAGAGATCAGAAAAGTCGGCAGAGACAACAGAAGCTACAACGATTTCAAAGATGCCAAAATCTGATTCTTAGACCTCCAATCTCTGCAAACAAAAGTTTATCTTTCATTGTACTCAAATGTAAAATGCCTCTGGCATATTTCTAAATGAAAGAAATTTCGAGGTATTGTTTAACCTCTGTCTTATCTAACTTAGCCTAACTAAACACAAAGTCAAATTTTTATTTTTCACTACTTAGGGGGAGATTGTTAGCTTCAATCTTCCTAATCATAGAAATACTTAGAAGTAGTGAAAAATAGGCTAAGTATAGAAAAGCCTCTCACAGAGGCTCTGCCACTTCTTCCAGAAGATCAAGTCCAGAAAGCCACAGAAGCTACAGAGGTAATCACAGAACCTCTGTAGTGCGCAAGAAGAAGATCAACTCGGAAACAAGTGGACTGCTCCACAGAAGGTCAGACCATAGAACCTCTGTAATGCCTTACAGAGCCTCTGTGGTCTGCTATGAAGACTTGGAAGATATTACTGGATACGTTCATCAACTTGCATGGAAAAGTACTGTCAAAACACGTGTCAAGCTCTGAGTGGACTCAATAGGGCATGGTACAAAATAGACGTCTGCGCCATTTAATGCATTTACCAATAGTACATCTGCTCCATTAAATGCGCATGGCTCAAACAACTGTTCACACCATCCAGTTCACTATTCATGCCGTAAAAGGAACAGTGACCTTCTTCATAGTCTTCTAAGAGTAGTATAAAAGGAAGTCTCATGTTGAGATCTCCAAAGAGAACGAATACACAAGGAATCACTAATACTCTCAAGCTTTATTGTCAAATATCTGAGTGTTATATTCTCACACACACCAACAGTTCTTAATCTGTTCTTCGTGTTCTTATTATATATTGAATAACAGTAACTGTTCAAGAAATCCTTTTTATTCCTTACTGTTTTCTTTATATATGTGCGTTCTAATATCTATCAAACATATCTGTTAGTTTAATACGCTTCCGCATCAAACTCTAAACTCCACTAACAGATTGTTAATCTTGATTAAGTGTATCTGGGTTCCAACAGCGATGACTTGAGCTTTTCTTTGAGTGTTCTTGAGTATTGCTTCGGTTGTTAATCGTCGGATATTCGATGTGTATCGGATGTTAACTGATGATCCTTGATGTGAAGACTTAGCTTGGTATTTATAGTCTTCGCGTTATTGATTAGCTCCATTAATGCTTTGATCAACGGCTACAACGGCTGGAAACGGTTGCCGGAGTGATTATCCATGATGATCTTCGTCCGTTACGGCTATCGATCGTTGATGGTTACGTCGGTTATATCCGTTGCTCTTTAATGACTTTGACTCCTGCATTAAACACTTAACAAACGTAATAGTCATGGTGAACGTTAGCTTTGGTCGAGGTCGCACGTCTTTATACAATAGTCGTGTGGATCGGGCGACGCTATGGTCGAGCGTCGTAAGGGACTCTCGATTTATATTTTATGAGGGACGACGATGGTGTTCTAGGTCTTTGTCGAGACCTTATCTTAATACAAGATATAGTCCCTAATCATACGTCTTACCTGTTCTGGTCGTGGTCGAGCGACGTGATTTTTTGCCCAAACAGACACGTTAATTGAAGGAAATTCAAACTCGAAAGCCTTTTGATTTGGATCCATCGAATAATATTTGAAGGTTATTAGAAGAATCTTCAAACTTCAAATTTCTGGAGATGACAGACTTGAGGAGAAGAAAAAAGATTACTGATCAAAAGCATGTTATCGTTCAATGTATAATCTTCAATTTAGTTGATAGATATGGATAAAACTGAATTCTTGATTTGAGTTTGGATTGGAATGAAATCCCGATCAGTTAGGATGTTGTTAATGCCAAAAATCGCACCAAAGGGACAACTTAAGGTCGATGTGGACTTTAACAACTAAAGAAAAGAATCTCTCGACAAAGCGTGCGACGAGGATAAAATAAAGAAACAAGGGATTTGATGACGCAGGAAAAACCTCAAACGAGGAAAAAACCTGCGGACGACAGTGGGTGTCGTCGCTATACTATGGTCGCCAATCAGGGGCGATGTCCTTGGTACTGGCGTCGGTCGTACGATGATTACAATACAAATGAAGGAAAAGCTTTGAAATGTAAAGTACAAGTGTTTGAATGTAAAAACAGGTGTTGGTCGTGTGTGAATACAAAGTGTGAACTTTTGGTCGAGGGCGGTTTGTCGTGCGTCGAGAGCGATACTTGAGCTTTCGTTCGAGTGTTCTTGAGTTCGCTGTCAGGTTCTGGCTTTCAGTACTTGATCTCCAGAGTTTGAATGTTCTTTGCTATGAGTTTGGATGATTTTCTCTGCTGTTTGGTGATGTTCGCTGATGTATACTGGATGTTAACTGATGTCCCTGAAATGAGGCTTTAGCTTGTCTTTTATAGTCTTCGCGTCATTAATTAGCTCCATTAATGATTTGATCAACGGCTACAACGGTCTCCGGAGTGATTATCCATAATGCTCTTCGTCCGTTACGGTTGCTTGTTGTTAATGGCTTTGACTCCTGCATTAAATACTTAACAAACGTAACAGTCAAGGTTAACGTTAGCTTTGGTCGAAGGTGTAATGATCTTACGTGATGGTCGTACGGGACGAGCGATACTATGGTCGTGCGTCATGGGAGACGTACGACTTACCTTTAACGGGAGACGACAGATGTTTTCTGGGTTCTTGTCGAGACCTTATCTTAATGCAAAATTTGGATTATAACGTGCGTCTTACCTACTCTGCTCTGGTCGTGGTCGTACGACGTGATTTTTTCCCCAAACAGATGTCAACTGCGATATTTTTTAGATTTAATGTCAAATACGATTAGGATAGCAATGAAACTGAAAAGTCATTAATACCCTTATTAATTAATAATTAATGATTAATAAATAAAAATTTAATCTAATAAATGATTGGTCAGGATTCTTTCTTGCCTTCTCGCATATGGTATCACTTATCGCATGATCCTCCCTCTATATATATTTATATATATATATATATGAGAGGTGTACACCATTCAAGCTCAAAGGTAATGTGAACTACTAGCATGAAACGGTCATTTCATACTCATTTTTCTGCCAAAAAGTATTTCGTTGATGCATGCTCTAAAAATCCATTGATCCTTTTATGTCTTATATTTTCTTTCATTTTATTTTTCATTACTTATGGACACGTAATATCTCGAGTTTGGGGTGTGATAACCCTCACCTTTTAGAGTTATTCACATTTTATAAATCCTTCTAACCCTTTTTATACGTATATGACCCTTTCACATTTTCTTTGGTCTAAATGGTTCATAAGGATGAGAAAACATGGAAGATTCATAATTGTTTATTTGGACCAACATTCTGGCTACAAGTGTCATCACTGTGGTGACATCGACTGCAAATATTGTCAAGTGATTTGGTAGCCAAAAATGGTGAAACTGAGGGCTAGTCATGATAAGAAGTCAAATATGATCATTCATGGAAGAAGAGAAGAAATGGAAAAAGAGGTTCAATACAAAAGAAGGACAAAAACAACAATGTGAGGTTCGTTTCAAGGTCAGGTTCTGTTGAAAACATAAGTAAATAATTCCAATCTTGACATTTAGAACAAACAACTAACTTAAGTTATTTTGTGGTTTTGTATATTACGATATTACGAGGGATGTTTTTGATAAGTTGGTGAAAGGTATTGTAGGTTCCCAGATTCACGTTGCATCACTTAAATGGTAATAACATATACAGCGGAAGCATTTAAATATAAAGCCATTAAAGTGGGTGAATGTGTAACTGATATTGTAGTAGTGAGAATCAAATATAGAACAGGATAATGATAACAACATCAAGTAAGAAACGCTGCTCGTATATTGATAATGGATAACACCAAGAACAAGATCAATGGTGTATCCTGAAATCTCACAGGGAACAATATCGTACGGAGGTAGTGCTCGGGATTACTGCAGTGTGTGCTTAAACAATTGTGGAAAACTATTCTTCCAAAAGCTTACAATCGTTTGTTCCACTACCTCTCTATTTATAGCCCTGATAAAGTGTAGACGGTGTACTATCGTGCCCTAGAATGACACGTGGAAAGCGTGTCTCCTACTTTTAGGGCATACGTGGAAAGTATGGACACTTGTCTAACACTTAAGATTTCATACGAGACTTAGGCTTCACAGAGGTCTTCACTTTACCAGAGCTCATAGACCAGAGCTCTGTTGGTCTTCGAATTGTGAACAGTTCTTCTGTTGATCTTCTGTCAGAGCTCTGTTGGTTCCATCAGAACTATGTTGAGTTCTGTTGGTCTTCTTGTTGCTTTTCTTCTAAGTCTTCTGCTGCATCTCTGATGGTCTTCTGACTTGATAATATTTTCAACACTTTTACATTACAGACACTTGGGGCTAACAATCTCCCCCTAAGTATTGAAAATAAAAAAATTTAAACAGATATGTAAACAAAAAGAACAGAGAACATTTACCTCTGTTAGCCTTTGTACTATTCTTCTAAGATATTACAATGCAGGGTAAGAAATAGTACAATTATGCATAGTTATCTCCCCTAAGAATTCTGTCGAATCTTCTGATTAGTATACGGAAGTCCAGCATTAGATCAATCTGGTTGACGAAGAGTTTCTGCTGTTCTTCTGGACACTTGTTTCTTTGGAGATCTTGGATTATGTTCTTGAGATATACTAGCGACTCACTTGAGTACTTGTGGGCTTCAGCAGCTCTGATGGCCTTCTTTGTGCCCTTCTGTCGGCAGACAAAGACTGGAGGATCTTCTACTACGGCTCCAGTTCTGTAATGGCCATAACCCTCAAGGTTTTCATTTGGTGGTGCAATCGCTAGTTTCTCTACTTCAAACTCTATGCCTAGCTGGAAATCGATCTGTATTCTGAGATTGATGTGCTCTTGCATAGCGAATTTGACTTCTGGTAGCGCAGTTCTTGCTGGTGTGTATCTTTCTGAGAAGTTCAAACAATAGGCATGTAGTGTGATCATGTCGTATGGGTTCAGAAGGACAAGATCATTTTCATTGAAGAGTTCATTTCTGCCTTCTGTTGACTCAACACTATACTCATGGTAAACGACTCTGTCATGTTGAAACTTCTTGTGCTTGATGTCCAAGATTCTGCGAATACCGAAGTTTATGTTAATGGCTCTGTTCAGATTTGACTTGGTTTGGATGAACTTTAGCCTTGATTCAGAAATGGTGTTTATTCTGATTGGGTTTAGGTATGGGTTAATGGGTACGACATTGACAGGGATGATGTCTCTGTCAGCATATAGAAATGCATATATCATTTCTAAGGCAGGTTTTTCGGTGTGATGGGTAGAGGTTTCTCGGTTCTGCTATAGTATTATTGGGTTTGGGTCATCGTGTGTTTCTTCCATAAGTATGTCGATGTGAGCAGATTCTTGAGTAGCTTGAGGTTGGGCTTGGCTTGTTTGTCCTTCAGCAGAGGATGGGTCTGTCCTCTCTGGTTCTTTTCTTGGAGATGTAGGAGGGGTGTCTAGACAGATGATCTCTGGTGGTTCTTGTGTTGACTCTTCTGTTGGTTTGACGACTCTATCTTTGAATATGTAGTCGAATGCCACCACAGTCATTTCTGGCATGAATTCCTCTGTTATCCCCTTAACTCCTCTTTATGTAGCCTCTGCCTCAGTTTTTTCTGTTGCTTTCCCTTTACTCTTAGCTTCTCTCTCTCTTTCAACCTCTTTCTCTTTCTCTGCCTCTTTCTCCTTCTCTTTCTCCTTCTCCCCCTTTTGTTGTTCTATGGACTCACCCATCTGACTATCTGAATGACCTTCTTGAGCATCTTCAAAATCATCATCAACGTCAGAAGCGTCAATTCGAGCAGCTGTTGGTGAGGGCGGAACATCAAACTTCAGATCGGCTTTGTATCTCTTGCTTGAAGGTTCTCCTGCAGGTGCTTCTTTTGCAGGTCTTTTCGATGTAGAGGTAGCCTGTAAAAGAGTGTCAGAAAAACTTGAGGCTGCCTTCTTCATTGCATCCTCTACCTCTGTTGCGGCACTTCTGATCTCTTCTACTTGATCTTCAAAGTTAACTTTGTGAATATCAAGAGATGCTTTCACGTGTTGTTCTGTCGCTTGGGCTTTCATCACAAATTTGGATGAAATTGACATCATTCGACTAAGAACTGATCTTCTGAAATCTCCCATTTGGCCAACTGTCATGGGTAAGTCATTTGGGTTAGGGCTGGAGATGTTGAGTGGAGTAGCAGATGATGTTGTTGCTTCTTTGATGGATTCCTTAACAGAGTTGGTAATGATCTCTGTCAAGGTTCTGACGTTAGATTCTGATAGGATAACTGTAGGGATGGGAAGGGTTCTGTTCATCTGAGCGTTGTGGTGCTCTGTCATGAGTCGCTTTAGCTCTGTTAGATCTGTCGAGGTCTTTTTAGCTTCTTCTGCTCTGACTGTTTTCAGCTCTACTATCTCTGTTGTCAGCTTGGCAATCTCTTCTCCTCTGATTCGTTCAGACTCTGTTCTGAGTGCTTCAGCCTCGGCATATTTCTGAGTTATCTCTGCATGTTTGTTAGAGATATGTTGTAATTCCTCTTTAAGAAGAGCATTCTCCTTGCGAATCAGCTCCTCCTTCTGTTCATTGATAAGTTTATACTCATTCAAGGAGTTGTTGATACTATCATAGAAGCTTTCGAACTCTGCTCTTGTGACAGTGTCAACGGGGGCAACCTTGGTTCCAACACATGGATCCAATTCTGCCTCGAGTTCAGAGGCGCCTCCGTCAAGAGTTGTTTTGATGTTGGCTCTTGGAGGACTTCCACCTGATCCTTGATGTTCCCTTTGAGGGGAAACAACTACAGGTGTTCTGAACAGAGTTTCCTCTTCCAGCTCAGGTTCTGAAGAAGGAAATCTGATGTGATGAGAAGAGTTTGGATCAAGCAAAGTCTTCCCTTGTTCTACTATGGTCTCCCATTGTCCCTGAGTCGGACAGATGCTACGTGAGATTACAAAGATCTCTGGTCTATTTTGTGTCATGTCTATATGAGCCACAGAGGCATCATTGTGTGGAGGTGACCTATTGATGTTCTGGGGCGAATGAACATCACTACCAAAGATAGCTTCCCCGGGTTCATGCATAGCAGAGGCATGAAGAGTTGCTTCTGGTGGTTCTTGCTGGTTGGGGTTCGAGGTGTGCACCTCTGTTTCAATAATCCTTTGGTCTTGATCACCATGATTAGATTGTGTGGTAGCACTGGAATTTTGGTTAAGGATACGCTCAGGTGTGCTCTGTTGAACATCTTTTTCTATCCTCACATTCTCCTCGGCTCCAACGGCTGTAGAACTCTCTGGATTCTCTCTGTCATTTCCCTCTTTCTCACCACTATCAGAGGAAATGGTTTCCACCTCTGGTGTTTCCTGAACTTCCTCATGGACAACCTCCCTAGGAGATGCTCTGGCCTCTACTTCCTCCTGCATCACTCTAGAGGAAGACCCCACTTCGGGTGCTCTTACCTCTGGTCTGTTAGCTTCCTCTCCTATTTCCTCACTCAAGCTCTCGAATGAAGGCTCAGATCCTAAGTATGATGGGGTTCTCACCTCAGGTTCTTGAGGTTGAGCAGCACTCTGATAGTTTTGAATAGAGATGTGGTCTTGAGCGATAAGATCAAGCATTGTACCTGGAATTCTTCGAATGAAGGGATATTCGCCTGATGTAGTGGGAAGGAATTTGGACATTACCCAAACAGGTGTGGAGCGTCCCTGATGAGTTAATTCCAGTCTGTCGAAGGCTCTTCTAATTACCAAACTGATAAAACGAGGAAACTTGATCATCTTTAAGAACTTGTGAGTTCCAACAACTCCTCCTCTTGCGATGGATGAGGTCTTTGTGTTAACAGCGACAAGAAGATCGTTGTATAGTATGCTGGCGTAGTCAAAATTCCGGTTAAAGAACAATCCATACATGATCTGTAGGATTTCTGTTGTTGCTTGGTCTTGACTACCAGATTTGCTGGTCAGGGTTCTGTTCAAGGTGGAGAACATGAAGTTGCACATAGTGGGTAGATTATGTCTTTTAAATTCTCCTATCCTATTCAGATCTTTGTTGTAACCCAATAATTTCATGATGTCAAGAAGAACAGCTACTTTTGGTGGTTTCTCATAGGCTTCTATTCCTAGCTGTCTTTTGGTCTTCATTCTGAAGATTCTTCTTAAGGTGCTTGCACGAATGCGGATTGTTCCCGCTCCTCCATTTCTCGAGTTGACACTCCCAACAATCCCATCTTGTTCTTCTATGTAATGGCACGTGGTCCACCATTGTTGGACGTAGATTGCAGGAAGATGGTCATCGAATTCTGTTAGGGCTCTAAACATTTCAGAGTTCCTGAAAAACTCAATAAAAATATGATATAGGGGTAGATAGAGTCCTGGAGTGGGATCAAATCTATAGTTGTTGTCAGCAAACTCGTAAGGAAGAACAATGATTTCATCAGTGGGTTCTATTCGGCTAGAATCAGTAGAGTTTTGAGGTTCCGCCATTGTTGCAGGTTTGGGGTTTTCTTGAAGAACACATAGGATTTTAATAACGGATGGAAAGGTGAAGGGTTTTTGAAGGGTTAAGGAAGTTTAAGAATGAAATAGGTCAAGGAGATGGATATTTATAGTCAAAACATGTGGTTGGGTAATCGTCGTAGGTACTGTAGGCACTCGAGTGTCAGAAGGTGGAGTGGCCTGAACAGTGTATCGTGGGAACAGCTAGTGGTTTAGCTTTCAATTAGAGAGTGCCACGTGGATTTTGTTCTGACCACTTTCGTGCAAGTAAACCGTCGCGGTTAGAGATGTGTGGGTGACAAGTGGTTGACGCTTGGAAATAACCCGCACCTCTGATGACGTTACTTCTGATGATGTGGCATAGAAACTGACAGAGCTCTGTTGGAGCTATGCAAGTTTTGCCTCTGATGAGTAACCATTTTCCATTCTTTTCAAGTATCCCTTTGGTGTTTCACCTTTACCCAAAATCATTTAACATTCTGTATCTGATGTGGAAATGGCCAAAGAACGAGAACATAACTGACTCAGAAATTTCACAGAGTTCTGGTGAGAATCAACAGAGGCTCTGGTGAAATATCAGAGTTCTGGTAAGTTCTTGACATTATCAAAGGATTTTCATCAGAACAGGTTTTCCCTCTTTCTTCAAAAAGATTTTTCTTTTCAGAACAAAGAGCAAAGTCATTTTGATTTGAAAAATATTTGACTTGCTCCCCCTAAATCCATGCACAAAATATAAGCTCCCCCTTGAAATATGAGCAAAATTTAAAAAAAACATTTACAAAACAAGAGATATATATACAGACAGATTCACTAAGCTTGTTGAAAAAATATGCGTGACAGAGTTCTGGTGAACATCAGAGACTCTGTTGAACTATCCTACCCCAACTATTTGACAGAGCTCTGTTGGAACATCAGAGGCTCTGTTGAGTTTGAACAGAGTTAGGAGGACATGTTCAGCATACCCAGTTTGTTGATTAAGAAGACAAATCTCCTTTCATCAAGGGCTTTTGTAAACAAGTCAGCAAGTTGGAAGTCGGTTGAAACAAAATACATTTCAATCGTCCCTTTTTCAACATGATCCTTTATGAAGTGGTACCTTATGTCGATATGCTTTGTGTTGGAGTGCTGAACTGGATTAGCTGTGATTGCTATGGCACTCTTAGAGTCACACAGAATTGGAATTTTTCCATACTCCAGGCCATAGTCTTTGAGCTGGGTTTTCATCCATATCACTTGAGAGCAACAACTAGCAGCAGCAACATATTTTGCTTCTGCTGTAGAAGTTGATACGCAATTCTGTTTCTTGGATGTCCAACTCACCAATTTTTCACCAAGTAATTGGCAGCTACCAGACGTACTCTTTCTGTCATTCTTGCATCCTTCGTAATCTGAGTCTGTATATGTTACAAGCTTGAAACCAGAATTAAGAGGATACCAGAGACCCAAGAATTGAGTCCCTTTAAGATATTTAAATATGCGCTTGACAGCAGACAAATGAGATTCTTTAGGATTTGCTTGAAATTTGGCACGGAGACAGGTTGCAAACATTATATTAGGTCTGCTAGCAGTTAAGTACAGAAGTGATCCTATCATGCCTCTGTAGTTCTTGACATCTGTAGGTTCACCATTAAGGTTAGAGTCAAGTTTAACTCTAGTGGCAATAGGAGTTTTCATTGGATTTGAATTGTTGAGCTTGTATTTTTTCAAAATATCAGAGATGTATTTCGATTGACTTATAAAAGTCCCTCTGATGGATTGTTTTACTTGTAAACCAAGGAAGAATGAGAGTTCTCCCATCATGCTCATTTTGAATTCACTTTTCATCAAATCCTCAAACCTATCACAGTACTCTTGTTGAGTAGACACAAAAATAATGTCATCAACATATATTTGCACCAGAAGTATATCATTCTTATACCTTCTAAAGAATAGAGTTTTATCGACATTACCTTTCTCGAAGTGATTTGTCAACAGAAAGCTGGACAGAGTTTCATACCAGGCTCTGGGAGCTTGCTTAACGCCGTACAGAGCTTTGTCTAACTTGTAAACGTGGTCTGAAAACTCTGAGCTTTCAAAACCAGGTGGTTGCTGGACATAAACTTCCTCTTGTAGTTTGCCATTCAGAAAGGCAGACTTTACATCCATCTGATAGACCTTAAAACCTTTGTTAGCAGCATAGGCTAAGAAGATTCTGATGGCTTCTAGTCTAGCCACAGGAGCAAAGGTTTCGTCATAGTCGATACCTTCTTCTTGGCAATATCCTTTTGCAACCAGACGGGCTTTGTTTCTGATGATAATCCCATCTTCCTTTTTATTCCTAAACACCCAGTTGGTTCCAATGGCCGCTTTGCCTTTTGGAAGTGGAACCAAGGACCAAACTTTGTTTCTTTCGAATTCTAGAAGCTCTTCTTGCATAGCTTCGATCCAGTTTGGGTCTTCAAGGGCTTCAGAAATCTTCTTCGGCTCAATTATGCTTTAAAAGTTTACAAAGAAAGCTTCATTGATTGTGGCCGATCTCGTCTTCACACCATCTTCAGTAGCACCGATAATTTGATGTTGAGGATGATCCTTTGTCCATCTTGTCATTGGGGCATGGACAACAGGAGGGGTTTGTGCTTCTGATGGGAAAAGACGATCTTCAGAATCAGAGCTCTGTGGCACACAACTCTGGAGAGTGGCCTCATTGCTCTGTGAAGGTGATCTTTCAAATAGGGAATCTCTGCCAATATTGGTTAGCAGAGGTGATGATGGCTCTTGAATAGGTTCTCTTTGTGGTTCCTCATTTCTCTGAATGACACCTATAGATAGAGAAGTAGATGGTGAAGTATTGGAGGGACCAGTAAGAGTTGTACCAGTCAGATTATGTTTTGTTGAATTCTGAGCTTGGTCGCCTCTGTTGATGTTGACACAGGAAACATCATCATAGAAGAAATCACCGAACACAAGATTGATATCATCTTCACTTGTTTTTGAAGAACTTGGCTTCTTCTGTTCTGTGTGTGTCCCCTCTGTTGATTTGCAATCAGAGGCACTTGATGTACTTTCATCAAAGGACACATTAACGCTTTCTTGAATGACACGGGTTCTGGTGTTGTAGACTCTGTAGGCTTTAGAGGTTAAGGAATAACCAATAAAGATTCCTTCGTCCGCCTTTTTGTCGAATTTACCCAGCTGTTCTCTGTCATTCAAGATGTAGCACTTGCATCCAAAAACATGAAAATATTTCACATTTGGCCTTCTATTGTTGATGAGTTCATAGGGAGTCTTTTTAAATCTTTTTACAATGACAGCTCTGTTTTGGGTAAAACAGGCTGTTGAGACTGCCTCTGCCCAGAAGTTGATGGGAAAGACAGAACCGGCCAACAAGGTTCTGGCGGCTTCTACCAGAGTTCTGTTCTTTCTTTCCACTACACCATTCTGTTGTGGAGTTCTGGCAGCTGAGAAGTTTTGGGAGATTCCTTCTTCTGAAAGATAGGCATCTATTCTTGCATTTTTGAATTATGTCCCGTTATCGCTTCTTAACTTTTGCACTTTCAATCCTAACAGAACCTGTATCCTTCTCAACAAACTTATTAGAATTTCTGGGACATCAGATTTTACTCTGATGAACTCAATCCAAGTATATCTAGAAAATTCATCAATTAGCACAAGAATATACTTCTTGCCCGACATACTTTGCACAGAGATAGGACCACAGAGATCCACGTGAAGCATATGCAAAGGTCTGGGACAACTATGATCACTCTTAGTTCTGTGTGAAGGTTTTTTCATCTTACCCAATTCACATGCAGAACAGAGATGGTCTTTGTCAAATTTCAGCGGAGGAAGTCCTTTTACTAGCTTTAATTTCACGAGCTTGTCAAGGTTTTGAAAATTCAAATGGGCAAATCTTTTATGCCAGATCCAGGCATCTTCATTTTTCAAAGACACTAAACAGAGTTTTTCTGTTGTAGAGTTTTGGTTAGGATTGAAATTCATTTTATAAAGATTGCCTTTTCTGTAGGCTCTTAAGAGTTCTTGACCAGACTCGGAAAGCAACAAAGAACAGTACTTCTTCCTAAAATTGACATCGAACCCATGATCACAGAGTTGACTTATGCTAAGCATATTATGGTTTAATCCTTCAACATAAGCAACCTCAGAAAATGAAACACCACCATTGATTAAAGTACCGTAGCCTCTAATCTGTCCGCCATTATCTCCTCCAAAGGTTACTGCACTTCCATTTTTGTTCTTGAAAGAAGTAAGCAGCTCCTTATTCCCCGTCATGTGCCTTGAGCATCCTGAATCTAAATACCAGATCTGCACGTGAGGTTTCTGCAAGACAGATTAGTTTCTTTTAGGTACCCATTGCATAATGGGTCCTTTCTTGTTAGACTTAGGTGGGTTACCAGACTTTCCTTCAGGCTTTTCATTCTTTGATGATGTGCCAGATGGTTTTTTTCTGTGCATTCTGAACAGTCTTGGGATTTTTTCTTTGAGACGACTGATTCAGAACACAGTGGGGACCATTCATATGGTTCTGTAATTGTAACAGAAGTTGAATACATTTGCATTTGATAGAACATGAAAGTTGATGCAAATTGTTGTTTTTATTCAAAAACTGTTGTTTGAAGGGAGTTTGATTTTGAAAAACTTTAGGACCAGATGTCTTTACATACATTCTGTCCCGTGACGGCTTTTTGAAATTGTTGTTTCTCGGAGCAAACTCTCTTGACACAAAGCTGTTTTTCTTTTGATTTACAACAGGTGCAGGAATAGATTGGTTATTGACTTTCCATTTTCCTTTCTGCTCTATTGTAAATTTGACTTGATCATAGGCGTATGGAACTGAGGTATAGTCTTCATGAATAATTTTAGCTTTCCCTCTTTTCTTCTCTTCTATCTCATTAGAAGAGAGAATTTTGATACCCTTATTTTTCAAATTTGGCAAAGGTATAAATCTGTTCTGTTTCTTAAAGAATGAGACATTTTTCAGAGATCCAGATTCAACAATTGCCTGTTTAGGTTTGTGTAAAGCAGTCTTAGGAGCACAGAAAATTTGCTCATCTACCTCAGAGTCAGAGTCACTGTCAGAGCACAGAAAGTCTCTGGTGGCTCTGGTATAGGTGTTAGACTCTTTGGGTATCTCAGAGTTGTCAGCTTTGGTGGATTTGAATTTTCTTATCTTGGGTTTTAAAGCATCACAAGCAGCATTTTCTTCAATAACTTTCAGAATATCCTCTTCAAAAGTTGTTCGTAAGGTTTCAGAGGATGGAGAGAAGACTGGGGCTCCAGGATTGAGTTCTCTCAGTGTTGTAGCACAAGAGGGTCCTGCAATAGAAGCAACAGACTTCTATTCCTTGAAAGAATTGAAGTTAAAGATTTCTTTCGGATCGAGACTTTTGATAGAATCAGTAAGCTTCATTTCAGCTCTTCCCTGATCAAGAATAAACTTTTCAGATGGTTTTGTAACCTTTTCCTGATTCAAGGAGTCATAGCTGATATTCCTTAAGCTGAGTCTCTTTGCCTTTGTAAAATCTGATATTTTGGCTCTTTTGTAAACAGTAGTTCCGGAGATCACATCCTCTTGCATTTTTCCAATAGAGAAGGCAAAGGGATAAGATGCCTTTATCCTTCTTTTGTATGGAACAATGTCATTAAACCCTAGACCTTGCTTGTCCTCTTGAGAATTGATCTTGGTATACACATTTTGTGTGTCCTGGTATTTTTTGATTAAAATCTCCTTTTTCTGCAGGGATTGATGTAAAATTTCCCTTTCTCTTTGAAAATAGTCTTTTAAAGCAACAAAGTTTAATCGTTCATTTTCAGATTTAGCAACTTCTTCAGCTTTTTGTTTCAAAATATCTTCACTCTTTAACCCTTTTTGAAAACGTGCTTTCTTTCTTTTGTTGTAAGACTTCTAGCTCAAATTTCTCTTTGAATATTTCTTCCTTTTCTTGTTCCAAGAGAGTTTTCTCTCTCTCTTGTAGAAGGACAGATCCTTCTGAGCTAGCTTTCTTAACTCTTTTTCCTCAGAAAGTTTTTGTTTTAAGAGTTGGAACTCTTCAGTTAGCAATGCCACATGCATCTCAAGTTCTGAGTCAGACTTGGATTCAGAGGAATATACCTTGGCACTGGGTCTGGTGGTCTCCAGCGCTCTGATGTCTGGCTCTATTACGGTTAGAGCAAATGCATGAGCTATATCTTCTTCTTCAGACCTTTCTATTCTTCCTCCGGTCATCCAATCAACTTCTCCCAGACTTCCATCATCCACAGCAACAATGGCTTGCTCTGGTTCATCGTCAGAGGATGAATCTGAGATCCAATTCTCCATCTCAGCAACATAGCTTCTTTCTCTGTAGTTGTACTTGTATTTATTCTTGTAATAATCTTGATCTTTTACAAGTTTTCCTCTACAATTAGCAGAGAAATGGCCAGGTTTGCCACATCTAAAACAACGTCCATCATTCTGATTGATGGGTTGGGCAGCATCAGCCTTCTGTGGAGCAGCATTGAACTTCTGTTGAGGTTGATGTCTCTGTTCTGTCGGAGCTCTGTTGTATTGGTTCTGTTGTGGGGGCGCAGCATAAACTTTGTTCTCATCTTTCTCATATCTACCTCTTCTGTCGAATGCTCTGTTGCCAAATCTCTTATTAAATTGTTGAGTGATTAATGCAAGAGATTTAGCAAACGCATTTATATCGTCATCCTCATCTGATGAGTTTTCTTCAGCATCACTTTCAGCTACCAAACTCTTCTTACCCTTCTTCTTCTTGCCTCTGTAGAACTCTCTCTGTTGGACTTTCCTTATGTGGATTTCTTTGATTCAGAAACTAACGCAATAGGTCCTGCAATGGTGGATTTGCCTTTTTGCTTGACAACATCCTTCTCTTGTGCGGCCAGAGTGCCATACACATCAGTAAGAGACCATGCATCTAGATCCTGGTTAGCTTGTAAAGACATGGACAGATTCAACCATTCATCATTCAAACTTTTCAGGAACAAAACATTGTTATCTTCCTTCGACCTAACAACCCCACACTTTCTATATTTGTTTATCAAAACATTGAATCTGTTGTAGGTTTGTTGTAAGGTTTCCTCAGGAAGTGCCTTGAAATCGTTGTATTCATTTATACATTGGGTCCTTCTGTTCTTTTGGGTTTTGATACCACCCTCAAGCTGATTAAGAAGTTGATCCCAGATTTCTTTAGCAGTAACACATGAATCTAGTTCTTGAAATATTTCATTAGGAATGGCCATAATCAGAAGTCTAACTGCTTTTAGATCATTTTCCATTTTTAATGTCTCTTCATCAGTGAACCCGGTAGCTTTGGGTTCAAGGTGAGCAGGAATCTCAGCAGTAGTTTGTGTTGCGGGTACACGTGGAACCAAAACCATGGGTTTGAATGGTCCATCCGTGACAGAACGCATTAAATCTCTGTCCATCCCATCAAGGAAGTTAACCATCCTAATCTTCCATTGAGGATATTCATCTCTCAGAAGAGTAGGAGGTTTGGTCAGAGAACCAGCAGTATAAATGGCATTGATATTGTTATTAGCCATTTAAAAAAAACAGAGTATGAAAGTTTTCAAGGGTTTTAAACTAAAGTAATCTGAAAGTTTGATGACCAGTGACCAATGGAATAGTAACTTGAGTAGATAAGATCTTTACATTAGACTTTGAAAGCTTAAGATGACATTAAATAAACTCTGAAAAACTTGAAATAAACTTTAAATAGTAAAAACAGAGTATATTGAAGCTTTGAGACACACACTTAATCAACAACTGTGAATCAACCTTGGTAGATTGGATGCCTTGATTTGAGCAAATCAAGCAAGCTCTGGTACCAATTGTAGGTTCCCAGATTCACGTTGCATCACATTAATTGTAATAACATATACAGCGGAAGCATTTAAATATAAAGCCATTAAAGTGGGTGAATGTGTAACTGATATTGTAGTAGTGAGAATCAAATATAGAACAGGATAATGATAACAACATCAAGTAAGAAACGCTGCTCGTATATTGATAATGGATAACACCAAGAACAAGATCAATGGTGTATCCTGATATCTCACAGGGAACAATATCGTACGGAGGTAGTGCTCGGGATTACTGCAGTGTGTGCTTAAACATGTGGAAAACTATTCTTCCAAAAGGTTACAATCGTTTGTTCCACTACCTCTCTATTTATAGCCCTGATAAAGTGTAGACAGTGTACTATCGTACCCTAGAATGACACGTGGAAAGCGTGTCTCCTACTTTTAGGGCATACGTGGAAAGTATGGACACTTGTCTAAGACTTAAGATTTCATACGAGACTTAGGCTTCACAGAGGTCTTCACTTCACCAGAGCTCATAGACTAGAGCTCTGTTGGTCTTCGAATTGTGAACAATTCTTCTGTTGATCTTCTGTTAGAGCTTTGTTGGTTCCATCAGAACTCTGTTGAGTTCTGTTGGTCTTCTTGTTGCTTTTCTTCTAAGTTTTCTGCTGCATCTCTGATGGTCTTCTGACTTGATAATATTTTCAATACTTTTACATTACAGATACTTGGGGCTAACAGGTATGGATGGCGCTGCAAAGGAAAAGGGAACCAAGGACTAAATGACAATTACTCGTTGTATAAAAGGATTGCTTTCCTCAGTTTAGGGTTAGAAATCAGAGTATAATTTTTCTCTCTTTTGAGTCATTGCTATCATATGGAAGTCGTCTCCTTATTTTAGTTTCTTAGGGTTTTATACTTTATATTTATTCAAATCTCTTGAAGAAATTATATGAGTATGAGTGTGATGTAGTGAGGATTTTTCTTGTAAGTAATATTGTTTGTTCAAATTCAATAAATGTTTCGGTTTATGTTTTATAAGATGGTATCAGAGCAATATGGTAATATTTCCGGTGATCTGCTTCTCTTCGACATCGGCGTCTGAGCAACACGGTAATATTTTTGGCGATCTGCTTCTCGTCGACATCGGTTTCTGGTATGACTTATCCTCACCTAGCACTCTCTTATTTTCGGTGATCTGCTTCTCGTCGACATCGGTTTCTGGTATGACTTATCCTCACCTAGCACTCTCTTGTTCTTGATGTTACACTGACTCGTATGGATCCTGGTTCGTTGTAACCTCTGTCCGTTGAGTTCAGTTCTCTTATATCATTTATGGTCTGAGTTCTTTCTTGTTACTTGTTTTTTTTTCACTTTCGTTTCTGAGTCAAGACGAACTCTGGTACTTTTACCTTAGTTCCTTGATGTCACTCATATATTGTGACTGTTGTTTTCTCAGATCCGTTTTCTCTTTGTTTAAATCATATTGGTTCTGATTCCCTGAGTCATACATACCTCGCCTCTTTGAGACAATTTGTTGTTGATCTCAGTGGTTGTTTGGCTCGTGGATCTGCCTGTTTTAGGATCGATTCACTGGTTTGTTATGTTCATAACCTTTGGATTTGAACTCTGTAGTTCTGGTCCAGGTTATTCTCACTGTCATTCCCTTTTTTGCTTGTTACTGTGCACGAGACCTTTGGATCTGAACTCGGTAGTTCTGGTCCAGATATCGTCACTTCACTATCATCTCAATGTAACTCGACCACTCTAGATCCAGTTACATTTGTGGTTTTTTTGTCGATCTGGCTGTTCAGATCTGTGTGAGTTTGTTTTATTTCTTTTTCCTCTAGGCATTCATCTAGGGTTGTTGTTTGGGTTTCCTTGTTCATCACAGATCTGAGATCCTCTACTCTTTTGTTTTCAAAAATGGTTTTCCTTGTTCATCACAGATCTGAGATCCTCTACTCTCTTGTTTTCAAAATGTTTAGTTATTTTTTGGTTGTTTAACCTTCAAACTATGAGTTTATCTCAGATCTGAAATCTTCTACTTCGTTCAACTTTAAGTTTATCGCAGTTATGAGGTTATATTTTTATTTTTGTTTTCCCCAAAACATTTGTTGCAGATATAAGGTTTCTCTTCATTTTTTCAAAACTTATGTCCTTCTCGTCTCTGATCTGTGATCTCTCACATATATTTTGGATGGCATGCATCTCTACTCGGTAGTATTGATACATCAACATTCATTCCATTACTTCACTTGTGTAAATCTACCTTGTAAAGGGTTGTATCTCTACTGACTGTAGTTTTGATGCATTCCTTTATTTTTCATCCTCATATTGTTCTATTTGTAGAGTTACATAGTTCCCTCTCATATAACTCTGAGCTATGTTCTTGATACATAGTCTCAGGTTGTCGTAGTAGAGGTCTTCTCGCATATATTCTATTTCTTTCAAACCTTTTCTCTCAAGTATAGACTGATTAGAGTAGATCCAGGTTCTCTGTAACCTTGATCTATCACCAGTTCTATCTTGGTGTTTTTTTTGCTGTGGATCTGACCTTTTAGGGCCTCTTCACGGTGTAAATCTTTTAGATTTGTTGTACTTGTGTACATTATCTTACCTCCTACACTAGTTTAGTCACTGCATCCTTTTGTGTGATGATGAAGAACAGATCACTGGATCTGATCTAAGGACTCGTCATTTTGGATACATACACTAGTTTAGTCACTGCATCCTTTTGTGTGATGATGAAGAACAGATCACTGGATCTGATCTAAGGACTCGTCGTTATCTTAGATACATGCAGGTTCTGTTATCTTTAGTGTGATTTATATCAGTGTAGTCTATTAAACACTGTGCTCAAAGATCTTACTAGTTGTCCAGGTGTGGTCCCTCTCCTTTCTCTCTATGTGTTCGGGTTAAGTTTCTGCGTTGTACTCCTGTCTGGACTAGATCTGGTTTTCAGATCTTATGGTTTTTGTTTCCGCTGCATCTATACTTCTGATCTATGTTTTTTCTTTGGTTGAACATAAAGAACAATGAAGTTCTTTTAGTCTCTTGAGCATGACGATGCCTATGGTTCGTTGAAGAAACAAATATTTGAACGAGTTCTTACGGTGTTCTTCGTTTGCATCTTCTTCTTAATGCTCAAGAACAATAAGTTCCTACAATCTCTCTAGCGAAACCGTGGGTTTCTATCTGAGATTAAGGAACGAGTTCACTGTTTTTGTTCTGTTCTTGTTTGTGTGTTAGATCGACTTCAGATCTGTGATTAGGTTTTATTGCTCTATTTTTCGAATTCGTTTGAAGAAAACTTATCAGAAAACTCAGATCTGTCATTTTGTTTGGTTGAGGCTAAGGATACTCGCGATTTCTTGGTCAGGCCAAGGATATTTGTTTAAACGACAAGGATATTTGTTTTAGACGTTTTAAAAGACACTTTAAAAGCCGATCTGTAATTTTTTGCTCTGCTAGTATTGCAAAATATGTTATTTTAAGTTCAAATTACTTCAAGCAGATCAGACAAGATCGATCAGATCTGTTGTGGAAACCTCACAGATCTGGTTTCTTTTATTTGTTTAGATTTCGTCTGGTAAAGTTGCTGATTTGTCTGCATATATCTGATACGTTTTATATAAGCATGATCCATGCCTAAAATCTGTTTGAGATTTTTTTTAAGATCTATGATACAGAAGTGTCTTTTTGAAGCATATATTACGTTTTATCAAAAGGACAGGATCTTGGTTCTGTAACCACGGTTCTATGAGTGCACCGTTTCAGTTGTTCTTTTCTCGATCTATGTCTAGCGTTGCTTCAGATTTTTTTAAGTTATATACATTGCTCATATGGATCTAGGTTTTATAACCTTTGTTCTCTGAGTTCAGTTCTTCACCAAATCTGTAGTTGTTTACCTTTTCTTCGCTTAACCGAATGCTTAAACGAAGTTTTTTCTTTGAACTCGTCTTTCTAGACGGTTGTTCATCTCATGGATGTATGGATCCTGTCTTTCTAGACCTGGTCCGTTTCATCATTTTCATCATTCACCTTAGATTCGAACTCTTTAGTTCTTGTCCAGGTTCTTCATTCCTTCTCATAGTTTTATGTGAATCATCTCCTTAGATCTGCTGTAAATCAGATTTGAGTTCTTGTTGATTGGATCCTGACTCTAATAGTCTTGGTTCATCATCTTCAGTCTTTCATTGTCTTAGATCTATTTTTCGTTGTTCGTTATTTGTTCCTGAGATGTTCAGATCTTGACTTCATAGTTCTGGTTTGTTTATTGCAGTCTTCATATCGACAACAAAGGTTTATAGATCTAATCTCTTGTTTTTTGTTTCTGTCATCTGTGCTTGTCTATTGTTGCATGCACTCAGGGAGGTGTATGGTTATCTGTTATGCTAAAGCTAGTCCAAATCTGGTTCTGTAATCTGTTGATCTGCCTCTTTGTTACAGGCATTGTTTTTTTTTTGTTAATCTTCTTAGATTTGGTTACAATGGTTGTTTTCTTATGTACAATAGTGTGATTTGACCTCAGTAGGTCCAGTTACATTTTGTTTATATCAAATTGTGATCGAAGGTTGATTGTTGTTTGTTGCTGTTCATAACGAGATCTATCTAGATTATTAAGGGACAGTTTGATCAAAGTATATATATATATATATATGTATATATATACCTTTTTAAAACCTCTCAAGTCTAAAAATTAAGAGGTTTTCGGATTTAAGACTGTTTGATTTGTTTTACTGTTGAAGTCGAGTGTAACAACCCAAACAAAACAAAGCATGCAATTCTCATAAATAGAATTATCCCAAAAACGGGTCCCAAAATTTCTTACATAATATCAAAATCTGGTTGGCGGAAACAACCTACACAACTGCGAATAAATCTAAACTGAATAATAGTGTCACTATTGCTACCGCGCTTTTCACTAACCGCCCTGCTCACTTGTCAGAGCCTTTCGCTACCTGTTTCCCTGAAAAGGTTTTAATTTGAAAATGCGAGGGTTAGACCATGAGGTCTAGTGAGTCCCTCCTAACAGTTCTGAAAACAATTAAAACATGGTATAACTTACAATATAAAACATTCACATATCAGTTCATATAAAATCCTTCACGGTTAAGGTCCGCACCCATAAATTGGCACTCTGAAGTCACTCAAGAGTGACGACGAGTCAGTCTCATGCTGCCTTACAGGGTCACTCTTCCCATGGCATAAACGGGTCCTTCCTCCTGGCACGAGCACTGGCGGGCTACACCCCCTGACTTAGCCAAGTTACGTCTCACACAATGTATGCATACATCTCATATAAAACTTTAAATATCTTTCATGCAGTTAAAAGCATAGGAATAAACATGGCATTTCTCATCATGTACTTACTTTAAAAAACACGTTAAAAGTCACGTATTTTAGTTAGAAACCTCACCTGATGCTTATAAGATCTTTTCTTACTTTACTTCTGGATTACGGTCGAATTACCTGAGAAATAGATGAGATATAAACTACTCAGATGCCTAAGCCGACAGTCCAGACACCATCCAGATTCAACTCACCGGATACCTACTACTTTCCGGGTACTACTTTCCGGACAACTCACACTTTCCGGACAACTCATACTTTCCGGACAACCATGCTTACCGGACAAATTATACTTACCGGACAAATTATACTTACCGGGAAATTATACTTACCAGACAATTATACTTACCAGACCATTATACTTACCGCACCATTTTCACACCCGGACAGTCACCTCATTCGGTAACCCTCAAATGGGTCATCGTGTCCGGACATCCACAGGGCTTTCCGGACGCCGACTCAGAACCCATTTGGGACCGAAATTCATTGATAACTCATATTCCAATGACTCATAGATTAGCAACTGCATTCTGATTACTAAACTCATTTAACACTGAAACTTAGCTGCAAAAACACGATACGACACCTAATCTCTTCCATTAAGCTTCAAACCCAACTTTTAGACAAAACCTCAAAATACCTAGTTCAGCAGCAAAATCGCAGATTAGGAATGTAAGGGAGAGATTACCTGAAAGCTTGAGGATGCTGAAAACTTTCTTCCTTCTTGCTCTTTCTCTCTTTCTTCCTTCTTTGCTCTTTCTCCCTTTCTTCCTTCTTTGCTCTTTCTCCTTTTCTTTCTAAACTCAGCCGCACCCCACCCAAAATGATTGCAAAACTAGGGTTTTGTGCCAATCATTGGGTTTTTATACCTTAACCCTTTTTACAATCTAGCCCCTCAACTTTCAGTTTTAATAGATTAACCACAAGACTTTAAACCCTTCCAAAAATTAGTCTTGGTTATTACAACACTCCCCCCTCAAAAGAATTTTGTCCCCAGAATTCCGTTTACAAAAAGGTGAGGGTATCTGGACTTCATATCAGATTCTACTTCCCACGTTGCCTCTCGTTCCTTATGATACCTCCACTGAACCTTCACTAACCGAACTTCTTTGTTCCTCGTCTTTCGTACTTTACTGTCTACGATTTCCATTGGCTCCTCTTCGTACATCAATTTCTCGTCTATGCTGACATCTTCTAACGGAATAGCTACATCGGTTTCGGCCAGACATTTCTTCAGATTCGACACATGAAATGTCGGATGAATCCTTCTTAATTCTTCTGGCAAGTCTAGCTTGTAAGCTACCGCGCCAACTCGCTCAATGATAACGAAAGGTCCTATATATCTCGGTCTTAACTTTCCTTTCTTCCCGAAACGCACTACCCCTTTCCAAGGTGAGACCTTTAACATCACTTTATCGCCTACTTGAAATTCAATAGGCTTCCTCCTTCTATTCACATACTTCCTCTGACGATCTTGCGCGATCCTCATCCTTTCACGGATTACTTCAATCTTATATGCCGTCATTTGTACCATCTCCGGACCTGCCAACTTTCTTTCTCCTACCTCGTTCCAACACAGCGGCGTACGGCACTTCCGTCCGTACAATGCTTCGAATGGCGCCGCTTGGATGCTCGCATGGTAACTATTATTATACGATAATTCTATCAAAGGTAAGTGTACCTCCCACGAGCCCTTGAAATCGATAACGCACGCCCGAAGCATATCTTCTAACGTCTGAATAGTTCTCTCACTTTGACCATCCGTTTGAGGATGATAGGCTGTGCTTAGCTTCAGTTGCGTACCTAACTCTCGTTGTAGACTCCTCCAAAATGTTGACGTGAACCGGCTATCACCGTTAGACACGATGGATCGCGGCACCCCGTGCCTAGACACTATCTCATTAACGTACAATCAGGCTAATTTCTCCACCGAATCCGACTCCTTAATAGGTAAGAAGTGCGTGGACTTGGTGAGGATATCCACAATCACCCAAATCGCATCATTACCCTTCGGAGTCCTCGGTAACTTCGTGACGAAATCCATGGTGATGTTGTCCCATTTCCACACTGGTATCACTGTAGACTGAAGTTCTCCATACGGTCGTTGATGTGTAGCCTTAACCTTCAAACATGTCACACATCGCTCCACAAAATGTGCGATACCTTTCTTCATTCCTGGCCACCAATAGAACTGCCTTAAGTCCCGGTACATCTTATTCGTTCTCGGGTGCATGGAATACCGCGACTTATGTGCTTCTTCTAAAATGCATACTCTTAAGTTACCCAACTTGGGAACCCACACCCGGTCTTTCATACACTTCAACCCGCCACCGTTGACTCCGAACAAAGATGTGGCCCCGACAACCCTTTTGTTTTTTTATGTTTTTTTCTAACAACGCTTCCTTTTCTTAATTTTCTCAAGAATGTTCGAGGTTGCCTCAACTCTGAAAGCCACGACTTTGGTCTGTTCTCCCCTCTCTTTCCGACTCAACGCGTCGACTGGGTGGTACAAAATCTCGCAGTCATAGTCGTTCAACAGCTCCATCCATCTCCTCTGTCTCATATTTAGCTCCTTCTGATCGAACAGATGCTTCAAACTTTTGTGATCAGTGTAAATCTGACACTTTACTCCATATAAGTAACGTCGCCAAATTTTCAGAGCGAACACCACCGCCGCTAACTCCATGTCATGAGTTGGGTAGTTCTTCTCGTGATCCTTCAACTGTCGAGAAGCGTACGCAATTACCTTCCCGTTATGCATCAACACACACCCCAGCCCAAGCTTGGAGGCGTCACTGTATATAACGAATCCCTCCGATCCATCTGGTAACGACAAGATCAGAGCACTACTTAAACTTTCTTTCAATTTCTCGAACGCAGATTATTGCGCTTCAGTCCAACTAAACTTGACGTTCTTCCTTGTCAAAGAGGTCAGTGGTGAGGCTATTCGAGGGAAGTCTTGAATAAATTTCCGGTAATAACCCACTAATCCGAGAAAACTTCTCACTTCCGATGGGGTTCTTGGCGCCTCCCAATCTTTAATGGCTTCGATCTTAGCGGGATCCACCTTGATGCCGTCCGCCGACACCACGTGGCCCAAAAACTGTACTTCCCGTAACCAAAACTCGCACTTCGAAAACTTTGCATATAACTTCTCATGCTTTAGCAATTCCAGCGTTGCTCGAAGATGTCTCTCGTGATCCTCTCGGGTACGAGAATAAATTAAGATGTCGTCAATGAAGACGATCACACATTTATCCAACAGCGAGCTACACACTATGTTCATCAAATCCATGAACACCGTCGGCGCATTAGTCAACCCGAAGGGCATGACTAAAAACTCATAATGTCCATATCTCGTACGGAAAGCCGTCTTCGGCACGTCCTCTTCCCTCACCTTCAATTGATGGTAACCCGATCTCAAGTCTATCTTCGAGAAATAACTCGCACCTTGTAACTGGTCGAAGAGATCATCGATCCTCGGAAGCGGGTACTTGTTCTTCACGGTTACCTTGTTGAGCTCACGGTAATCTATGCACATTCGCATAGATCCGTCCTTCTTCTTAACAAAAAGTACTGGCGCTCCCCAAGGCGACGAGCTCGGACGAATAAAACCTTTGTCGAGTATTTCTTGTAACTGAGTCATCATCTCCTTCATTTCTGCCGGTGTCAGACGATAAGGTGCACGCGCAATCGGTGTTGCTCCAGGCAACAGTTCTATTCTGAACTCTACTTGACGATCTGGAGGAAGATTCGTCAGGTCATCCGGAAACACCTCCGGGTACTCACTGACTATCGGTACTTCACTTACTCCTTTCTTCTCTTTCTTAGCATCTAGCACATAAGCTAAATACCCTAGACATCCCTTCCCCAGACACCGCCTAGCTTTCAACATCGAAATCATACACGACTTCCTATCTCGACGATCCCATATATCAATATTTCTTTCTTACCAGGCAAGGCGATACGAATCAACTTCTTATTGCACACTATATTAGCGTCATTCTCCGCTAACCAATCCATTCCTAGCACCACGTCAAACTCCCCCATTCCCATCGGGTACAACCGTAAAGGAAACGAGTGGTCGTCTACGTCTATGCTACATCCCTCATAAACCTCTTTAACCCAGACTCGACTATCATCAGCCACTTCTACCTCAAACCCAAAGTTCAACCTCTTGGGTTTCACTTGCAATTTTCGAATAAAATTGGGCGACACAAACGAACGATTTTCCCCCGAATCAAACAACACTTTAGCATAAATTGAGTCTATAGAGAAAGTACCTGTTACCACATCAGGCGTGTTCACCGCCTCTTCCGCAGACATGTGGAAAGCCCTAGCTCTTGCGCGAGCCGGCACCACATTTTCTCTCACCACCCCTTCCTCCGCCACTGCCACCTTCAGCCCCAACATATCCTTTCTTCACTTGTGGGCAATCCCACTTGATATGATCTGATGAACCACAGTGATAACATGACCTCAGGCTGCGATAGTCTCGGACTAGATGTCCCACTTTCCCACACTTGTAACATCCTTCCTTACCGGCCCAACATTCTCCCCGGTGCATCTTGTTGCACTTAACACACGGTTTCTCCCGTGACCTTTGCCACACCCGTGGATCGGGTCTAGCTGAAATCGGTCTCTTACCGTCTCGATTCGGCCCGTCCCACTTACGCTTGTCTCCGACTCTCTCGGTTATCTGTCTGATCTTCTCTTTCTCAGTAAGTTCTGCGGTATCCACCGCAGCCTGGAAAGTAGTCGGTCCCTTTACCTGTACCAACTCTCTTATACTGCTCTTTAACCCCCAAATGTACCTCTCTATACGCCTTTCTTCAGTAGGCACGTACAACTCAGCAAACCAGACCTTCTCGATAAACTTAGACGTGTATTCCTGAACTATCAGTGATCCTTGTTCCAATCCCAGAAATTCCTCTTCCAGTTTCTTAACCGCCGCCAACGGGCAGAACTGTGCTCTGAACCTTCTAACAAATGATCCCCACGACGTGCCCTTAGCTACCTCCGATCCCCTACCTCCAGTCTCAATATTCCACCAGTAGATGGCCTCAGACTTCATCATTGACATAGCAAACAGTACCTTATCTTCTTCGGCGCACTTACTAGTATCAAATGCTAACTCCATCTCACGAACCCATTTCAAAGCTAGAACGGGGTTACGCTCCCAGCTGAATGTCGGAGGCTTGCACGAAGCGAAGGTCTTAAACGAGCACCCTTTCACTGTCTTTGGTTCATTAACAACAATCGGAGTTGTCATCGAGTTGTTCCCTATCTCAGTCCATGGTGGACTGTCTTCCTCAGTCTTCTTCTCAGTACCACTCTTGGTTCCTCCCTCAGACGTAGTCTTATTCTGATTTTGTAGCACTGCTTGTAAAGTCTTTTGCAGTTTATCCATCTCTGTTGTGAACTTATCCTCAGTTACAAAAGCCGGTGCGGTTTCAGGTTTACGCCCTTTCTTAGCTTTTGCTTTCTTCGCAGGTGCAGAACTCTCTTGTTCGGATATCTCTTGTACCTCTGGTTCTTCTACGCTCTTAGCCTTACGCCTAACCGGCACTTTCTTCTTCTTACCTGTGCCTTTAGTGGTTGCCGCCCCCACCTCAGTAACGGCCTTTCTCGGTACTACTCCTCTGCCTCTCCCACGACCTCTACCTCTCCCACGAGTGACCGCCGCTCTCGGAGAATTCACTGGTCCATCCTCCGCTAACTCCTCAACTCGCACCGCCTCTTCATGTTTCGTAATACTCTCATTTGGCATTTCCTCCACGATGGGCATCGACCTACTTCTCAAGACTCTGGCAGACATTCTTGATTACTGGTGCACAACAATTAAACTAATTTAATACTATTGCAACGGAATAATAAGGCAATTTAAGCACATACATGTACCTGTAAGTTCGTAATTACACTGGCCAGGTGTAATCCTAAGCTTACCTTACATGACCGTCCTCGGTACCCTATTAGTCCTACTTCTACATTAGTGCTCTTCTAACGCGTTTCCTGATTCTCAGTTGTGATTTCTACTCCCAAAGTTTAAGTTTAGGCTCGTCCGGTCACCTAAATCCCTTAAACTATGGCTCTGATACCAATTGTAACAACCCAAACAAAACAAAGCATGCAATTCTCATAAATAGAATTATCCCAAAAACGGGTCCCAAAATTTCTTACATAATATCAAAATCTGGTTGGCGGAAACAACCTACACAACTGAGAATAAATCTAAAATGAATAATAGTGTCACTATTGCTACCACGCTTTTCACTAACCACCCTACTCACTTGTCAGAGCCTTTCGCTACCTGTTTCCCTGAAAAGGTTTTAATTTGAAAATGTGAGGGTTAGACCATGAGGTCTAGTGAGTCCCTCCTAACAGTTCTGAAAACATTTAAAACAGGGAATAACTTACAATATAAAACATTCACATATCAGTTCATATAAAATCCTTCACGGACAAGGTCCGCACTCGTAAATTGGCACTCTGAAGTCACTCAAGAGTGATGACGAGTCAGTCTCATGCTGCCATTATAGGGTCACTCTTCCCATGGCATAAACAGATCACTCCTCCCGGCACGAGCACTGGCGGGCCACACCCCCTGACTTAGCCAAGTTACGTCTCACACAATGTATGCATACATCTCATATAAAACTTTAAATATCTTTCATTCAGTTAAAAGCATAGGAATAAACATGACATTTCTCATCATGTACTTACTTTAAAAAAACACGTTAAAAGTCACGTATTTTAGTTAGAAAACTCACCTGATGCTTATAAGATATTTTCTTACTTTACTTCTGGCTTACGGTCGAATTACCTGAGAAATAGATGAGATATAAACTACTCAGATGCCTAAGCCGACAGTCCAGACACCATCCAGATTCAACTCACCGGATACCTACTACTTTCCGGACAACTCACACTTTCCGGACAACTCATACCTTCCGGACAAACTTGCTTACCGGACAAATTATACTTACCGGGCAATTATACTTACCGGACAATTATACTTACCGGACCATTGCCCTTTTGTAACAGTCTTCACAACATCCCTTTCCAAAACCATGATTTTAACCCAAAAGTCACCAAACTAGATTGTTTCTACTTCCAAGATCCATAAACAATAAACATATAGAATAGTAACAAAAAGGAGTCAAGTATAAATAATCTTGGAATACAGGAGCCATACACTTAGCAGAAAAAAACCGTATTCCTCCAAAAATCCATACGAAACGGGGTAGGATGGGTGTTTCAAAAAATTTACTAGAACGAGCAGCAACATTTGATGTCATTTCTGATTATTAGCAACGGACCCAACTTGTTGCCTCGAAGGTGTAACACCCTCGAATTGGGAAAGAGCAACTAAATAAAATTTTCAATAACACATTCCAAAGAATAGAATTTCTTCCTATAAGTCGGTACGGGAATTACCTCAAATTAAAACTATAATTACCCTCAAGCAATTTATAACCCAAGTCTTATTACAAAGGCTAAATTCACACCGGGTGTTACTTAACACGAGTACAAGTTGCTAACCCCAAAATAAGTGCGGAAGACTTCACTAAGCAATTCACTTCTCGAGCACACTACGAGCACTCGTCTCTCCACCGTGTCACTAGAACTACTTCCCAACCGGAACCTGTTGCACATGCCGACAAATAAAAAGGGTTAGGCTAACGCCTAGTAAGTTCTAGAGTTTTATCATGATCATATAATTCTTAAAACGAGAGAGATGCGATTTAAATCATGAGTTCAAAGAATTTACTTTAGATGCAAATCACCCATTTTCCAACTCACACAAATCCCGTGCTGAAAGCTTTAATATAAAATGATTCTCAAAATGGACTCATCCCAAAACACACTTGAAAAGTGAAATAGCATTTGATTTCCAAAACAATTGAATTCATAAATAAATCGCTATTATTCCAAACATCCCAAACATGGATGAGGCATAACCCATAACTCACATACCGTGGAAGACAATCCATATAAACATAATACGCCACCGAAAACATGGATAGAAACAAATACCCAAAGCAACACCTTTCGGTGACGGGGGAGGCCCGTTTATATCGCACGTGACGGAACACAAAAGTGGGTCACATAACCATGTAATAAAACAAACACGTGGGCTACTCTCACAATATAACGAGCTCAATCACTCTAGATCTATTGCCCATGGAGACTAGGGAGCCCCCAACTTCAACCACTCCAGGTCTATACATTGGGTCACTCCAAGTCCACAAAACAAGCACATTGGGATTACACCTTACTGCCCATGGGACGTTGCCCGACCATAAAGGCCCACACCTTACTTACCATGGAACCTGATGCCTATCCCGTGCCAAGCACATCTGGAATTACACCTTACTGCCCATGGGACGATGCCCGACCATATAGGCCCACATCTTACTTACCATGGAAACTGATGTCTATTCTGTGCTATAATAGAGAAACTAACGTCTCATCATTGGACGTAAAACTCAAGTGCCTATGGATCCATAGCTAATAAGGTCTAAAACATTACACGACCTCAAACGAATGAACAAACGCATTCAAAACATGCAATTCTCCAATAAACATAAATCTCGACCAAAACTCAACTTTAGGCTCTCAAAACTGGACAAATGTACCCAAGACTTAACAAAATCCATTACCGAGGCATAAGCTCGGCTAACTCAAAGGATCAATCGTTAAAAGCCATAAAATGAATTAAACGTAGCAACACACGCTTTTGTAAATAAATTATTCGAATCCATGAAAACCCGAAGCAAGACGTTGGTTTGGGACAACCCCCTTTTCGAAGAACTCATACCGTTACATTTCCAAATCGTCCCATAACGGGCTATATCCATATTTCCAAAATATACACTAAAATGCATTTCCGTATCAACTAGACTCCATTTACAAAATAAATCATCTAAACATTTTCATTTACGATGTATCTATCAAACTTCCAAAAAATCCCAAATATGGGTGTTTTACAATATTTACAAAGTAAAATACTTCAAAAGGTCAAAACCCACCAAATAACTCAACAATTAATAATTTTAATGTAAAACACATAAGTACTTTGAAAAATAGCATTTTGGCATGTACAACGTTTTCACAAATCAACTTGAACTCACCTTGCTAGATTTAGGCTAAATCTAAAGTTTTCCCAAACGTAAGCTCCTTTGAAGAAACATGAATCCTCAAGCCAAATCTAACAAAAACCTAGATCCACAAGTTTCCAACCATAAATATTCATATTCAACCACTTTAAAACCATTCCCCAAACATCTTATATCAAAATCTCCATTTTGACCAAAACCCCAATATGTTAACTAACTTCCCCAAAATCATCCAAACCAAGATTTGATATGCATACAAACTAGGAAGCCATCAATGGGGCATTTACAACTCATATGAAAGTATAGAAGCTGGGAGGATGAACTCACCACTTAGGTTTTGATGAAAACCTAGAAAACCCCAAAAATCTCTAGTGTTGTGGATGAAACTTGCTCTTGCATCAATAAATGAAACCACTAGCATAAAATGGAGAAGGAACTCATTAATCCCATGAAAAAGCCCCAAAATCAGTTAGGGTTTGTGAGGGAAAGAGGGGAAACGATTTGGAGAGAAGAGAAGAGATTTGAGAGTGAGAAATGAGAGACTTACCACCACCAAACACCCTTGAATCTTCAAATTAACTTCAATAATAACACCTTATCCTTGAAAAGCTCTAAAAATCGAAACCATGTCACTTTGAATCGCCAAAAACGGAGGTGAAATGAGTGAGATATGAGGAAATGAAGTTTAGGGCTAAAAATCTGGTATTTATGCTCATCAGACGCTCCGCGCAGATCTTCGCGCAGGTCCACTAGCGCCAACACCAGCGCCAAACAATGGTCGCCCGGTTTCTTCCTAATCACTGTTTTGGCCATAATTTCTTCGTTTTAGCTCCGTTTTCGCTCCAGAAAGAATCGTTGGAATTGTATTTGAATTTTCCATCCAACAAGACCATAAAATCTAGGATTCAATCCAAAATACTATTTTTCATATTATCTTAAAAGATCGATTCCTTCCAGAAATCGGGGTGTTATAATCCTCCCAACCTTAAAAGAGATTTCGTCCTCGAAATCTAGTTCCCATATACTCAAGTGAACGCTCAACTCACTAGAGTAGCTTCCAATCAACAGACTTTGGTTGTCTTCCAACCTTAAGTGATTCATACTTCCCCAAAAGCAGATCCCAACTACCAATCAGTCCATATCTACACTCTTATAAACTTTTTCTCTTACCATCCCAAAGTATGTTTGCCATAGTAACTAACGTTAAATTCCCCAGTTCAGTTGTTCTCACTATCGAACTGTCATCTACCTCTAACGAGTGCTATTAGACACCAAAACAGACGGTCGTCCTTCATCCATCGATTAAACCACTTCACGAATACACCTAAATACCAATCATCCAATCGACAGGTTCTTTTACCATTCAAGGAAAGTCATCCGACTATAACTACTTATCACAGACTGGATTTCATAAAATCACTACAACCGTTACCATTATTTCTTAAAAAAATCGGACTACAACCCTCTGAATACACTAACTGTTCTTGAACTCGGACCCCAAAAGTTGACACCTAGTCATACCACCAAGCTTTGACGCCCAATAGAACTCCTTACACGAGCTTCATTCGTCGAGTATTCCCATAAAATTAAGGTTATCAATTCGGTGTCTAAAGGGTCCCTCATGCGGAAATTGACCAAGACCCAAACTAGGTTGCCGACAAGAACGGTTACCACCAACCTCAATATACGATACCGCGAATCTAACCCTTCAATTACAACAAGTACATCGACTATGCCACCGATACCATCCGGCCTATAGTACCATCACGCATCGAAATACCCAACTTTTCATAGTCGAAGTTCTACACACACTTACTCTTAACCGGGGTTAATTAACCTTTCCAAGGCTCTAATGAGTTCAAGGTTTTTCCAAGTGAAATACTTAACAGATATGCCAATCGAAAACGTTTATAGAAAGTTTCAACACGAAGGTTTTCATATCAATTTAATTGTACACACAAAATCTACTACTATCAATTCGGTAGTTGTGCAAAAATGGACATGCTAGTCCCACATATGAAAATCATATTGAAAACCATTTCATCGAAATTTAAGTTATTAACAAAACGCAAAAGTAAAATAAACAACTTCTTTGAAATGAACCACTACGGTCCTAGCATGGATTTATTTATGTCATGCACGTAAAGTAATTTTCCTACTTTAAATAGTGTGCAACAAAAAGGTTTGTACGTATTTCAAAAGGAGTTTAAACGTCATCCGACTCCGAAAAATTCCTTTTTAACCATAAAATGACATGGAACCAATTTCACCAACAAGGTTCGCACACATACCAGTTTATTTCACAAGAACGGTGAAACGATCCATAAATATACTTTGGTTAAAACATAAAATGATTTGCGTCAGTTCCAAGTTCAAAGACAAAAATCAATACGTTTTCATCATTCGAAGATATTGACTAAAACATCATGAAGAAATCTCAAATTGGAGTATGCATGCAAACCTGTAACACTTTCCTAGTAGTTATCTTGAAATGAAATGACATGCATCAGATGGTTCATACGAAATTTCGAATGATGAAATTCTTTAAATCAATTTCAAAATTTTCTCATTTAGTCATATGATGACATAGGAGTAAAACCTCTTTGACAGGACTCACACACATTAATGTGTTTTCTCAAAACTTAGGAGAATAATAAGTGTTTGTAAATGGGTTGACACCAAAAAGGGTTTAAACCGACTTCAAGTTTTGAATTGCACCAACAGTGCGCATTAATGTTCAAAAACATAAATAATTCCACGCACTCTAGGTTTAGACAAATAATTTTCCAAAATGTTTATCAAGTCAAAATTGACCAAAGTTCAACGACTCACACATTCGTGTTTTCAAAATGTACCGTATCGTAAACCATGCATGATCTCCACAACACTAAAACATACTTTGACCAAATGACCTTCATTTATGCAATGAGTTAATAACACATTTTCATTCACGATCCATTTATCAAAATGTCAAGAAGTAATGGTTGTCAAGCTATGCATACCCCTAGGTCGATATTATGCATTTGCATGAAAGGATAATAAAATAATCAATTAACCGAAAACGCATAAAGCAATTCGTTAAGAAATACTATCAGAATGTTCTTTAATGCATTTACTCACGCCACGTATAAATCAATCCATACATTGAACAATTTGCAACAAAATGTGCTTAACACAGATCTTCAAAAGAGAAAATATGCGACACCAAAGTTCCAAAAACATTCCTTTTGGTCGCCTTACGGCATAAAATAATACTTCTCAACAAAACCCGAATGGGACAAAATGCCCAATATAATCCAAAATTAACACACATAATAATTTAAAGTATGCGTACTACAAAATTGCACTCACGCGACACAAAATGTCGTAAAACAAAACTCCGCAAAACTCTATGGGCTCAATGGCCTCAAATCAACCAAATGACGTCAAACCTTTCGCCTCCAGAAATCGAATCGCATAAAGCAAAATCATGACTTCAAATGTCAAAATTCCGAAAATTACCTTTTTGTTGTAATACCATATAAACAACATTGCTCAACAAACTCGCATTAAATAAATTCTCCAAAATAGCTTTACATAGACATAATGGAAGATAACTTTTTGTCCAAACCTTAACATATGTGGAGGAGATCCAATGTTAAAGTCAAAAGCCGTAGTTACTTGCCCAACATCTTAAACATCATTGAAATATGGATATCATTGTATCCGAAAGTAACGTTGGACAACAACAAAATAAAACAAGTCCCGACGGAGTTTGCAACTCTTGCAATAAAATAATTTCATGCATGTTCAAAACCATGATTTAAAATCTTGTGTGTGCTAAACGTTTTCCGAGATTTTGTAACACAATCCACATAAGGATTTGAAGCACAAGAAATAACTGATGCAATTTATTTTTAAAAATAAATTTTATGCACGAATCTAGTCGGCACTCAACGTCTTAAACCACACTCCTCCAAATCCCTCATGTCACACTACCGTCATCCGGATGCTCAAACCTCTTAAGGCAAAGTTGGGAATTACATCGATTAACCTTACGATTTCTCCTCGAAATAAGGTCGATTCAATAAGTCTTTGGTTCTAATCCAACCATCAACTTCGACACCAAATGGTCCACTTAATACAAATATCATGCTTATTGTCACTTTAAGTGACTAATGCTAAAATCGTCAAGCTTTTCTAACGACTACTCGCTTAGAAACTTCTTCACTATTCCAACGGTCATCACATTAAAGTAGTTTAAGTATGCACATGTACTAGTAGGTTCACCATGACACTATCCAGGTGTCATTATGAACGCACTGTCCATGCTTATTCTTGTTACTCTCGACATGATTCTCGTTTCTAGTGACTCCATCGACCTCAAAACATCCTATGTTAAAGTGCTTAATGGTGAAATTTCACTCTCATTTACTTAAAAGAACGCTAGTTTGAGTCTAGGTATCCAAAATCAACACCTAATTCTCTCAAACTTATGCTCTGATACAAACTTGTAACACCCTCGAATTGGGAAAGAGCAACTAAATAAAATTTTCAATAACACATTCCAAAGAATAGAATTTCTTCCTATAAGTCGATACGGGAATTACCTCAAATTAAAACTATAATTACCCTCAAACAATTTATAACCCAAGTCTTATTACAAAGGCTAAATTCACACCGGGTGTTACTTAACACGAGTACAAGTTGCTAACACTAAAATAAGTGCGGAAGACTTCACTAAGCAATTCACTTCTCGAGCACACTACGAGCACTCGTCTCTCCACCGTGTCACTAGAACTACTTCACAATCGGAACCTGTTGCACATACCGACAAATAAAAAGGGTTAGGCTAACGCCTAAAGAGTTCTAGAGTTTTATCATGATCATATAATTCATAAAACGAGAGAGATGCGATTTAAATCATGAGTTCAAAGAATTTACTTTAGATGCAAATCACCCATTTTCAAACTCACACAAATCCCGTGCTAAAAGCTTTAATATAAAATGATTCTCAAAATGGACTCATCCCAAAACACACTTGAAAAGTGAAATAACATTTGATTTCCAAAACAATTGAATTCATAAATAAATCGCTATTATTCCAAACATCCCAAACATGGATGAGGCATAACCCATAACTCACATACCGTGGAAGACAATCCATATAAACATAATACGCCACCGAAAACATGGATAGAAACAAATACCCAAATCAACACCTTTCGGTGACGGGGGAGGCCCGTTTATATCGCACGTGACGGAACACAAAAGTGGGTCACATAACCATGTAATAAAACAAACACGTGGACTACTCTCACAATATAACGAGCTCAATCACTCCAGATCTATTGTCCGTGGAGACTAGGGAGCCCCCAACTTCAACCACTCCAGGTCTATACATTGGGTCACTCCAAGTCCACAAAATAAGCACATTGGGATTACACCTTACTGCCCATGGGACGCTGCCCGACCATATAGGCCCACACCTTACTTACCATCGAACCCGATGCCTATCCCGTGCCAATCACATCTGGAATTACACCTTACTGCCCATGGGACGATGCCCGACCATATAGGCCCACATCTTACTTACCATGGAAACCGATGCCTATTCCGTGCTATAATAAGATAAACTAGCGTCTCATCATTGAACATAAAACTCAAGTGCCTATGGATCCATAGCTAATAAGGTCTAAAACATTACACGACCCCAAACGATTGAACGAACGCATTCGAAACATGCAATTCTCCAATAAACATAAATCTCGACCAAAACTTAACTTTAGGCTCTCAAAACTGGACAAATGTCCCTAAGACTTAACAAAATCCATTACCGAGGCATAAGCTCGGCTAACTCAAAGGATCAATCGTTAAAAGCCATAAAATGAAGTTAAACGTAGCAACACACGCTTTTGTAAATAAATTATTCGAATCCATGAAAACCCGAAGCAAGACGTTGGGTTGGGACAACCCCCTTTTCCAAGAACTCATACTGTTACCTTTCGAAATCGTCCCATAACGGACTATATGCATATTTCCAAAATATACACTAAAAATGCATTTTCATATCAAGTAGACTCCATTTACAAAATAAATCATCTAAACATTTTCATTTACGATGTATCTATCAAACTTCCAAAAAATCCCAAATATGGGTGTTTTACAATATTTACAAAGTAAAATACTTCAAAAGGTCAAAACCCACCAAATAACTCAACAATTAATAATTTTCATGTAAAACACATAAGTACTTGGAAAAATAACATTTTGGCAAGTACAACGTTTTCACAAATCAACTTGAACTCACCTTGCTAGATTTAGGCTAAATCTAAAGTTTTCCCAAACGTAAGCTCCTTTGAAGAAACATGAATCCTCAATCCAAATCTTCCAAAAACCTAGATCCACAAGTTTCCAACCATAAATATTCATATTCAACCACTTTAAAACCATTCCCCAAACATCTTATATCAAAATCTCCATTTTGACCAAAACCCCAATATTAACCTAACTTCCCCAAAATCATCCAAACCAATATTTGATAAGCATACAAACTAGGAATCCATCAATGGGGCTTTTACAACTCATATGAAAGTATAGAAGCTGGGAGGATGAACTCACCACTTAGGTTTTGATGAAAACCTAGAAAACCCCAAAAATCTCTAGTGTTGTGGATGAAACTTGCTCTTGCATCAATAAAAGAAACCACTAGAATAAAATGGAGAAGGAACGCATTAATCCCATGAAAATGCCCCAAAATCAGTTAGGGTTTGTGAGGGAAAGAGGGGAAACGATTTGGAGAGAAGAGAAGAGATTTGAGAGTGAGAAATGAGAGACTTACCACCACCAAACACACTTGAATCTTCATATGAACTTCAATAATAACACCTTATCCTTGAAAAGCTCTAAAAATCGAAACCATGGCACTTTGAATCGCCAAAAACGGAGGTGAAATGAGTGAGATATGAGGAAATGAAGTTTAGGGCTAAAAATCTGGTATTTATGCTCATCAGACGCTCCACGCGGATCGCCGCGCGGATGCACTAGCGCCAAACACTGGTCAACAGACGCTCCGCACAGATCTTCGCGCGGGTCCACTAGCGCCAACACCAGCGCCAAACAATGGTCGCCCGGTTTCTTCCTAATCACTGTTTTGGCCATAATTTCTTCGTTTTAGCTCCGTTTTCGCTCCGGAAAGAATCGTTGGACTTGTATTTGAATTTTCCATCCAACAAGACCATAAAATCTAGGATTCAATCCAAAATACTATTTTTCATATTATCTTAAAAGATCGATTCCTTCCAGAAATCGGGGTGTTATAATCCTCCCAACCTTAAAAGAGATTTCGTCCTCTAAATCTAGTTCCCATATACTCAAGTGAACGCTCAACTCACTAGAGTAGCTTCCAATCAACAGACTTTGGTTGTCTTCCAACCTTAAGTGATTCATACTTCCCCAAAAGCAGATCCCAACTACCAATCAGTCCAGATCTACACTCTTATAAACTTTTTCTCTTACCATCCCAAAGTATGTTTGCCATAGTAACTAACGTTAAATTCCCCAGTTCAGTTGTTCTCACTATCGAACTGTCATCTACCTCTAACGAGTGCTATTAGACACCAAAACAGACGGTCGTCCTTCATCCATCGATTAAACCACTTCACGAATACACCTAAATACCAATCATCCAATCGACAAGTTCTTTTACCATTCAAGTAAAGTCATCCGACTATAACTACTTATCACAGACTGGATTTCATAAAATCACTACAACCGTTACCATTATTTCTTAAAAAAATCGGACTACAACCCTCTGAATACACTAACTGTTCTTGAACTCGGACCCCAAAAGTTGACACCTAGTCATACCACCAAGCTTTGACGCCCAATAGAACTCCTTACACGAGTTTCATCCGTCGAGTATTCCCATAAAATTATGGTTATCAATTCGGTGTCTAAAGGGTCCCTCATGCGGAAATTGACCAAGACCCAAACTAGGTTGCCGACAAGAACGGTTACCACCAACCTCAATATACGATACCGCGAATCTAACCCTTCAATTACAACAAGTACATCGACTATGCCACCGATACCATCCGGCCTATAGTACCATCACGCGTCGAAATACCCAACTTTTCATAGTCGAAGTTCTACACACACTTACTCTTAACCGGGGTTAATTAACCTTTCCAAGGCTCTAATGAGTTCAAGGTTTTTCCAAGTGAAATACTTAACAGATATGCCAATCGAAAACGTTTATAGAAAGTTTCAACACGAAGGTTTTCATATCAATTTAATTGTACACACAAAATCTACTACTATCAATTCGGTAGTTGTGCAAAAATGGACATGCTAGTCCCACATATGAAAATCATATTGAAAACCATTTCATCGAAATTTAAGTTATTAACAAAACGCAAAAGAAAAATAAACAACTTCTTTGAAATGAACCACTACGGTCCTAGCATGGATTTATTTATGTCATGCACGTAAAGTAATTTTCCTACTTTAAATAGTGTGCAACAAAAAGGTTTGTACGTATTTCAAAAGGAGTTTAAACGTCATCCGACTCCGAAAAAATCCTTTTTAACCATAAAATGACATGGAACCAATTTCACCAACAAGGTTCGCACACATACCAGTTTATTTCACAAGAACGGTGAAACGATCCATAAATATACTTTGGTTAAAACATAAAATGATTTGCTTCAGTTCCAAGTTCAAAGACAAAAATCAATACGTTTTCATCATTCGAAGATATTGACTAAAACATCATGAAGAAATCTCAAATTGGAGTATGCATGCAAACCTGTAACACTTTCCTAGTAGTTATCTTGAAATGAAATGACATGCATCAGATGGTTCATACGAAATTTCGAATGATGAAATTCTTTAAATCAATTTCAAAATTTTCTCATTTAGTCATATGATGACGTAGGAGTAAAACCTCTTTGACAGGACTCACACACATTAATGTGTTTTCTCAAAACTTAGGAGAATAATAAGTGTTTGTAAATGGGTTGACACCAAAAAGGGTTTAAACCGACTTCAAGTTTTGAATTGCACCAACAGTGCACATTAATGTTCAAAAACATAAATAATTCCACGCACTCTAGGTTTAGACAAATAATTTTCCAAAATGTTTATCAAGTCAAAATTGACCAAAGTTCAACGACTCACACATTCGTGTTTTCAAAATGTACCGTATCGTAAACCATGCATGATCTCCACAACACTAAAACATACTTTGACCAAATGACCTTCATTTATGCAATGAGTTAATAACACATTTTCATTCACGATCCATTTATCAAAATGTCAAGAAGTAATGGTTGCCAAGCTATGCATACCCCTAGGTCGATATTATGCATTTGCATGAAAGGATAATAAAATAATCAATTAACCGAAAACGCATAAAGCAATTCGTTAAGAAATACTATCAGAATGTTCTTTAATGCATTTACTCACGCCACGTATAAATCAATCCGTACATTGAACAAGTTGCAACAAAATGTGCTTAACACAGATCTTCAAAAGAGAAAATATGCGACACCAAAGTTCCAAAAACATTCCTTTTGGTCGCCTTACGGCATAAAATAATACTTCTCAACAAAACCCGAATGGGAGAAAATGCCCAATATAATCCAAAATTAACACACATAATAATTTAAAGTATGCGTACTACAAAATTGCACTCACGCGACACAAAATGTCGTAAAACAAAACTCCGCAAAACTCTATGGGCTCAATGGCCTCAAATCAACCAAATGACGTCAAACCTTTCGCCTCCAGAAATCGAATCGCATAAAGCAAAATCATGACTTCAAATGTCAAAATTCCGAAAATTACCTTTTTGTTGTAATACCATATAAACAACATTGCTCAACAAACTCGCATTAAATAAATTCTCCAAAATAGCTTTACATAGACATAATGGAAGATAACTTTTTGTCCAAACCTTAGCATATGTGGAGGAGATCCAATGTTAAAGTCAAAAGCCGTAGTTACTTGCCCAACATCTTAAACATCATTGAAATATGGATATCACTGTATCCGAAAGTAACGTTGGACAACAACAAAATAAAACAAGTCCCGACGGAGTTTGCAACTCTTGCAATAAAATAATTTCATGCATGTTCAAAACCATGATTTAAAATCTTGTGTGTGCTAAACGTTTTCCGAGATTTTGTAACACAATCCACATAAGGATTTGAAGCACAAGAAATAACTGATGCAATTTATTTTTAAAAATAAATTTTATGCATGAATCTAGTCGGCACTCAACGTCTTAAACAACACTCCTCCAAATCCCTCAGGTCACACTACCGTCATCCGGATGCTCAAACCTCTTAAGGCAAAGTTGGGAATTACATCGATTAACCTTACGATTTCTCCTCGAAATAAGGTTGATTCAATAAGTCTTTGGTTCTAATCCAACCATCAACTTCGACACCAAATGGTCCACTTAATACAAATATCATGCTTATTGTCACTTTAAGTGACTAATGCTAAAATCGTCAAGCTTTTCTAACGACTACTCGCTTAGAAACTTCTTCACTATTCCAACGGTCATCACATTAAAGTAGTTTAAGTATGCACATGTACTAGTAGGTTCACCATGACACTATCCAGGTGTCATTATGAACGCACTGTACATGCTTATTCTTGTTACTCTCGACATGATTCTCGTTTCTAGTGACTCCATCGACCTCAAAACATCCTATGTTAAAGTGCTTAATGGTGAAATTTCACTCTCATTTACTTAAAAGAACGCTAGTTTGAGTCTAGGTATCCAAAATCAACACCTAATTCTCTCAAACTTATGCTCTGATACAAACTTGTAACACCCTCGAATTGGGAAAGAGCAACTAAATAAAATTTTCAATAACACATTCCAAAGAATAGAATTTCTTCCTATAAGTCGATACGGGAATTACCTCAAATTAAAACTATAATTACCCTCAAACAATTTATAACCCAAGTCTTATTACAAAGGCTAAATTCACACCGGGTGTTACTTAACACGAGTACAAGTTGCTAACCCTAAAATAAGTGCGAAAGACTTCACTAAGCAATTCACTTCTCGAGCACACTACGAGCACTCGTCTCTCCACCGTGTCACTAGAACTACTTCACAATCGGAACCTGTTGCACATACCGACAAATAAAAAGGGTTAGGCTAACGCCTAAGGAGTTCTAGAGTTTTATCATGATCATATAATTCATAAAACAAGAGAGATGCGATTTAAATCATGAGTTCAAATAATTTACTTTAGATGCAAATCACCCATTTTCCAACTCACACAAATCCCGTGCTAAAAGCTTTAATATAAAATGATTCTCAAAATGGACTCATCCCAAAACACACTTGAAAAGTGAAATAGCATTTGATTTCCAAAACAATTGAATTCATAAATAAATCGCTATTATTCCAAACATCCCAAACATGGATGAGGCATAACCCATAACTCACATACCGTGGACGACAATCCATATAAACATAATACGCCACCGAAAACATGGATAGAAACAAATACCTAAAGCAACACCTTTCGGTGACGGGGGAGGCCCGTTTATATCGCACGTGACGGAACACAAAAGTGGGTCACATAACCATGTAATAAAACAAACACGTGGGCTACTCTCACAATATAACGAGCTCAATCACTCTAGATCTGTTGCCCATGGAGACTAGGGAGCCCCCAACTTCAACCACTCCAGGTCTATACATTGGGTCACTCCAAGTCCACAAAACAAGCACATTGGGATTACACCTTACTGCCCATGGGACGCTGCCCGACCATAAAGGCCCACACCTTACTTACCATGGAACCTGATGCCTATCCCGTGCCAAGCACATCTGGAATTACACCTTACTGCCCATGGGACGATGCCCGACCATATAGGCCCACATCTTACTTACCATGGAAACTGATGTCTATTTTGTGCTATAATAGAGAAACTAACGTCTCATCATTGGACGTAAAACTCAAGTGCCTATGGATCCATAGCTAATAAGGTCTAAAACATTACACGACCCCAAACGAATGAACGAACGCATTCAAAACATGCAATTCTCCAATAAACATAAATCTCGACCAAAACTCAACTTTAGGCTCTCAAAACTGGACAAATGTACCCAAGACTTAACAAAATCCATTACCGAGGCATAAGCTCGGCTAACTCAAAGGATCAATCGTTAAAAGCCATAAAATTAATTAAACGTAGCAACACACGCTTTTGTAAATAAATTATTCGAATCCATGAAAACCCGAAGCAAGACGTTGGTTTGGGACAACCCCCTTTTCGAAGAACTCATACCGTTACATTTCCAAATCGTCCCATAACGGGCTATATCCATATTTCCAAAATATACACTAAAAATGCATTTCCGTATCAACTAGACTCCATTTACAAAATAAATCATCTAAACATTTTCATTTACGATGTATCTATCAAACTTCCAAAAAATCCCAAATATGGGTGTTTTACAATATTTACAAAGTAAAATACTTCAAAAGGTCAAAACCCACCAAATAACTCAACAATTAATAATTTTAATGTAAAACACATAAGTACTTTGAAAAATAGCATTTTGGCATGTACAACGTTTTCACAAATCAACTTGAACTCACCTTGCTAGATTTAGGCTAAATCTAGAGTTTTCCCAAACGTAAGCTCCTTTGAAGAAACGTGAATCCTCAAGCCAAATCTTCCAAAAACCTAGATCCACAAGTTTCCAACCATAAATATTCATATTCAACCACTTTAAAACCATTCCCCAAACATCTTATATCAAAATCTCCATTTTGACCAAAACCCCAATATTAACCTAACTTCCCCAAAATCATCCAAACCAAGATTTGATAAGCATACAAACTAGGAAGCCATCAATGGGGCATTTATAACTCATATGAAAGTATAGAAGTTGGGAGGATGAACTCACCACTTAGGTTTTGAGGAAAACCTAGAAAACCCCAAAAATCTCTAGTGTTGTGGATGAAACTGTCTCTTGCATCAATAAATGAAACCACTAGCATAAAATTGAGAAGGAACGCATTAATCCCATGAAAAATCCCCAAAATCAGTTAGGGTTTGTGAGGGAAAGAGGGGAAACGATTTGGAGAGAGGAGAAGAGATTTGAGAGTGAGAAATGAGAGACTTACCACCACCAAACACCCTTGAATCTTCCAATGAACTTCAATACTAACACCTTATCCTTGAAAATCTCTAAAAGTCGAAACCATGGCACTTTGAATCGCCAAAAACTGAGGTGAAATGAGTGAGATATGAGGAAATGAAGTTTAGGGCTAAAAATCGCGTATTTACGCTCATCAGACGCTTCGCGCGGATGGCCGCGCGGATGCACTAGCGCCAAGCACTGGTCATCAGACGCTCCATGCAGATCTCCGTGCGGGTCCACTTGCGCCAACACCAGCGCCAAGCACTGGTCGCCCGGTTTCTTCCTAAACACTGTTTTGGCCATAACTTCTTCGTTTTAGCTCCGTTTTCGCTCCGGAAAGAACCGTTGGACTTGTATTTGAATTTTCCATACAACAAGACCATAAAATCTAGGATTCAATCCAAAATACTATTTTTCATATTTATCTTAAAAGATCGATTCCTTCCAGAAATCGGGGTGTTACAGAAGGTATCCATGCAAATATACTGAATCCTCTTGACTTCCTACACCAAGAGAGAATATCCTTTTCATATTTGAATCTTAGGTACGATTCTCCAACTCCTTAGAGGAAAGGAAGAGCAGTTTTGGGATATTAAGAGAGAGAGAGAGAGAGACTTTTGAACAATTTACAATCTTTCAAAAGGCATCCGATTACTTTATAACCATTATCTCACAATGGTCTCTCTTTATATATATATATATAAGTAAGTGTAATGATAGTACATATCCTATAGGTACTACTGCCGGGAGAATGGATCAAATATTTAGAAGTTATCATCTTCTAAAGGTTTTTTTATCCCTTATACTAACATAAAGTAATGACATGACAAGTCACTACTTGTCATATCCATCACATGCTTGTCAAAAAACGCTATATGTAATCCAAATTTATCTTAATAAATCGGATATATATAATAACTAAATACTTCATTTAACTATTTATTCCCCTGATTCAGGTATACATTTATTGTGTGTCACCCATAGGACTTTATCATGTTGGCAATAATTATAAATCCTATTTATAATAATAAATGAAGAGCAACATCTAGCAATACCTTATCATTATCCAAATGATAGAGTTTGGTGATTTGGCTAATCAGCAAACTGTGTGATCATTATCAGTGTACGTATTATGTCCCTTTGTTCGAATATCCAGATCAAACACGAGGCATGGGTGTGTCATCCTCATTGTGGTTGATCCTTAGTTTCTCGATTCCAGGAATATACTGATAAGACAGATATCAATATCCTATACTAATCATCTAAGCATGCATGCACTTCTTGAGTACTATTCAATCGAGGGCGTAGGGATATCACTCTTGACATACAAGAGGAACAAATCCTATCTTGATCCATTCTACTACTACTAAGTGATACACGATATACCCAACAACCGTTTTGTCACTTAGTTACGAAATCATTAAAATCGGTTATCAAACTACATCATCTGCATAATACAAACTCCACAATCTCAAGTCAAAGGAATAACTATATAATGATCACATGAGAAACATCTACGACATCCATATGACATCCAATGAAATATTCTCATAGCGAGTCATCTCTGGTACATAAGATGTCGTCTTGTACCTATATGTGGATTTAGTATCTCCATATGAATCCATGCATATACTAGTCGTACAATATTAATTCAACCTAAACCTAGATTAATAATTGACGAAGGATATTTTAGAATATATTACTCTAAGTTTTATTACGTTTAGATATAACAAAGAATAGTCCATAATAACTAATATCATGACACAATGTCCAAACATAATTATCCAATGATTGACTTTTGGACACACACAAAAACAAATAATACTCATGAGTAATCTTGGGTTACTCTTTGTAGAATAACATGTAGGTTTGTTTAGGTTCTGATCCTGAGTGGTTCAGTTTATTTAACGAGTTTTCGTGAACCCATTAGAATTCATTTCTTATCCCAAAGACGATTTTGTTCTATGTCAACTACTTTGTGTGTTACATCATGTCATTAGTTGTATTATCTTAGATAAGTCACCATGTGAACTTTTTATAATAGGATATGCATTTATTCCACCAATGTCATGTCACTCATTTGTTTCTATTTTCTCTTTTTTTCATTTTCTCATCCCAAAAATGGGTCTTTTATTATCTTATTTTCATCTTTCTTATTTCTCGAGCTAACATTGTGGTTGAACTGGATTTATGTTGTTCGCTGTGTTGATCCAAACTCTCTCAGTGATTTGATAATGACCCTTAGAATAACTTAGTGAAAATTGCATTTAACATTTGTATGTATAAGTGTTTCACCCTCAGCGATAAGCATAATGAGTCTGTTCAGCATCGCTGATGGTATCTAATGTAATAGTGTTAAATGTAATTCCTGAAGACAAGTTTCGCGACAAAGAGTTCACCGCTGACATCGAAGACAAAGCTGATGAACAAGTGACAAGTCTACTAATGATCTGATGCGGACATCAGTGAAACCAAGACAACTTCACACGTACGACAAATCAAGAAGAAGACTTCAGCGATAACTGACTTACATCAACTCTTATCTGATGGAAACCCTACTCAACAATCGTTGATCATGAAGCTTCTACTTCAATATTTTTTTGACTTATCTCCTTGCACACATAGTACGGATTGTCAGAAGATACATGCTTTTGTCCAAGACCGTACAACCACTCTGCCACTATGTTGTTCAACATTACGGCCCAAAGCATGTCTTATTAAAATTCAAAAGCATGCGCCCAATTAGATGTTGATACGTGTAAAGTCCTCCTGCCATGCATTTAATGCAATGGGTATAAATAGGAGGAATACCCCTTCAGTTTGAAGGGTCGTCTTCCCTGAACTACTTAGTGCATAGAAAAACCTTTGTTTTTCTATATCCTCTTTTCTCTCTATCTTCTTGTGCAAGAACACTTAGTGATTCTCAAGTTTGTTTAGATTAGGTTTACTTAATCTTATTCTGCAACAAACTGTAAATTGTATTTTGATTTATCAATAAACAATTTAGAAAACCAAAAATTTGTGTTTGTATTCAACCCCCTTCTACAAACTGTTGTATTTGTATAACCCCTTTGAGACCAACAAGTGGTATCAGAGCGGATTGTTTAATCTCATAAACAAGATCTTGCTTATACTTATCTATTCCTTGCTATTCTTCAAATGGCACAAAACACAAACACAAACTATATTGATATGGTTCTCTTGCAAAACCTCCTCGATTCAAAAGAGATAATTTTAATCTCTGGAAGAATCGAATGATGCTCTTATAGAAGGTGTAGATCCCACTATTCCTTACTATGTGGAAACTGGACCATATGTTCCATCTTTTCTTTCTGCTGTTGTTCCTGCCACTGCTACCACTCCAGCCATACCTGAAAGAGAGATTATTAAAAAGGTCTCCAAATGGATTAATGAAGATAAGAAGAAGGTAGCCATTAATACCAAAGTCAGATCAATAATACTTATGGTTGTACCTAATGAGGTTTATCATTCTGTTATGAACCTCAAAACCTCTAAAGCCATGTGGAACACAATTTGTGTTCAATATGAAGGTACATCTGAAGTATAAGAATCCAGAAAGATAAATATGGTAAGACAATATGAAAGCTTCATTTGTGGTAAGAATGAATGTTTATCTGAAGTGCACCAACATTTTAACTGCTTATTAATAGACCTAAAAACTGTTGGTAGGACCTACTCTAATTCTGAGACCCTGACAAAATTCTTGGAATGTCTTCTTGAAAGTTGGGACAATTATGTCATGTGTCTTAAACTCTCAAAGGATCTCAAATATATGACCTTAAGCACTCTTTATGGCACTTTGATTAATCATGAGCAATCTTGTCAAATTAAGAAGAATCTTGTAAAAGATTCTAAAAGCACACATTTTTCTTTACTCTCCTCAGATATGATACCATCTCAGCGGTCCTCTGTCACTATCACTGAGTTGGAATCAAATTCTGATGACTTATCAGAAACTGACCAGTCAGAACTTGATGAATTCCTGGCACTTTTGACAAACTCCTTCAGGAGATTTGCAAGAAAGAGTAACTTCAGAAAAAATAAACCTCTCGCTATCACTGACAAGCCAAAATCAACTCCTATTGATAAGGCAACTGCTACTTGCTATAACTGCGAAAACAAAGGACATTTTGCTAGTGAATGCAGGTCAAAGAAAGTCTTCAAACCTTCTTCATCCCTCAAAACCTCTAAATCCAGAAATGACAAATACCTTAAACTTACAGAAAAATATCTGAAGTTGAAAAACTACCAGAAGAAAGGTAAAGCTCTAATCGCTGAAGAACACGATTGGGTTGAATCCGATAAAGAATTGGATTCTGATGAAGAAGATAAGGTCAATCTCTGTCTAATGGCTGAAATCCAAGTAGTGAAGGAAGAACCCGTTGATGTTCCCTCTACATCCTCCAGTTCTCAGGTATCAACCCTCTCTAACCCAACTCCAGCTCTCATTGACGCTGATAGACTTCGTGCTATCGATTCACTGACGGTTGATTTATATGATGACCTAAATGGCAAAAGACAAGTTGAACAACTAAATCTTGATTTAACTGAACAGCTTAAGAAATGTCATTTAAAGATCCAAGAACTATCTAATATAGAAGAAAGTTTAAACGATCAGGTTTATGTAAATCAACTAATCAGCATTGAACGCGAATAAGATATCGTTGAACTGAAAGTTGAGAAAGCTACTGTTGAAGGATGGTGTAAATCCTCAGCAAAGATCACTGGGATAATCGGTGCTCAGATCCCTGTCAATGACAGAAGTGGTCTTGGTTTTTGTGCTGACAAAGAAGAACCAAACAAAGATCGTTACATGCTTAAGTTTGGAATATTCGTTTCTTCCATCCCTGACACCTCATCATCTCAGTGCTCTTATTCTAATATTCTCATCCCTGAGGAAAAATCTCCTATGAGTCCCAAACTCAAGGATAAAGGAAAAACCGTTTTACAAAATTCTCAGAAGGGTACCAAAGTGCCAAAGCTGAAGAAGACTAAACCTTCAGCTAATCAACCTTTTGTTTCAAAAGTAAATGTAACGACCCGATTCCCAAACATACAACAAATAACATATTTTACATAACATTGTTTCATAACAATAGATACATCATATAACAAGTACGGTCCCTCAGTCTTTACAACCATAATAAGTATTTCATTACAAACTTTTTGCCAATTAATTTACATTATATCTAATAACGAAGTTATAAGTGCAAAACACGTCATGATCTTCAAAAAAACATAAGTCTTCCAAAAGCCAGTCACATATTACCCTTTTCACTTGCTCTTACTTGATCCACGACCTGGAATACATATTTTTAAAACAAAATGAGGGTTAGTGGTCTAAGTGAGAAAATCCCTGTCAGTTTAAAATCATTTGCACAAACACCATTTACATAACATAAATATGAATACCAATTATGAGTCATGTATTGTGTACTTTCCTGTCTCATTCCCATGGCCATATTAGTTGGTTGCGAGCCAACTAATCATTTTTCTCCGCTGCACTAATATACAGCCAACTCCGCTGTCCCTCCGTACAGCCAAACTCCACCGGTCCAAAGCCTGACCAACATGCACTAGTGTAGTGTGATGGTCATGTAAATGTAATATACACCTCAATATATCATACTTCATACATATGCACATGTTAGTTCCAGATCCGTGCAACGAACAATGAAATCAAAATATGTAAAACAATAGAGTTTGTGATTTCAACTGGTCATCCCTATTAGCTTTCAATCAGAGAGAATTACAATACGAAGTAGGAAACCAAAAGAGACAACTAGCCTATTTTCTAAGGCTAATGCACATTATATATAACGGGCCCGTGGTTAACAAGCCCACGGCCCGTTCACTAACAAAGCTCAAATTAAAGAATTGCAATACAGACCCTTGAACTTTAAATCAACATAAATTGACCCTAACAATCTCCCCCTTTGATTTGAAGTTCGAGTTCGCGCTCTAGTTCTCGCCAGTTGTAGACGTGTCTTTTACGGAGCACAAAGTGTACCTCGAACATTCTGATAGCAGGGCGATAGTCGATGCGTTCTTCAATCACTTCTAAAGCGTTTCGTACAGTTATCTCATTCGAGTTAGGAACATACGAAACCTTCTGATTTTCTGATTCATAGGAAATGATTTTGCGAAGAGCATTTTGTACTTTGAAGAGCGTGCCGTCGCAGTTAAAGAAAAACATTGTGTCGCTCCCCCTTAACAAATGAGTGAACTTACCTGATACTGCATTGTGCTCCCCCTAAACACATGAACACACCGTGAAGGCACAGATATAGACAGATAAAAGTAGACGACAGTATGAAATAAAGGGAAACACACGAAGAAAGAAAGGAAACAAACGAAATCTACGAAATAAATACAGAGACTTAATTTAACTATGTGACTGAAACTAGTAGAATACACGTGCGAGGAAGTGTATGCTCAATCATCAGGTGTGTAAACACCGGATGTTGAGTAGACAGTTACTCGTAGATGTATGGAACTTGTAACGGGCACACAATCGGATTGAGTCTTCAGATTTAGCATACCTAACTTGGACACTAGAGTGGTAAAATGTTTTTCGTCCAAGGCTTTCGTAAAGAGGTCTGCTAACTGATGCTCAGTATTTACGAAGTAGAGTTCGACTGTACCTCTTTCAACGTGATCCTTGATGAAGTCATATCGAACGTCGATGTGCTTTGTCTTGGTGTGTTGGACCGGGTTGCTTGATATGGCTATGGCGCTCTTCGAGTCGCAGTAAATAGGGACTTTCACATACGTGAAGCCGTAGTCTTTGAGTTGTGTCCGCATCCAGATTACTTGTGAACAGCAGCTTGCGGCGGCCACATACTCCACCTCGGCAGTTGACGTTGAAACGCATTGCTGCTTCTTGGACGCCCAACTCACCTGGCTATCTCCCAAAAACTGGATATGTCCCGAGGTTCTTTTCCGGTCCATCATGCAGCCCGCGTGATCCACATCAGAATAAGCGGATAACTCAAAACCTGTCTCCTTCGGGTACCACAAGCCAAGATCAGCAGTACCACGTAAATAACGAAAAATTCGTTTAACGGCAGTTAAATGAGACTCTTTAGGTTTTGATTGATACCTGGCACACAAAAATGTTGAAAACATGATATCCGGCCTACTCGCAGTAAGATACATCAAAGAACCGATCATTCCCCGATACAATTTAGTGTTCACATCCTTTCCGTGAGGATCGGCGTGAAGCTTTGTATTGGTTACCATGGGAGTTTTCATTGGTGAGGACTGTTCCATCTGGAATTTCTGAAGAATATCCCGGATGTACTTAGACTGGTTTATGAATATTCCGGTCGACAGTTGTTTAACTTGAAGACCAAGGAAGAAATTCATCTCACAAAGCATACTCATTTTAAAAAATTGTCCCATTAGATTGGCAAAGTTCTTTGCATATTGAGGACTAGTAGACCCGAAAATTATGTCATCAACATACACTTGTACTAAGACTATATGACCTTTTTCATTCTTTATGAACAGAGTAGAGTCTATCTTACCTCGAGTGAACTCAGATTTAAGCAAGAATTCGGACAAAGTGTTGTACCAGGCTCGCGAAGCTTGCTTTAGACCGTAAAGCGCCTTGTCTAGAACGTAGACATGATCAGGCTTCGAATCATCCATGAATCCTTCGGGCTGCGAGACGTACACTTCTTCCTTGATATCGCCGTAGAGGAATGCGGTCTTCACACCCATTTGGAAGACCGTGAAATTCTTGTGTGCGGCGTATGCAAGGAACATACGTATGGCTTCGATGCGTGCCACTGGAGCGTAGGTCTCATCGTAATTGATCCCTTCTTGTTGACGGTACCCCTTTGCAACGAGACGCGCCTTGTTGCATACGGCTATGCTGTCTTCGTCCTTCTTATTTTTGAAGATCCACTTGGTGTCGATCACCGTCTTGTGTTTTGGACGTGGAACCAATCGCCATACCTTTAGAGCTTCGAATTGATTGAGCTCTTCTTGCATATTATGATCCAGTCCGGATCTTCAAGCACTTCGCGTACGTTCGTCGGCTTGATTTTGCTTAAGAAACTGGAGAAGAGACAAAAGTTGGCGGAAGCGCCTCGCGTGCGAACAGAAGTAGAGGGATCACCAATGATTTGATGCAGGGGATGTGCTTTCGTCCATCGAGTGGTGTGCGGAAGCGGCTGCTGGGTAGAGTGAGAGGTGTCCGGATCCACGTATGCACCAGATGGAAGGTCTTGAACTGACTCAAGAGTTGCAGGCTAGTTTCTTGGAGGAGGTGGGGGAGGATTCGCCGTAGGTTGAACAACTTCTGGTTCCGAGGAGTTCAGAGGTTGATCGTCGATTGTAGCAGATGACGAATCACTAGGAGTGATCTCCGGATTTGTGATTGGTTCCTCCGGGGGAATAACAGTATCAGTGGTAGACGTCGATGATGATGGTTGAGCTGTCTCCACAGTGATGGACGGCGTGCTTGTAGAAGGCGACGGACCGGATAGATTCGACGAGTCCTCTATACGAGCAGCCTCAAGTCGAGGTTGTGCTGAGACAGTAGGGGATACATTAAAGATGTCATCATAAAAGAACTTAAACAATAAATCTAAATCAGAAGAGTCAGCATTCGATGAAGATGCATGATTCGGATTTACTGTCGATTGTGTAGATCCCGACTTTGGAAGGTCGAAAGCTAACACGCTAGTTAAACCGGGTTCTGAACTGAGTTGTTCAGAAGCCAAATCTGCGGCTTCATCGAATGTCACGTTTACACTCTCGACAACGATTTTGTTCCGTTTGATGTAAACGCGATACGCTTGAGCCTGCATGGAGTATCCGATGAAAACTCCTTCGTCCGCCTTGGGGCTGAATTTGCCGAGAGCGTCCTTGTCGTTTAAGACGTAGCACGTGCATCTGAATGCATGGAAGTACTTGATATTCGGAATGCGTTTGTTGATGATCTCGTACGGCGTCTTGTTGAACCGCTTGTGGATGATGGAGCGGTTTTGCGTAAAGAAAGCAGTAGACACCGCTTTGGCCCAGAGAAATAGCGACAGTTTGGATTGGGAAAGTATGGTGCGAGCCGCTTCGACGAGGGTACGGTTGCGCCTTTCCATCACTCCGTTTTGCTGAGGAGTGCGTGCGGCTGAGAAGGTTTGTGTAATTCCAACAGAAGTTAGATAATCGTTCACCGTTTGGTTCTTGAATTCCGTCCCGTTGTCGGTCTTGATGGTCTGGACTTGACTTTGAAGATTTAACTGAATCATCTTCAAGTGGTTGATGATCAGCTCTGGAGTTTCGTCTTTCGAGCGAAGGAACTTGACCCAGGTATAGCGCGAGAAGTCGTCCACCATTACCAGAACATATTTCCGTTTATTGATGCTTTGAACACGCACCGGTCCACACAAATCCATATGGATAAGCTCGAGGGACCGGGACGTGCTCGGAGCTGCCTTCGGCTGATGCGGTGCTCGTTTCATCTTTCCCATCTCGCATGCCCCGTAGAGACGATCCTTCACGAATTGAAGATCGGGCATGCCTTTTACGTGTCCGCCCAGCACCAGCTTGTTGATACTCTTGAAATTGAGGTGCGATAGTCTCCGATGCCAAATCCAAGCTTGGTCGGAATTAGCCTTTGACATGAGGCAGACAGATTTATCGGTCTGGAGGGTTGCAAGGTCGATGGTGTAGAGGTTGGTCTTGCGTTTTCCAACCAGTAGCTCGTCTACGTCGTCATTGAGTATTCTACACGTTTTGGCTTTGAAACGAACCTCGAGATCTTTGTCGCAGAATTGGCCGATGCTGAACAGATTGTGTCCCAATCCCGCGACGTGTGATACCTTTTTAATAGTGATCTTGTCTTGAACAATGTCGTCGTAGCCCACAATCGGCGCCTTGTTGTCATTCCCAAATCTCACGTCTCCACCGTATTCTTCCTTGTAGTTCGTGAGATGCTCCCTCTTTCCGGTCATGTGCTTGGAGCATCCAGAGTCTAAGTACCACACATGACTGCGCTGCAAAAACAGGTTTAACGGTTTTTAGGTACCCAAGTTTGCTTGGGTCCTGGAGGGTTAGGTTTGGCACCTCTTGGAGGAACTTGCTTTGACACAGACTTCCCCTTAGGTGTAGATTGTACACCATTTGGAGTAACGGATTTTGGCACATGTTGCCTCTTACATGTGGAATTCACACCTTTTGGAGGAACAGGTTTTGTAGCAGGTTGGCTCTTGGGTGCCGGTCTAACCTCAGTAGGAGACGACCGTTTTGGAATGGGTTTGGTCTCCCGCTGTGGTTTAACCTCTGATTGGAAACCCCGTTGTTTATAGTATTTTCTGTTGTTATTACGGGGTTTGCGTTTGGGTGGCGAATTATACATGTGATATGACCCAAACCAGTCATTTATGTTAATTTCATCAAAATCATTCCAATCACATCTAGAACAACATAAACAATCACGCGATAACTGAATCAATTGATGAACTGAATTAAGTTTAATTGGATAAGAAACTTCAAAACGATTCCAATGATTCCAAACACAATTGTCTTTGTTTATTCTAGAATTAAAAGCAGTAGGGAAGGACTTTGATGCGGCATCCTTGACAGGTTCCTTGTTTAGCCACTTGGGTTTTTCTTGTTTTGCGCGGCCATTTTTATCTGAAACAACAGGGACAGTAGGGTCAGTGACTTTTGAAGAAACAGGATTTTTGACAGGCAATCGCACGGTCTTTTGCCTCGGTTATGATTAGTTTTGAGAAACAGGTTTAGATTTGGGAATCTCAATCACAGCTGGGGCCTTAGTGTTAGAACATGTACCCTTTAGAAAGTTGACCGGTCGATTAACTACTGGTGACAGAAAATCAGTGTGACTCGGAAGAGGTTTGTCGAAAGGGAACGACTCAAACTCTCCATCAGAATTACCTTCGGAGTTCATATATTCTGAAAAATCGACTTCCGGAATTACAGGACTTGGATCAGTCGAGGAAGGCGAGGAACACTTAGTGTCAGTGTGCTTTGGGGAATTCGGTGCGGAAGCGTTTGAAAAATCAGAGTTTAAATTCCTTGTAGCACACTGATCTTGAGAAACTTTACTTTCTTGTGAAGAGATATTTCCTATGAAAGCTTTACACGAGGATGTGTCAGATGAGTTAGAGGAAAGTTCGGGTGAAGTCTGCTTCGCATTTTGGAGCAGGTCAAGCTGCACTTGGAGTTGACTATTTATCATATGCTTTTTCATCGTTTCTCTTGTCATATCAGACAGTCTCGATGAGAGCTTAGTGATTTCACACCGAAGAGTTTCCTTCTCCTCGTCCGATACAGCTTCGGTTTTCTCAATTTTGAGTTTCTCAAGTTCAGAGATTAGCGCTTGCTTTTCCATTCGAAAAACTGACCTTTCTTTCTCGAGTGACTCCTCCAACTCGACTATCTTTGCTTCCAAGATGAGAGGGGGAACATAGAGTTTAAACTCATCCGTCTCAGTCTTGGTTTCAGTTACTTGGTCCTCATCCTTTTTGGAGGAATCATTGGGCTTTGTAACCTTGTAGCAATCGAAGTAGTCATTCGAGAGATACTTCTTGTCCTTTTTATAAGAATAATTCAACGATCCATAACTAAATGGGAGTTGCATTTTGGAAGTGCGAGTGCGCTTGTACTCCTCAGTTTCCTCTTCCTTTTCAGGTTTAAGAGGACCAGTCCATTTAATTGCATATTTCGGATAATCTTTGGCTATTCCAAGACAGCTAAAATCATACAAAATATGTATTTAGGCAATTCCCTTTTTCAAATAATGTGGGTTATTGTATCCGATTCCCCAGTCCTTGTTGAAATACGTGAACTCCTTTGGTTTATTCATATGGATAGTTTGATCAGTTTGACCTCTCTTGTGGAGTTTAGTTTCAAGATCAAGAAGTTTAGCAACAAATTCCTTGTGTTGAATTTGAAGGGCAGAACATTGATAAACAATTTCTGCTTTCTCATTCATGCACTGATCAAACTGTGACTGAAGTTCAGATAATTTGGCCCGTAAGTCCTTAGGTGCTATTGAAATATTGTTGCATTTATCTTTTAAATTAGCAATTTCAGACTTATATTTTTCAGTTATTCTTTTTTGAACATCTAGCTTTTCAGTTAGAGACCTAATCTCAAGTTGTTGTTCTTTAGAGGTGGCCTTAAAGGAATCTGCCTGTTCGGTAAGAGATTGCATTTGATTCAAGAAATCTTTTTGGCAAGAATCACATACCTGACTTGACGTTGCCTTTTCCTCATCAGCTGGAGAGTGATATCCCATGAATGCATTAGCACCATCAGATTCGCTTTCATCGTCAGATTTTCCCAACCAGTATTCGTTTTCAACGAACATAGCTTCTCCAGCCTCCTTTTGCTCAGCCAATGCGAGCTTCGCTTTGTAGTAGTGAACATTCTTTACCGTTGGCTATCGGCAATCTTTTGCAAAGTGACCAAGTTTCCCGCAGTTGTAGCAAGTTACGGGTTCATCTTTCTTCTTTCGGTCATCTTTCTCCGTCTTCTCCTTCTTCTCAGACTTTTCTTGCTCATCGGCTTTCTTCTTTCCTTCATACATGTCCTTATAATCGTGGCGCTTATTGGAGGAGGTGGAGTTGCGCTGATTATTGGACGATGGCTTCTTATAGAACTTTTGTTGTTGAAAAGATTTGGTAAGAAGGGCTATCGCTTTCTTGAAATCAGATACTTCATCATCAGACTCACTATCATCCTTTTCTTCAGGTTCTGACTCATAAAGGTTTTGCTTTTGAGCACGTTTGGAGTGACGGCTAGAGGATTTCCCTTGCTTAGAGGACATGAGAGCAATGGGATCAGCAGTTGGTTTGGAAGTAGTCTTCTTTTCGCTTAGAAGTTCATTCACTTCATCTTCATCTTGAAGAAGCGTCTCATACAGCTCGTGGATGCCAACTTTCTCAATTAGGTTGTTATGCTTTACGTGTGAGGCAAATACTTTCCACTCAGGCAGAAGGTTGTTGAGGAATTTAAGAGCATTCTCCGTGTTCGAACGAGTAATCTTGTTCTTGTTAAGTTCGTTGAGGAGAAGACAAAAACGTTCATAGGTCTCGGAAAGAGATTCGCCGGAACGTTGTTTGAATCCATCGAACTTAGTTATGGAGCTATTAATCTTCAGCTGATTCCCGACTTCGCTCCCACGCATCATCTATTCCACCTGATCCCACATGCCCTTAGTTGTATCTTTGTAGCTATCGATGGCAGTATAGATCGTGTTGGGGATAGCTTGAACGAGATACCGCTTAGCAAGCTTTTCTCCCTCAAGCATGCTCTTTTCCTCTTCGGTCATATCAGCGAGAGTCTTTGGCACATGGAGTGTTTTCCCACCTTCTTGAGGTGGTGGAACGTCCTTCATTGGTTGAGGAATTGGCCCATCTTCTAATGCTCGCCAAATGTACTCGAAGTTATCCTTCGACTCAATGAAGATTTTGAACCTGTCGCGCCGCTGGCTGTACTCACCTTGATAGAGACAAGGTGGTTTGGAGTCGGTGTCGATTGCGAGAGCGTCACGCGAAGTAGACATCTTTGGTTGCAACGGAGTGATCGTCAGATGAATGATTGATTCAAAGTGTAAACCTAACGCAAGGCACTAAGAGTGGTATCCTAACACAGGTTCTATGACAGATTTGAATTAGGAACATGTAAGATTTCAACAAACTGAACACACTAGATAGGAATCCGTATGAGATATCTGATCTGGAAGTGTCCGGATCAGAATTGAGTGAAAGCAGTTCAAATACACAGCAGTTTCCGGATAAGACTGAGAGTCCGGATAGACTAAGTTTTAACACTAAGGTTACCGGAAAACAATAGTTACCGGATGAGAAAAATGACACAGGACTTACCGGGTGAATAAAGTGTCCGAATAAAATACTTACCGGGTAGAATGGTGTTTGGGTAAAAAATCACACCCTCGACCGACTTGAGAAATTCCCCCGACCGACAAAGGTAACACCCATTATTGCCATATCCCCGACACACGATAGTTGATTAGTAAAAGACATCTTATGTCAATAGTCATTCAAGATAGTGTCTTTACATCTCATGATCGCACGTCATGTGTCGCATGTTACACGTCGCACGACATACATCGTTAGCGACATGTCGTCAGTCACCTGTCACTAGTCTTATGTCACTAGTCCTATGTCACTAGTCTTATGTCGCTAGTCACACGTCACTAGTCTTATGTCGCCAGTTATGTGTCAACAGTTACGACCCGTCGGTCTTACGTCAACAGTCTCCTGTCGTCGATCTTATATCATCCTGGTCCTGCAACCTGGTCTTACGACATTGTCGTAAGACTGTTCTTATATTAAAATAAGGTCTTACAAGACGTTTACAGTCATATACATGGTCTTGTATGTCGGCGACGGCCGTATGCTCCATAAGACCGACGTCCAGAACTTAAGACAGTCTTACGATTTCGCTAACCCTTAATGGTCGACAGTCGTTTCCTTTGTTCATTAATGCATGTCTACAAGCCATTATGGTACAACGGACAATAACGGTCGAGCTCTTAATGACATTAAAGACTCGACAGCGGTTACAAAGACAATCATCAAAGCGCATTTAATGTCGGCAGCGGTTACAAGACCAACCATTAAAGCTCCTTAATGACCATCGAAGCCTATATAAAGGCATGGTCTAACCTCAAGAAGGGGGACGAATTCATCTAGCTGTACAACTGCATTCTCATTTTCTCTCTCGCATTCGAGCACACGTCGCTAACGCAAGTACCGCACGACAACAGTTCAAATCGCACGACAGCAGTTTGTTTCGCATGTTTAAACACACGACACACACTGTTTACACACGACTAAGTGTATTTTACTTCATTTGTAACTTATTGTACACAAATCACCTGTAACACAAGGATTATCGCCCCTGATTGGCGACCATAGTGCACTGTCGACTCTCACAGAGTTGACCGCGGTTTTTTCCCTCGTTTTGGGGTTTTCCGCGTCACCAAATCTCCTGTCTCTTTTACTTTTTCCTCGCAATTGTGTTATTTGGCTTGAGATACGTGTCTTTAGTTGTTAAATGTCCACATCGACCTTAAGTTGTACTTTTGTGGGATTTTTGGCATTAACAAATGGTATTCCGGATAAAAGGCTTTCCCGGAAACTTAATGTTGTCCGGATAAAAGATCTTTACCGGATACTTAGAATTGTCCGGATAAAATTTTTTACCGGAAACTTTGGGTTTCCGGAACGAAATACCCGGAAAGAATGGAAATTAAATGACTTACCCGAAAAGAAGACGTACCCGGAGGAGATTAACACAAACGTCCAGAAAGTTTTGTAACTGTCCGGAAAGTGCGGCTGACCTATCCGGGAACCGCGGATGTGCGTTTCCAATCGATTGGGAATCGAGTAGGGTTGCTAAAAAATGTTCCAGAATTCAATAAAAGGCTTTGAATCAATTATGTCCGTCTGCTCTGATACCAATTGTTAGTTCCAGATCCGTGCAACGAACATTGAAATCAAAATATGTAAAACAATAGAGTTTGTGATTTCAACTGGTCATCCCTATTAGCTTTCAATCAGAGAGAATTACAATACGAAGTAGGAAAGCAAAAGAGACAACTAGCCTATTTTCTAAGGCTAATGCACATTATATATAACGGGCTCGTGGTTAACAAGCCCACGGCCCGTTCACTAACAAAGCTCAAATTAAAGAATTGCAATACAGACCCTTAAACTTTAAATCAACATAAATTGACCCTAACAGCACATTATTACACTACTTATCACAATCTCAATCCACATATATGTATTCCAGTTTGAAAACGTTTTAAAGTAAAACTCACATGTTTGCTTATCAAAATTCTTCCGAGCTTTTCTCAAAACGATTCGATCTTTCACCCAAGTTCACAGAATCTGAAATAATTTAAATACAATTTTCTCTTTATAAATCGAACACATAAGACTTACTAGAAGACTAAGAACTCTAGATAAATCTATCTAACTCTTATCCTCAATTGTTTCCCCCAAACCCGAACTTAAGTCTAGTCCACAGTATTTCCAGTCCTCATTCATACCCTATCCAAGAGTCGACAAAACACGCAGTTACCGGATACTAAAAGTATCTGTAATCTCAAAAGTGACCGGACAACTCAAGTTTCCGGACACCATGAACTATCCGGACAACATACTTTCCGGATACACATATCTTACCGGATGTATGACTCTTTCCGGACAACATACATAATCCGGATGACATCCAGAAACCAAGGTAATCCGGATACCATCCGGTATCTAATTTCTTCCGGACACTATTAAAATAAACTTACCGGGTAATTGGCTGTCCGGATACCTTTAGCACAGGGTTTCAGGATGCTTCATCTTCCGGACACTAGCAAGGAGAAATTACCGGACACATTCAAAATCGTCCGGAAACCTCTGTTTGTTTACCAAAACTTCTACCCAGAATCTATTAACTGCTACAAATCGAAAAATCGAGAAATCTAAACCGATAGGAATCTACTACTAACTATTACAAACATAAAACATAAAGGAAACATACCTCAAAATCACTTCCAAGTAAACCAATTGAAGCCCTAACCTTATTCTTCTTCTTCTTCTTCTTCTTTTTGTCTCAAAACACACACACACACTGATTTTTATTTCTGAAAATATATGGAGGCTTAAGGGGTAATATTAGACCAATTTTACCATTTTGGACTTGAACTATTCACTAATGACCAAAACACCCTTAACTTATAAATTAACCCAAACTTACCCTAAACATTCAATTTTAAAGTTAAATAAACTTAGCGGAAAGAGGATTTAACTAACGAACTTACCTGTGTTATTACATCATCTCCCCCTTAAAAGAATTCCGTCCCGGAATTCGGTTAGGCAAAAAGGTACGGGTACTTAGTTCTCATTTCTGATTCTAATTCCCAAGTAGCACCCTGCCCTTTATGGTGTCGCCACTGCACTTTTACTTGTTTGATCTCCTTACCACTTCGCAAAACTTTAACTTTACTGTCAACTATGGCTTCAGGTTCCTCTACAAAGTTCAGCTTTTCATCAACCTGTATATCTGGTAGAGAAACTACTTGATCTGGCGTAACCAAACACTTTCGTAAATTTGAAACATGAAAAGCGTTATGGACACCGCTTAACTCCGGCGGAAGTTCTAGCCTGTAAGCTACTTCACCAATTCTTTCTGTAATTGTAAACGGTCCGATGTACCTTGGACTAAATTTACCTTGCTTCCCAAATCGGATGACTCCTTTCCAAGGCGAGACTTTTAACATTACAAAATCTCCAACTTGAAATTCTAACGGTTTTCGGCGTCGGTCAGCATAGCTTTTCTGTCTGTCTTGAGCCACTTTCAATCATTCCCGAATCTGAGTAATCTTATCCGCGGTTAACTGAACTATATCTGGCCCCGCTAATTGTTTCTCTCCCACTTCGTTCCAACACAGAGGAGTTCGACATTTCCTACCATACAGAACTTCGAACGGTGTCGCTTGTATGCTGGAATGATAACTGTTATTGTAGGCAAATTCAATCAACGGCAAATGCTTATCCCACGATCCCCCAAAATCAACAATGCAGGCCCGTAGCATATCTTCCAAAGTCTGAATCGTTCGTTCACTCTAACCGTCAGTTTGAGGATGATATGTTGTACTTAGCTTTATTTGCGTTCCCATTTCTTTTTTAAAACTTCTCCAGAACCGTGAAGTAAAACGACTATCACGATCAGAAATAATCGAGATTGGAACTCTATGTCGAGTTACTATTTCATCGATATACAATTTGGCTAGTCTATCTAATGAATAGGTTTCTTTTATTGGTAGGAAGTGAGCTGACTTTGACAATCTGTCAACAATCACCCAAATGGCATCAAACCCTTTCGGAGTCCTTGGTAGCTTCATGATGAAGTCTGTAGTAATCTGATCCCATTTCCACATAGGTATTTCTAACCGTTGCAACTCACCAAAAGGCTTTTGATGTTCAATCTTTACCTTTTTACAAGTGGAACAACCTTCCACATGCTGAGCAATACTTCTTTTCATTCCCGGCCACCAGTAAAATTGTCGTAGATCTTTATACATCTTATTCGTACCTGGATGAATAGAGAAACGAGATTGATGAGCTTCTTGAAGTACTCGATCACGTAAATTACCCAGACGAGGCACCCAAATTCTGTTTTCCAGACACAGTAACCCACGATCATCTTTTACGAGTAATGCTGATATACCCACTAACCGTTCTAGTTTCAAGTGTTCCTCTTGAAAGGCTTCTACTTGAAATTTCTTCAATTCGTCAAAGATGTTAGGTAGAAGTTCAGCTCGTAGTGCAATTGCCTTTATTGTTCCGCTTCTCTCTTGGCGACTCAGTGCATCCGCTACCACGTTTGCCTTCCCCGGATGATAGAGAATTTCGCAGTCATAATCATTCACCAGTTCTAACCATCTTCTTTGCCTCATATTCAATTCTCGTTGATCGAAGAGATGTTGGAGACTCTTATGATCGGTATAAATTTGACATTTAGAGCCGTATAGATAATGTTTCCAAATCTTCAGCGCGAAAACAACTGCTGCAAGTTCCATGTCATGTGTAGGATACTGTCGTTCGTGATCCTTCAATTGACGAGAAGCATAAGCAATAACTTTCCCACGCTGCATTAATACACTTCCCAATCCTAGTTTGGAAGCATCACTGTAAACAACAAAGTCATTGGAACCTTCAGGTAGTGACAGTATTGGCGCGCTACAGAGTTTTTCTCTCAATATTCGGAATGCTTCATCCTGTTCTGCTTTCCATTCAAACTTTATATTCTTTCAGGTCAGCTTGGTCAGGGGCGTAGTGATACGAGAGAAATCTTGTATAAACTTTCGATAGTAGCCGACTAAACCCAGAAAACTTCGTACTTCGGTTAGCGTTCGCGGCGGTTCCCACTTTTCAATTGCCTCTACTTTCATCGGATCAACTTGAATGCCTTTTTCTGAAACTACATGTCCGAGAAATTGAACTTCTCGTAGCCAGAATTCACATTTAGAAAATTTGGCGTATAACTGTTCCTTCTTCAACAATTCAAGAATCAAATGAAGATGTTAGGCGTGCTCTTCTTTAGATCGGGAATAGATAAGGATATCATCGATAAACACAATAACAAATTTATCAAGATATGGCTTACATACCCGATTCATTAGATCCATAAAAGCAGTTGGGGCGTTCGTCAGTCCGAAAGGCATCCCTAGGAATTCATAGTGACCATACCTTGTGCGAAAAGCAGTTTTCAGATGGTCCTCTTCTTTAACCTTCAGTTGATGATAACCAGATCTTAAATCAATTTTGGAGAAATAACAAGCTCCAACTAATTGATCAAATAGGTCATCAATTCTGGGAAGCGGATACTTGTTCTTGATCGTACGCTTATTCAGTTCTCGATAATCAATACACATTCTCATCGACCCGTCTTTCTTTTTCACAAACAGCACTGGTGCTCCCCACGGTGAAGTACTGGGTCTGATGAAGCCCTTATCGGATAGATCTTGTAGTTGCGTCATCATTTCTTTCATCTCTGGAGGTGCCAGGCGATACGGTGCACGGGCTACAGGAGCGGCTCCAGGAATCAGATCTATACCAAACTCTACTTGTCTAACGGGCGGAAGACTATTCAAGTCTTCTGGGAAAACTTCCGGAAATTCACAAACAACAGGAATATCTTCCAACTTATTCTTTTCTAGCTTAGTATCTATCACATAAGCTAAGTAACTCGGGCAACCTTTGCTGATACACTTACGAGCTTTTAACATAGATATAAGGCAAGACTGGTGATTTCTACGATCACCATAAATCACTATCGGTCCTCTCTCAGGTAAAACAACATTGATTAACTTCTTATTGCAAACAATACTAGCCTGATGCTCGGCTAACCAATCCATTCCCACTACTACATCAAACTCAATAAAAGCCATAGGAAATAATTGAATAGGCACTCCATATCCATCTATATCTATAACACAGCTATCAAATACCTCTCTAACCGGTACTTGATTATCATTTGCAGTTTCTACCATTAAAGCATGATCTAACATTTTAGGCTTTAAATGCACATAAGCAGCAAAAGAAGGAGACACAAATGATCGGTTCGCACCGGAGTCAAATAGCACTTTAGCACGTGTAGAGTTTATTAAGAATGTACCTGTAACCACATCAGGAGTTTCCTCTGCTTCTTGTGGTGTCATTTGAAAGGCATGACCCCTTGCTCTTGGTAGCTCTGGCCTTTGTACTACCGGCCTAACACCCGTTGGTCTCACTGACGTACCACCCTGCTGTACTCTCCCCCGTGGACAATCAGACTGGATGTGATCAGGAGAATTGCTTGAGAAACAAAATCGAGTTACTCGACAGTCTTTAGCAATATGGTCAGTCTTTCCACACTTGTAACAAACTCGAGGATCAACTTGACAATTTCCTTGATGAATACGGTTGCATTTTGGACAAGGTCTTTCAGCTGGTCTGAAAGGTGGACGACTATCAAATCTCTGGGATCTGGACTTCTTTGGATCATAATGTGGTCCTTCCCATTTTCTTTTTCCAGTACTTTTATCACTAGCATCTCTTCCTTTATCACGTTCCACATTTTCCGCGACATCTACTACGGCTGAGAAGGTATCTGGTCCCTTTGCAATCACTAGACTTCTGATTTCTGAATTTAACCCGAAGATAAACCTTTCCATCTTAAGTGCCTCTGTGGCAACATAGTACTCAGCGAAGCGAGACTTCTCCAGAAAACGAGCAGTATAATCTCGAACCGATAAACCTCCCTGTTGCAGGCTCATGAACTCTTCCTCCAGTTGTCTAACTGCTGCTTGAGGATAAAACTGTCTTTTGAAAGCTATTGTGAATTCTTCCCAAGAAAAATTAGAATACACATCAGGTCCTCTAGAGGTAATAAGAGCTTCCCACCAATATAGAGCATCGGCTTTCAGCATCGCGGTTCCATATAGCACTCTATCTTCCTCAGCACATTTACTGGTTTTGAAGATAGCTTCTATCTCTTTTAGCCACCTCATAGCCTTTACTGGGTCTCTTTCTCCGGAGTAAGTCGGAGGCTTGCAACTTAGAAACATCTTATAATCACACTTATTTGGCACTGGTATGACAATAGGTGTAACGGGCATCTCATCTTCCAGAGTAGGATCTGGTATTTTCGTTTCAGTATGACGAGTTTGGTCGAACATAGCTTGTATATTTTCTTGTAGTCTTCCCATTTCAGCCGCCAAATCGTCTCTTGTAACAAACTCGGTGCCTTGCAACTGAACTCTGCCTCCAGTTCTGCCCCTACCTCGTTCTCCACCTCTTCCCCTTGTCCCGATTGTTGGATTCGTTCTATTAGGATTTCCTTCTCCCTCTCTATTCGTACGTCGAGTACCACTTGCCATCCTGTTGACTTTAACAAGGTTAATATACACATAAGCACATACCCCAATATAATAAGGTATTCCAGTTCAAACATGTACCTGTAAGTTCATGATTACACTGGCCAAATGTAATTTGAAATTACCTTACATGATGTTCCTTCTACCTTTTATATTTAGCATCCCAAGGTTCTAAAATAATAGGGACATCCTACTTCACATGCAGTTTAAGTCTAGGTATGGATCCGAATACCTAAATCCCTTAAACTAGGGCTCTGATACCATCTGTAACGACTCGGTTCCCAAACATACAACAAATAACATATTTTACATAACATTGTTTCATAACAATAGATACATCATATAACAAGTACGGTCCCTCAGTCTTTACAACCATAATAAGTATTTCATTACAAACTTTTTGCCAATTAATTTACATTATATGTAATAACGAAGTTATAAGTGCAAAACACGTCATGATCTTCAAAAAACACAAGTCTTCCAAAAGCCAGTCACAGATTACCCTTTTCACTTGCTCTTACTTGATCCACGACATGGATTACATATTTTTAAAACAAAATGAGAGTTAGACCTAGTGGTCTAAGTGATAAAATCTCTGTCAGTTTAAAATCATTTGCACAAACACCATATACATAACACAAATATGAATACCAATTATGACTCAGGCATTGTGTACTTTCCTGTCTCATTCCCATGGCCATATTAGTTGGTTGCGAGCCAACTAATCATTTTTCTCCGCTGCACTAATATACAGCCAACTCCGTTGTCCCTCCGTACAGCCAAACTCCACTGTTCCTAAGCCCGGCCAACGTGCACTAGTGTAGTGTGATGTTCATGTAAATATAATATACACCTCAATATATCATACTTCATACATATGCACATTATTACACTACTTATCACAATCTCAATCCACATATATGTATTCCAGTTTGAAAACGTTTTAAAGTAAAACTCACATGTTTGCTTATCAAAATGCTTCCGAGCTTTTCTCAAAACGATTTGATCTTTCACCCAAGTTCACAGAATCTGAAATAATTTAAATACAATTTTCTCTATACAAATCGAACACATAAGACTTACTAGAAGACTAAGAACTCTAGATAAATCTATCTAACTCTTATCCTCAATTGTTTCCCCCAAACCCGAACTTAAGTCGAGTCCACAGTATTTCCAGTCCTCACTCATACCCTATCCAAGAGTCGACAAAACACACAGTTACCGGATACTAAAAGTATCTGTAATCTCAAAAGTGACTGGACAACTCAAGTTTCCGGACACCATGGACTATCCGGACAACATACTTTCCAGATTCACATATCTTACCGGATGTATGACTCTTTCCGGACAACATACATAATCCGGATGACATCCGGAAACCAAGGTAATCCGGATACCATCCGGTATCTAATTTCTTCCGGACACTATTAAAATAAACTTACCGGGTAATTGTCTGTCCGGATACCTTTAGCACAGGGTTTCCGGATGCTTCATCTTTCGGACACTAGCAAGGAGAAATTACCGGACACATTCAAAATCGTCCGGAAACCTCTGTCTGTTTACCAAAACTTCTACCCAGAATCTATTAACTGCTACAAATTGAAAAATCGAGAAATCTAAACCGATAGGAATCTACTACTAACTATTACAAACATAAAACATAAAGGAAACATACCTCAAAATCACTTCCAAGTAAACCAATTGAAGCCCTAACCTTATTCTTCTTCTTCTTCTTCTTTTTGTCTCAAAACACACACACACACTGATTTTTATTTCTGAAAATATCTGGAGGCTTAAGGGGTAATATTAGACCAATTTTACCATTTTGGACTTGAACTATTCACTAATGACCAAAACACCCTTAACTTATAAATTAACCCGAATTACCCTAAACATTTAATTTTAAAGTTAAATAAATTTAGCGGAAAGAGGATTTAACTAACGAACTTACCCGGGTTATTACAGTAAAGATCCCTAAACATGTTCAACGATCAACCCCGAGAATAAAGATTGATGTAACGGCTAAGAAATATGAAGAGCCTAAGGTTCCTCCGATATCTGATGCTAATGGCATCCCTGGTACAGGCCATGCTCATTTAAAGCTTTCAAATACTTATGCCTATAATCCTAAAGCTACTTTCAGCTATAGGAAATGCTATCATTGTGGACTCACTGACCATATTGCTAGTAAGTGCCCCACAGCCACTAAAGCTGAGAAATCAGCTAAGGTGAAGAGGATTGTCTAAAGAAGATCACCCCACCAGGTGAAAAATAAGTCAAGGTGAAGAATACCACTAAAGTTAAGAAATTAACCAAAGTGAAGGTTACCACTGACCCTGAATCATCAAATGCTGTTAAGACCGTTGATCCTTCCACTTCCTCTTCCATTGACAATTGTGGACCCATAGTAAAGTGGGTACCAATTCAAAATTAATCTTCCTTATGATTGTTGTTAGGGCAATATTTGGTTGAATAGAAGTTCAAGGGCTTGTTTGCAATTCTTTATTTTGAGCCTAGTTAGTGAACGGGCCGTGGGCTTGTTACCACGGGCCCGACATATATAATGCTTTGTTTAGCCTTTGTTTTAGGCTAGTTGTCATTTTAGCTTTCCTAATCGTATTGTAAACTCTCTGAATATTGAAAACAAATTGGATGACCAGTTGAAATCATAACACATGTTCTTATCTATTGATTTCTTCATTGTTCGTTGCACGGATCTGAGACTCACAATTGGTATCAGAGCAGACGGACAAATCGATTCAAAGTGTTCTTCTTGAATTCTGGTAAGTTTTCTGATCATACGGCTGTGTTCTTGCCAATGTTCTAAAAAATGCGCCTTGGCCGCGCCATGGCGCCGAGGCGCCACCTTGCCGCCACGTTTTTGCCCTTGGCGTCGTTGTATGGCGTCGAGCTGGTCAAGGTGCGCCATGGCGCGTTATATCGCGTTATAACGTTATGGCCTTATATGACGTTATTGATTGTTGGGGGATGGAAAGTGTAATTTTTTAAAACTTGCAATATAATTCTTAAAATAAAAAGGTAAAAAAAGTTAAAAACCCTAAATTACTTTACAAAGAACGACATTCAAAAATTTCACCCAAAATTTTCACACAGTCAACGAAAATTCTTGATGCTCTTTAGTTCTTCACGATTATTTGGAAAACAATTGGAGGATTTCATGTACAAGAAGGATTTCACGACTGTTGATGTTCGTTAGTTCTTCAGTTCTTGATGTTCTTCAGACATTCTTGAATCTTGACTTCGTGTACAAGAAGGATTTCATGATTCAAAATTGAAAAACACAGGTATTTCGAGTACAAGTATTTAGATTACAAGTATAACTTTTATGCACTATCCATGTAAACTCGGAATGCATTGTTGTAGGTATTACGCATTTAGCATTCTTGAGAGTATCCTTAAACAAATGTGTGCTGCTTCATGAAGATGTGACCTGCTTATTTGAAAATTATGTGCTTTTTGACTTTCTGTACATATGATCTGTATTGCAAATAATTAGATATTTGCTTCCTAAATCCTAATAAGTATTCGATTGAGTGGAAAGTGGAAACAAACATGGACTTTGGTTATTTGTTTTTGACTTTTGGTTTTGAGTTTGTATTTTGTAAACATTCTGGAAAGTTGGAAACAAACAGGGAATGTAAACATTATAGGTCGTGGATTTTGTGAGTGGATTAATTGAATGGAAAACAAATTTAGAACACACAATATTATATAGATTCATGTGATTTGTAATTGTTCATATCTATTAAATATGCATAATAAATTAATAACATTTGTTGGATTTGGAATGTTATGACAGTAGGTATTATAAATCATTATTCATTCATGAACTAACCAATCAAGAAGCACCTATTAGGCTATTACTAGTTTAGTAAATAGTACTTTCAATCCTTAAGGATGTACAGCAGCTGTTAATCTATCCATATGGTTGCTTTGTCATATTTTTTGTGCCTATTAAGACTTTTTTTACAGCAACTATTAAGACTTACATTCTTTTGCAGTCTTTTCTAATTGGGTAATGGACTAATGGCTAGTGGGGGATCTAATTTGAATGGTTCGGCCAAACCGACCGGAACAACCGAAGCAAGTTCTTGTACAGAGACAATCTTGAAACGGAATTCGGGTGATGTGGGATGGAACTACGGTACATTATGTGATCCTACAAATAAAGATGCCGTCAAATGTAACTTATGCGGGTTTATATGCAGAGCGGGAATAACACGGTTAAAGTACCACGTTGCGGGAATTAAAGGGAAGGGTGTTGCCATATGTAAGAAAGCTACCAAAGAAGATAAAGATGTGTGTGCGGCAATACTTGAGAAGCCAAGAGAGAAGAAAAAAGAGAATAGAATTCGGGAAGAAGAAATGAGGGCAGAAGTTGAAATAGAAAATGAAGAGGATGAGGTGATTGTGGGTTCAAAAAGAAAGAAAGCAACATCTTTAGGGCCGTTGGACAAATTTGTTAATCCTATTAATCCGGATGCCCCGACTTTGCGTCAACAAAATATTGCAGATGCAATTTTCAAAGAAAGAACGCACCAAGTAAGACAATATTGTGCTCGATGGGTTTATGAATCAGGTATCCCTTTTCATGCCATTGATAATGATGGATTTAAGAAGTTTGTTGAAGCCGTAGGGCAATTTGGTCCAGGTTTCCGCCCTCCAAGCCAATATCAACTTCGAGAACCATTGTTGAAAGAAGAAGTTGAAAGAACTAAGCGGCTTCTCAAGAATCAAGAAGAAGAGTGGGCACGAAATGGTTGTTCGGTTATGACCGATGGTTGGACGGATCAGAAACGAAGAAGCATAATGAACTTTTGTGTAAACTCGAGAGTTGGTACAACTTTTCTCTCTTCCATTGAATGTTCCAAAGATGCACATACGGGTAAGTACATCTTTGAGCATGTTGACAAATGTATTGAACATGTTGGGCCACAAAATGTTATACAAGTTGTTACCGACAATGCTTCTAATAATATGGCGGCCGCTCAATTATTGATAGAGAAAAGGCCAAACATGTTTTGGACTTCTTGTGCGGCACATACCATCGATCTTATGCTTGAAGCAATTGGAAAAGAGGCTAAATTTAAAGGTATGATTTCTAAGGCAAAGACTTTAACTATTTTCATTTATGCACACCATGGGACTTTGGCATTAATGAGGAGGTTTACAAAGTCTAGAGACATTGTAAGGCCAGGAGTTACTAGATTTGCTACTTCATTTCTCACATTGCAAAGTTTGATGGAGAAAAAAGAAAAGCTAAGGCTTATGTTTACTAGTGATGATTGGACACAATCTAAATGGGCCAAAACTAACAAAGGGAAAGGGGCATATGCGATTGTAATGAGTGTATCATTTTGGAATGGGATAAGTTTATGCTTGAAAGTGATTTCTCCTTTAGTCAAAGTTCTTCGACTTGTTGATGGAGATCGAAAGCCATCAATGGGATTCTTGTATGGAGAGCTTAAACAAGCAAAAGAAGATATTAAAATGGCTTACAATAATTTGGAGGTTAACTACCGTACTATTGTAGACATTGTGGAAACAAAAGCTAAAGGACGACTTGATAGTCCATTACATATGGCGGCCTACTTATTGAATCCATATTATTTCTTCAAAGATCCAAGTATAAAAGATGATCTTATGGTCTCCGATGCGATTTTCACATGTGTTGAGAAGTTTTTTGTTGATGAATTTGGGAAGCAAGATCAAGTAATGAATTTGGAGCTACCAAAGTACAAGGGGAAAGAAGGAGATTTTGGAAGAATGTTAGCCGCCAAAGGGTGTTCCGAAAATAATGCTACTTATGATCCCGGTATACAACTATACATTCATTACTTGTTTACATATGTTAGATGACTTGGATCTTAAACTCTTCTATTTCTTATATGTGTTTTTTTATTTGAGTAGTTACTTGGTGGATGACTTATGGAAATGCCACCCCAACTTTGCAAAGGATGGCAATAAAGATACTTTCGTTGACAACTAGCTCTTCGGGATGTGAAAGAAATTGGAGTGCTTTTGAGGGGGTAAGTTATTAACTTATTATATGTTTTAATAAATATTAATAATAGTTTTTAAAAATTTAATACGTTCACATATTTGTAAATATCTTTATCTTTATTTTTTCTTTTGTTTAGATACATACAAAGAAGAGGAATAGGCTTGATAGTCAAAGATTGAATGATCTTGTATTTGTTCAATTTAATGCCAAACTCATCAACAAGTGGGCAAGAGTCAAGAACCAAAATATGGATGTGTTACGTTCTCTTGATGCTAGTAAAGCACAATCATGGATCGTTGCTTTTGGCGATGAGGAAGAGGAAATGGAAGAAGGTGGTACTTCGGAGGCTAGAGAACTTCACGAGGATGATTTTGAGTCGGATGAAGAACCACAAGTTGAAGGTGGCGAAGATTTTGAATTCAACTCCGATGACGAAAGACTTTTCGATATAATTGATGATGATAACATGGAAGGATAGTTTGTTTAGACTTTAGATGATACATCTACTCTAATATAAACGCTTTTTTGTATATGATATTAGAGTCTTAAAATATCATAGATATATGGATTATGTAAGTATATAAACCAATGGTAGATCGTATTTTTGTTATGATCTCTTGATATCATTTTTGTAAACTTTGTGTATTTGATATCAAATTATCAATCCATGTTTTTCTTTTGTTTTTTATATGAGTTTAAAGCATTAAGAACTTAATCATTATTGATTAGAAGCTTTACATAAACACACACACATATATATACACACATTTCACATATATATAAATATATAATTATATAATTATATATATATATATATATTTGCCGCCTTGGCGCCGCCATGAAAAACGCCATGGCCTCACCGTAACTCGTAAGGCTTGAGGCTTGACCTCGCCGCCACGCCACGCCGCACGCCATTTAGAACCTTGGTTCTTGCTTAGAAATCTATATTCTGATTCTGTTGAAATTGATCGTTTTCGTTTATTGCATTCTGTTAGCATCATTCTTATTAGTGATTATGCACGTTTTCGCAATCTAATTCGATCATCTGAGTGGTTTTTAAGCAAATTAAAGTTCAAAAGTTTTTGGTTGTGTTCTTGCTAAAAATCGAATTTTTACCATCAAAATTTGTTGTTTTTGCTTCAAAATCGATTTGGGTATTGTTATTTTTGTGTTTGGTCGAGTTCCTAACCTTTCAGGAACGATTTTGAGCAACCCTAGTCGATTTCCAGTCGAATTGAAAACCACAACCGCTGTTTCCGGACACCACAGCAGCAGTTTCCGGAACATCCTAATAACTTTTCGGGTAAGTTGATTCTTTTCGTAACTTTCTGGGTAAATCAAAAGTATCCGGTAACTTTCCGGATACTGATAGTCTCCGGACAAATCTTACCCGGTAACTCAAAGTTTTCGGGTGTCCTGATCATTCCGGATACATATCTGAATTCATTTATTTCCGGTAACCTAATTCCTCCCGGACACTTCATCATCCGGAAAGCATATCATCCGGAAACCCATTTCATCCGGTAAGTTTCGTGTTTACTATTTTCATTCGGAAACTATTGTTTTCCGGTAACCCATTGTTATCCGGAAACTTTAGTTTGTCCGGACTCTCTTGCTTATCCGGACACTTCTGTGTTTTGATCTGTTTTTCACTTAATCTGATCCGAACACTTCCAGATCAGACATCACATCCGGATTCCTTTTCGGCAAGTTCAGTTCTGTTGAATTCTTACTTGTTTCTAGTACACTTCATTCGTAGAACGTTAGGATACCACTCGTAGTGCCTTGCGTTAGGTTATCACTTTGAATCGAACCAATCGTCTGACGATCACTCCAGTGCAACTGAAGATGTCTTCACGCGACGCTCTTGCTATCGGCACCGATTCCAAACCACCTTGCCTCTACCAAGGTGAGTACAGCCAGTGGCGAGACAGGTTCATAATCTTCGTTGAGTCGAAGGACAACTTCGAGTATATCAGGCGAGCTTTAGAAAATGGGCCAATCCCTACACCCATGAAGACCGTTCCACCAGCTGCAGAAGGTGGTGATCCTCGCATTGTGAAAAAGACACTCACTGATATGACTGACGACGAAAGAGGCATGCTTGAGGGAGAAAAGCATGCTAAAAGGTATCTTGTCCAAGCTCTACCCAACACGATCTACATTGCCATCGACAGCTACAAAGAGACAGCAAAGGGCATGTGGGATCAGGTGGAGAAGATGATGTGCGGGAGCGAAGTCGGGAATCAGTTGAAGATCAACAGCTCCATAACCAAGTTCGATGGGTTTAAGCAGCGCGCCGGCGAATCACTCACCCAGACCTACGAACGCTTTTGTCTCCTTCTCAACGAGCTTAACAAGAACCATATTACTCGCTCCAACATGGAAAACGCGCTCAAGTTTCTCAACAACCTGTTGCCTGAATGGAAGGTATTTGCATCCCACGTAAAGCACAACCGATTGATGGAAAATGTTGGCATCCACTAACTCTATGAGACGCTTCTTCAAGACGAAGATGAGGTGTTGGAAATCCTGAATAAAAAGAAGTCTGTATCCAAGACACCAGCTGATCCACTTGCTCTCATGTCTTCCAAACGAGGCAAATCTTCTGGGCGTCACTCCAAACGTACTCAAAAGCAAAGCGAATCTGAGTCAGAACCTGAGGAAAAAGAAGACAGTGATTCTGATTCTGAAATAACTGCCATCAAGAAAGAAATGGCCCTGCTCTCAAAGTCCTTCCAACAAAAGTTCTACAAGCAACCGACGTCTAATAATCAGTGCTACTCTACCTCCTCCAACAAGCGCCATGATTATAAGGACAGATATGAAGAAAAGAAGAAAGTTGATGAGCCCGACCAGTCTGACAAAAAAGAGAAGACAGAGAAAGATGACCGCAAGTCTGACTCAAAGAAGAAAGACGAACCCGTGACATGCTGTCCCTGTTGTTTCAGATAAAATCGGTCGCGCTAAACAAGAAAAACCAAAGTGGCTAGCTAAGGAATCTGTCGAGGATGCTACATCAAAGTCTTTCAATACAGTTTTTTATCCTAGAATGAACAAAAACGATTGTGCTTGGAATCATAGGAATGATTTTGTTAAATGTGATGTTAATTTTCCAATTAAAATTTATTCCATTCAGCAATTGATTCAATTATCGCATGATTGTTTGTGTTGTTCTAGTTGTGGTTGGAATGACTTTGATGATATTAATAATAATGATTGGTTTGGGTCATATCATATATATAATCACACACCCAAAAACAAACCCCGTAAAACCAAAAAGAAACACCATACTCAATGGGGTTCCTATTCAAAGGTTAAACCACAGCAGGAGAGAAAACCCATTCAAAAACAGGTTTCTCCTACTGAGGTTAAACCGGCACCCAAGAGGCAACCTGCTACAAAACCAGTTCCTCCAAAAGGTGTAAAACCTACACCTAAGAGGCAAGTTCCTCCGAAGGGTGTCAAACCTAACCCTCCAGGACCCATGAAAATATGGGTACCTAAAGTCCGCTAAACTTGTTTTTGCAGGACGGTCATTTGTGGTACTTAGACTCTGGATGCTCCAAGCACATGACTGGAAGGAGGGAGCTTCTCACGAACTACAAAGAAGAATATGGTGGAGACGTGAGATTTGGGAACGACGACAAGGCGCCGATTGTGGGCTACGGCGACATTGTCCAAGACAAGATCACTATCAAGAAGGTATCACACGTCGCGGGATTGGGACACAATCTGTTCAGCATCGGCCAATTCTGCGACAAAGATCTCAAGGTCCGGTTCAAAGCCAAAAGGTGTAGAATACTCAATGACGACGGAGTGGAGCTACTGGTTGGAAAGCGCAAGACCAACCTCTACACCATCGACCTCGCAGCCCTGAAGCCCGATAACCCTGTCTGCCTGATGTCAAAGGCGAATTCCGAACAAGCATGGATTTGGCATCGACGTCTTTCGCACCTCAACTTCAAAAGTGTCAACAAACTGGTGTTGGGCGGACACGTGAAAGGCATGCCCGATCTTCAATTCGTGAAGGATCGACTCTGCGGGGCATGTGAGATGGAAAAGATGAAGCGAGCGACGCACAAGCCGAAGGCCGCTCCGAGCACGTCCCGGTCCCTCGAACTTATCCATATGGATTTGTATGGACCAATGCGTTTTCAGAGCATCAACAAGCACAAGTATGTCCTGGTGATGGTGGATGACTTCTCATGCTACACATGGGTCAAGTTCCTTCACTCGAAAGACGAAACTCCGGAGCTGATCATCAATCATTTGAAGACCATCCAGCTGAATCTTCAGAGTCAAGTTCAGATTATCAGGACCGACAACGGGACGGAATTCAAAAATCAAACGGTGTGCGACTACTTGACTTCTGTCGGTATCTCGCAAATCTTCTCGGCGGCACGCACTCCTCAACAAAATGGAGTGGTGGAAAGACGCAACCGTACCCTGGTCGAAGCGGTTCGCGCCATGCTTTCTCAATCAAAACTGCCACTATTTCTGTGGGCCGAAGCGGTGTCTACGGCTTGTTACATGCAAAACCGCTCCATCATCAACAAGCGGTTCAACAAGACGTCGTACGAGATCATCAACAAACGCATTCCGAATATCAAGTACTTCCATGCATTCGGATGCACGTGCTACGTCTTAAACGACAAGGACAATCTCTGAAAATTCAGCCCAAAGGCGGACGAAGGAGTTTTCATCGGATACTCTATGCAGGCTAAGGCGTATCGCGTTTACAACAAACGGACTAAAACCGTTACCGAAAGTGTAAACGTGACATTCGACGAAGCCGCAGATTTGGCTTCTGAACATCTCAGTTCAGAACCCGGTTTAACTGGCGTGCTAGCTTCCGAACTTCCACGTTCGGGATCTGCACAAGCGACAGTAAATCCGAATCATGCATCTTCATCGAATGCTGATCTTTCAGATTTAGATTTACTGTTCAAATATTTTTATGATGACATATTTAACGTTTCTACTCCTCATGTCTCAGCACAACCACGACTCGAGGTTGCTCGCATCGAGGATTCGGCGAATCTATCCGGTCCGCCGCCTTCGACAAGCATGCCTTCCATCACTGTGGAGACATCTCAACCGTCATCATCAACTTCAACTGATACTACCGTCCCCCGGAGGAACCTGTACTCAACCCAGAGATCGCTCCGAATGATTCGTCATCCGCTACAATCGATGAACATCCTCTGCACTCCTCGGAACCAGAAGTTGTTCAACCTTCGACGAATCCTCCCCCGCCTCCTCCGAGAAATCAACCTGCTACACTTGAAGCAGTACAAGACCTTCCATCTGGTAATTACGTGGATCCGGACACATCACATTCAACTCAACAGCCGCTTCCACACACCACCAAATGGACGAAAGCTCATCCCCTGCACCAAATCATCGGTGATCCCTCCACACCTGTACAAACTCGAGGCGCATCGGCCAATTTCTGCCTATTCTCCGGCTTTTTAAGTAAGATCGAGCAGACAAATGTACGCGAAGCACTCGAAGATCCGGACTGGATCATTGCCATGCAAGAGGAGCTCAACCAATTCGAGGCTCTCAAGGTATGGCGACTTGTTCCACGTCCAACTCACAAGACAGTGATCGACACTAAATGGATCTTCAAGAACAAGAAGGACAAAGACGGCATCGTCGTACGCAACAAGGCACGTCTCGTGGCCAAGGGGTACCGTCGGCAAGAAGGGATCGACTATGATGAGGCCTACGCTCCGGTGGCAAGAATCGAAGCCATACGTATGTTCCTTGCATACGCCGCGCACAAAAACTTCACGGTCTTCTAAATGGATGTGAAGACCGCATTCCTCTACGGCGATATCAAGGAAGAAGTGTACGTCTCGAAACCGGAAGGATTCATGGACGATTCGAAGCCTGATCATGTCTACGTTCTAGACAAGGCGCTTTATGGTCTAAAGCAAGCTCCGCAAGCCTGGTACAACACTCTGTCTGAGTTCTTGCTAAAATCAGAATTCACACGAGGTAAGATAGATTCAACTCTGTTTATCAAGAACGAAAAAGGTCATATTGTCTTAGTTCAAGTGTATGTCGATGACATAATTTTCGGTTCTACTAATCCTCAGTATGCAAAGAACTTTGCCAAACTTATGGGACAATTTTTTAAAATGAGTATGCTTTGTGAGATGAATTTCTTCCTTGGTCTTCAAGTTAAACAACTGTCGACCGTGATATTCATAAACCAGGCTAAGTACATCCGGGATATTCTTAGGAAATTCCATATGGAACAGTCCTCACCAATGAAAACTCCCATGGCACCCGGTACAAAGCTTCACGCCGATCCTAACGGAAAGGATGTGAACACTAAACTGTATCGAGGAATGATTGGTTCTTTGATGTATCTAACAGCAAGTAGACCGGATATAATGTTTTCAACTTTTCTATGCGCCCGATTTCAATAAAAACCAAAAGAGTCTCATTTAATAGCTGTCAAACGAATTTTTCGTTATCTACGCGATACTGCTGATCTTGGCTTGTGGTACCCGAAAGAGACAGGTTTTGAGCTATCCACTTATTTTGATGCGGACCACGCGGGTAGCATGATGGACCGGAAGAGCACATTGGGGCATGTGCAGTTCTTGGGAGATAGCCTGGTAAGTTGGGCATCCAAGAATACGTGGTCGCCGCGAAATACGTGGTCGCCGCGAGCTGCTGTTCTCAAGTGATTTGGATGCGGACCCAACTCAAAGTCTACGACTTCACCTACGTAAAAGTGCCCATCTACTGCGACTCGAAGAGCGCAATTGCCATTTCCAGCAATCCGGTCCAGCATACTAAGACGAAACACATAGACGTTCGGTACCATTTCATTAAGGATCACGTTGAAAGAGGTACAGTCGAACTCTATTTTGTAAATACAGAACATCAGTTAGCAGACCTATTTACAAAACCCTTGGACGAAAAACATTTTAATACTCTAGTGTCCAAGTTGGGTATGCTAAATCTGAAGACTTGATCTGATTGTGTGCCCAATACAAGTTTCATACATCTACGAGACACTGTCTACGCATCATCTGTTGCTCACACTCCTGATGATTGAGCATACACTTTCTCGCACTTGTATTCTACTTGTATCAGTTACACGGTTAGATTGAGCCTCTGTATTTATTAGGTAGATTTTGTTTGTTCACTTTCTTTCCATGTGTGTGTTTTTTATCTCTTTCCGTCGTCTAATTTATTTGCTTATATCTGTGCTTTCACGAGTGTTCATGTGTTTAGGGGGAGCACGAACCGTTATCAGGTAAGTTAACTCTATTGTTGAGGGGGAGCGTCACACACATTTTTTTTAACTGCTGGAAAGTTTTTTGTGTGTGGATACTCCCGCGTACATTTCACACTACGCGCACATTCTGAGGGGGAGCATATCATTTTATGTTCATCATTTGAGGGGGAGCGATACAGCATTTTTTCTTTAAATGGATAAAAGTTTTTTTTTTCGGCCTCTCCATTGCACAATTGCACTATCCGAGGGGGAGCAAAGACATCCCCATGCTCAGTTTGAGGGGGAGCGAGAGAAGGTTCTTTCAAACTCCAAATAGTCCTAATTTTTCTTGAAAATGTGAAAGAACAGGGTCATCTTGTCCATAATCACAAAGTGTTCGGACAGGTCTCCGGACACCCATCAATCCGGATAGGTTTCCGGACCGGATGGGTATCCGGATGACCCATCCGGAAACCTAGTCCCTTATAGAAGGGATCCGGACTCTTTAATGCTCATTATCCGAATTTTTAAAAAACCCCTCTTTAAACCCTGTGGCACTCTCTCTCGTTCGGACTCTTCCTCAAACCACGAACAACACTCCGTTTTCATTCCAAAATCATGTATGTTCTTCCCTTCACCATTTACATCATTATTTGTCGAGTCTCTTGCACTCAAACACACGATTCGACCACCGATTTGGTCGACATAAGGTATCTGAACCCGTGTTTCACGTCGACAATCGTTCGATTCATTTTAGGCCACCTTTGACCGATTAAACACATGTCGAATGCACCCTCTCTCCTCTTAGAACTATTAGTATACTTGGGTGTTTGTTTGCATGCCTGTTTGGGAGAAATCAATCTATCCGAACAACGTCCGGACACATTCTTCATGTCCGGAAACTATCATATTTATGTCGATTTGTCCGGAAACCATCAACATCCGAAAAACCTAGTTGTCCGGAAACCTAAGGGTTTCCGGTAAGTTCAACTATCCGAATAGTTGAGGTGTCCGGTACCCTAGTTGTCCGGTAACTCATCTCTCATTCGGAAGCTCATATTTTGTCCGGAAACATTCATCACACCCGGAAACCGTTGGTTTCCGAATATTTTTGTCCGGATTCTATGGTTTGTCCGGATACCTTTGTGTTTAAATGAGTTTGTCCAGAAACCTTGTTTTTCAAATGAGTTTGTCCGGAAACCCCTGTGTTCATCAGTCCAGTACCTATTTTCTCACTGCTTGTCCTCAATCTGTCTCAGATTGAGCCACTTACTACAAAGGTATGCGCCGGAACTTGTTCATCCGCCTTGTTTACTAACTTTGGTTCTTTTTCAGATATTACATGGCGGATCAAGAACAACAACAAAATCCTGACGATCAAATTCCTCCTCAAGAGGAATTTATCGACGAAGCAGCCGACAATGCATTGGTCAACCCTGACCATGGCATTGAGATAGAGGCCAACAACCATCATTTGAACGCCGATGAGTTCTGACCACAACCACAACACCGTCTGGTCGTGGACATATTACTTGGTTACCCTCTCCGTGAGGCCCTCACTGCCACAGCCGACATCCCAGTGCTGTATGTGTATCAAGTGTGGCTCTCTGCCCAAGTCGTTACGGCGGCCAATTCACAGACCATCACGACGCGGATCGACAACCACCCCTTCACGCTTACACCTGAGTCCTTCCGGCATCTACTGTCACTACCCGAAGCCACCGCCGGCGGACATCAACGCTACGACCCCGCGGTCAATGGCGCGACTCTATGTGATCAAGTATGCGCACTCGGTTACAACCACGCTTTCGATCGACCTTCTGCATTCAACCGCAAATATCTGGCGCTCATCTTGTACACGATGTTCGCCATACTGAACAGGTGTCTCTCATCCAGATGGAAGAGAATAGACCAGTGCACAGGCGACTTCTTGCGTCTATTCCATGTCGTGTGCTACAACAGACACGTCGACTTCGCAATGATTATGTGGCGCGAAATGGTGCAAGCTATTCGACAAATTGGTGGTTCGAAGCAAAAGAAGTTCCTACCATATCCTCGCTTCCTATCATTGGCTGTGCGACAACACATGGACGCGAACCCAGCAATACCGCGACGAATTAACCATCCGGTATGTCCTCCTTTCCACTTGCAATACATGGTGATTTGAAACCCGTCCAACGCCATAGCCATGCCCTTACCTGAAGCCTTACTGGCACACACGGACCCCAATGCACCGAGTGTGGTAGAATATAGGAGAGAGTTAGCTGCTCCCATGGTCCAGCCAGCGCCGAAGGGACCTCCCCAGTGACATAGAACTGAGGTACGTGAGGGTTCTAGGACAAGAGGAGGAAGGGCCCGGGCAGCAGGGGCTCCCGGGCGGGGTGTGTTGAGATTACACGGGAGGGGAACAGGAGCGGGCGGTGTATTGGATACGCGGCCCAGTACTACACAAGCCGGACCAAGCCATCAAACCATTCCCACCACCCAAACCGCGACCGAAGCAGGACCGTCGACTAGACTACATGAGGTCCAGGTCGTCACTGAAACCGAACGCCCCATGCTTCACCGTGACACCGACACATACATCTTTGACCCTCCTTCGCCTACCAGGCAAGTAGAAGATGTGGAATCTGACTCCACTGAATCCGATACGGATCGTACCATACGGGCAACACTAATCCCTACCCGTATCGGACCCAACCCAGATTTTACCGAAGGAATCCCATCTGACTCACCGACACCCCCACTTATCCCCACTACCCAGCCTGATAGGGGAGACATAAGGAGAGAGGAGGGAGTCTTAGTTGAACAGTTAGAACATGTGAGACAGAGGGAATTGAGGTCGAAAGCGAACCAGGAAAGATTAAGCCATAAAGATAAAGAGGCTTCTAAGCGAACCCAGCCAAGAGTCGCCCGGGTAGCCACATCTGCTATCCCGTCTCATCCGTTGGGACGGGGTATTGAAGAAGTCGCCGTGGACCCAGCGGCGCAATTGCACAACCTCCTCAGCCACTCACTCGTCTCTCAAAAGACAGGTGTTTCAACTTCTCACGGAGATAAAGCACAACTTCTACCGGTCTCTCAATCGGAGAGTACTGGTATTGAAACAAGAGACCAGCAGCCCCCGGTCTCGACTTCTTTCAGTGCACCATTGAGTCTAGAGCCACTTGAAATATTACATTCTTCGGCTAGGACACAAGATGAGATCCAACAAATCGAGGCTCTTCGTGACCCGATCGGAACTTCCGTAGTGTCTCCGTCCTTAAGCGGAACGCGAGGATCGGAAGGAAATCCTACCACGGCTACACCTTCGCCAACCGTGAACGTAGGTGGCTCTACCTCTGCGGTAGATGCTTCAACGGGCAATCTAAGTGATCCCGGAGTTATTTTACCCGACTTTGTGTCGAAGGGATATCTGGACGGCGCCCTAAAGGCCGTTCGCGAGGCTATGGAGCAGCGTTTCACCAATGAGCTCGACAAACTGAAGACTTTGATCAAAGGTAAAGAGAAGTTGGTTGAACCTGAAACTGCACCGACACCACCACCGGCTCCCGTTCAGCCAAATCTTTCGGTGGACACCCTGAAAACCATGCTTCTAGCTCAGCTGCTCCAGCAATCCGAAACCGACGCCTCTATCGAAGCATACCTGATCTCCGTTCTGAAATCCCAGGTCACTGCTCCTTCGTCGTCCATAACCGCCCGAATGGATAAGCTTGACACGACTCTCAAGGACGTTCAGCAAGCGCTCACAATGCTGTCCGACAGAGTCGTCTCCATGGAAGAAACCTGCAAGGGTCAAGCCGGCGGACTCAAGCGACGGCACGATGACCAGAACGATCCTGATCACCGTGAGGGGGAGAACAAGAGACTACGCTTGTCCGAGTCCGCCCCAATCATCCCGGAAACTACTGTGGTTCAACCGGAACCATCAACTGCGGCACTTGCAACCGAAACCGAACCCGAAGCCGAGTTGAGTTTAGCCGAGATGGAAATTGATATGGACATCTCCGATGACGAAGACCCGACGGTTGAAAAGCCTGAGGGAACAACACAGGAATTGATCAACTTTGATACATCAGATGGGTCTACACTCAATCTTATTGATCCAAACACCGAGATCGACCCGGAGACCGAAAATGCATGGTACAAAAAAGCCGCCAGTGCTGTAAATCTCCAGGTAAACCTGATCTTCCCTACTGATGAAGACGATAATGTTGACTACGACCAGTTTTTGCTGCAAAACCTTTATGGTACACCCGTTCACTCTGCTCAAGCCGCCGAAACTTCTTCAAGACCCGATACTTCAGCCGCTGCTAATCCGACATCTCCTCAGCAACCGACGGCTTCTGATCATCCTCCTCCTCAAATCCGATGGGAGAAGATCACAATATTTATTCCTCACTTGGAGGAATCTCTGAAAAGGTTGTTCGTTCACAGGTTACGCCCTATCGAGCCTTCCTTTTGCCTTGGTATCTACAGTTCCGACCCAGAATACCAAAGCCAGTACATAAACGCAATGAAGCGGTGTCTACCAGTTAGCCAAGTCCGAACAAAGCACAGGATCACCAAAGTGCTCAACGTCCAAACAGGTAGAATTCTTAAAGTTATGTTTCCCATTTTCACCATCCGACGAGAAGACGGAAATGAATGGCGATTTTCCGAAGCTGACTTCAAGAACCTCCGACCGTTCGACTTCTATGCTATACTAAAAGACCTCCGAACCAGAACCATCCGACCGCTTCATGTAACCAAAGCGCTCGAAGCTGTTCGTCGATTTCTAGTCCGTACAATTATGATGTCCTATCTTACAGACTTCCAAATGGCAATCGAGAACAGAGCAAAGAAGGTAAACCTGATAAAGCCGAATCTAAAAGCGCCCGAACTGAAGATGTATCCCGAGAACGCACTGCTTCTAGAACCAGAATTTGGGATTGTATACCTCAACGAACAGAAAGAAAAGAGGTTTCTCCGCTTCAGCCAGGTCGACAGATTTTGTGATGGCACGCTCTTCAAAGCTCAAGATGCTCTTCAAAGAATCATCACTTATGAATCAGAAAATCAAAAGGTTTCGTATGTTCCCAATCTGAATGAAACAACCGCTCGAAAAGCCTTAGAAGTGATTGAAGAACGCATCGACTATCGCCGCGGCATCCGAATGTTCGAGGTACACTTTGCGCTCCAAAAGAGATACGTTGATAACTGGCGCGAACTCGAACTTCGATTCAAAGGGGGAGATTGTTAGGGCAATATTTGGTTGAATAGAAGTTCAAGGGCTTGTTTGTAATTCTTTATTTTGAGCCTAGTTAGTGAACGGGCCGTGGGCTTGTTACCACGGGCCCGACATATATAATGCTTTGTTTAGCCTTTGTTTTAGGCTAGTTGTCATTTTAGCTTTCCTAATCATATTGTAAACTCTCTGAATATTGAAAGCAAATTGGATGACCAGTTGAAATCATAACACATGTTCTTATCTATTGATTTCTTCATTGTTCGTTGCACGGATCTGAGACTCGCAATTGCAGGTCTCGAAGGGTATCTGGTATCTTGATAGTGGATGCTCTCGACACATGACTGGAGAAAAGAACCTACTCTCTGAATACAAGGAAGAGAAAGGTCCCTCGGTGACCTTTGGTGGAAATGGGAAAGGCTATACCAGAGGGTTTGGTGTACTCATTAATGGTACAACTACCTTCAAAAAAGTCGCTTACATAGAAGGACTGAAGCACAATCTTCTTAGCATCAGTCAGCTATGTGATAAAGACTTCAAAGTATGCTTTACTAAGAAAGCATGTTCAGTCAATGATAAACAGGAAAACTTGCTCTCATCGATTATCGTTTAGAAAATATTTATGTCATAAACATGGACTCAACAACCATTGAGAACATTTATTTTCTATCTAAAGCCTCATCAGATGTCAACTGGCTATGGCATAAGAGGCTCTCTCATCACAACTTCAAAACATTGAACACTCTTTCCTCAAAAGAACTAGTCACTGGCTTACCTCAACACTCATACGCTAAGGAATCTCTCTGCTCAGCATGTGAAAAAGGAAAGGAAACTAAAGTTAGTTTTAAATCCAAGCAAGTGTCATCAGTCACTTCCATATGTTTTTGTTTTCAAGTCTTTTGTAAGATTTCATTCAAGTATTTATGTTAATGGTTTACTAAAGCTCATTCCATTTAAAATCATTTTCGATTTGTAAGTCGTAAATAAAGTGTTTTTGAAATTTTAAAGCTTTTAAGGGAATTGGTCGACATTTTTGTATAAGCAAATGTCTTTTTGATTCTTTTTTGTAATTAGTATGATTTGTTCACATGTGACGTGACATACTTTGGAAGTTTATGCTTAACGTATACCGAGCTACTAACCACCTATGGGGGTACCATAGGCACGTCATTGTGGCACCGATGGCGTGACACCACCGTGGCGGTGTGATCAGTCCACGGCGTCTCCTTTCAATTTATTTTTGTGCTCTGGTGAGAGCTAACCATGGTGTGATGGGTTATTTTATTCAGGAGGCGTATGGGCCAGCCCTAGCTTATGTGATTTGTTTGTAGGGTGAGTGTTGGTGCAGTGCCCAACGTCGTATCTCACATTTAGTACAGTTTAGATGTGCATATCCAACGTACAAGTCTGTGTGGCCAGTTGTCTGACACTTGTCACGTCGATTGATATGCAAGTGTCTGCGTTTTTTGAGCTCAGTATACAACCCTATGGTATGATTTTTGATTTAAGCTTTTTGGATTCATTGGGTACATTTGTTTTGATTTGACAGTTTTGATCTTCGACAGATTCTGATATAATGAATTTGGATATATTCATTTTGTTATGACTTTTAATTAAACAATCAAATTGAGTTATTGGCCTAACTTATTGTAGTTTCGTTCGTCTTGGGTATTTCAATATGTTGTGTTGAAATTAGACGTGGAATGTGTTTTACTGGATCTAGCTTTCATGAACACTCAGAAATTCGAGTCTTACGTCTAAAATTCATATTTTTATTATATCCGGTATGTAGCTCGATTGTTCGTTTGTTATCTATTGTAACTGTGCACTGAGCATTTGGCTCAGCCGCATTTCTTTCTTCGCGCCAGGTATTCGAAGGGGATCTAAAGAGTAAGGGACCCAAAGTATTCTCAGATCTAAGAGGTTTGTTGGTAAGAAACTGTAGGTTTAGTTGATGTTGTAAAGCAAGTTTTGGAATAAATAAAATGTATCGTTCGAGGCAATTGTTATATTTATGGTGTTTATTATAAATATGGTTTGTTAGTGCTCTGTATGATTTTATTGACGACTTGTTTTAGGTTTGAATGTAACCTCCTTTTCCATCTCGGGAAGGGGGTGTTACAATGATGCTCAAACTCTTAGCCCAAATCTTTCAAATAACTCCCCACAACGAATAACTTGGAATATTCAAGTTAAATCTCCTCCAAGATGCTCCAAAGTGCTGCCAATAACTCCCAATAATCCCCAAAATGAGAGATGATTGAAGTGGGTGAAAATTGGACAAATCCTAGCTCAAAAATGGGGTTTAAAACCCAATATGGGCATTTCCGCAACCTTAGTCATGATTAGTATTCTGATACTTGTTGTATATCAATGTTTTAACAAAATATTTATAAAATTGACAGAGATTTTCTCACTTAGACCAATTGGTCTAACCCTCATTATGTTTTCAAAAATATTTATTCTAGGTCAAGGAGCCGGTAGGAGTAGAGGAAAAGATAAGATGTAAAGATTGTATGAAGTTTATGTGTTTTTGGAAGCCATGCTGGGCAGCTGTATTTGGTTTGTAATATAGTAAGTTAAGCAAAAAGTGTGTACTAAATTTTATAATGTGTATTTTGGACTATGAAGACCGTATGTGATATAACATGTAGCTTTTGTTGTATATGTTTGGCATGTAAATTGTGTTATATGGTGCATGTTTGGGTTGGGTCGTTACACTGGTGCCTGACTCCTCATGAGTTCATCACCATAATACCTAAGGTCCCGGAGCCTAACCCATACGAATTCTTTTCCGCAATACCCAGACCCTATTGCACTTACATACCGTAGAGATACACCTACAAGCATGGTCATGAGGCCCGACTCCACACGAGTTCACCCCCCAAATACCACAGATGACTTACTGGTCAACTCCACTTGGTTGAAGCCTCAAAACAATCTTCACAGTGCCCGACTCCTCATAAGTTCATCACCATAATACCCAAGGTCCTAGAGTGGGTTAAGTTATTTATCAAAATGTCCAAAACAAGTCCAAAAAGTTCCAAATCACGCTTATAATTTATATATCAAAATGTCCAAAAATCTTAAATAATAGTATTTTACAAGATTTATAAAATCAAATATACCAAAAGTGCAAATCTCATCAAATAAATAACACATCTGATAAACATCAAGTAAAACACATAAAATACTTCAAGAAAAGGACATGTTTGGCATGTACATAGTTTTCACAAAGCAACTTGAACTCACCTTATTATGTTGAGTTAAACCTATGTTCCAAACCCATGTCTAGCTTCCAAAGTGGTGAAGACTTTAGATCCACAAGAACATCCCACCAAAGAAACTTCTCAAGACTAAATCCAAGTCTAGTAAGGTACCAAAAACTACTACAAAGTCATATTCACAACTAAACCAAATCCAGATCTCAAAACACTCCAAGAAAAGCTTATCTCTTCAAAATCCTAAAACAAGCACCATAAATCTTCAACCCCAAAGATAACCTTTCTTTTGCATAAAAAACCATCCAAGATCTACCATCAAAGAACCAAAATCGCCAAGAGGGGAAGAAGATGAAAATGATGTTCAAAGACTTAGCCCAAATCTTTCAAGTAACTCCCCAGAACAAATAACTTGGAATATTCAAGTTTAATCTCCTCCAAGATGCTACAAAGTGTTTCCAACAACTCCCAAAAATCCCCCAAAATGACAGAGGACTGAAGTGGGTGAAAAATGGACAAATCCTAACTCAAAAATGGGGTTTAAAACCCGATATGGGCATTCCCGCGACCTTAGTTGCGTGTAAGCGCCCATGTGCGTAAATCTATTTTGCTGAAACAGGGAGTTACGTGACTTTTCTCACGACCAAGTAGCGGGATTTTCTGTTTCGTTCCTGATGTTATTTTTCTCTATTAGAGCTTGTTCGTAACACAAGCTCTAATGACCCAGTGCATTCCACTCAAGGTATGACCTCCAAAGGCTAAGATGTACGTAAACGTGCCTCTACCTGAAAAGAGTAGACATATTGTTTCGATGGGGCTCCTGACTTGTGCACGAGCGTTAGCAAACAACTGAAAGAATAAATACTAACATGTGGTGAACGAAACACAAAAGAAAATAAGTAAAAGAAGTTATAGAGTAGTTACATTGAAAACATAAGAAAAGGTAATGAAGGCAGAACATACAAAAATTACTACACATCAATCTTAAAATTATGCCCAAAAAACACGGGTCTTACAAAACCTGCAACGATGTGGTGGTTAGAACCAAACCAAACTAGACTGGCCAGCTGATCCCATTCGAAAGTAGGATATGGGGACGAGATGCACATAGACATGCCTCTACCTAAAAAGAGTAAACCGGCTGTTTCGATGGGGACTCCTAACTTGTGCACGAGTGTTAGCAAACAATTGAAAAAATAAAGACTAACATACGGTGAACGAAACATAAAAGAAAATAAGTAAAAGAAGTTATAAAGTAGTTACATTGAAAACATAGGAACCAATAACAAAGGCAAAACATACAGAAGAAGGCTAAACAATCGAACCCTGGCATTTATAGCCTTTACTGCCAACTGTTTGTCCACCAACCTATCTAACCCCCTTCCGCCAACTACGTTAATACAAATCCCCATTCCCCAATCCATTACCTCAGAACCTATAACACACCATATAGTAATGTCTAAAGTCACAATATCTAACCTCAATCGCTCATCCAAATACTTCTATCAGTAGCGGTTAGAACCATCACACCCATATCTGTAACATGTCACGCATACGATGTAGCAGTCGTCTCAAAACAATTGCAATATATATCTATACTACATATATAAGCATTTACATCAAATGTCTTAAAGACAAGATTTTATGCACAATGTACAACTATTTTAAGCATCAAATCTCAAAATCTCTTAATTACAACTTCTAAGGCATAGTGTACAAATCTTTTATGCATATATTTTAAAACCGGGTAAAGAGTACACACATCAAAGATTTTTAAACCGGGCAAAAAGTACACCCCATGCTTTCTGACCTCCAACCAATTCCACCCACGTCTCAGCCATTCCTATTTCACCTTGTTCAGACGCTTTCTTCCACGCTTTTAAAACCTATCCTCTCAAATATGGAAGATTTCAGCTTCTCCTTCTACCTGCTACGGTTTCTCTCAATACAAATGTATCGTTGGCTCCCAGGACGAAGACCTCAAACTTTCCAGCTAGAAATCAAGGTATGGTTTCACCTCAAATCTATAAATTCAATATTATGCTAAACTGTGTTTTGAGTTTTACGTCGATTTGTTGGATTAATCAAGCCTAAACGAGGCCCTAACCTTCTGGTCTCTGCCCTCATCCCTCCAAGAATTTTTTAGTGTTTGATTTGTTACAGCTAAAGGGAAGTCGGCAAAGGGGAGAGGATATCAAAGTTTGTCTTTGGTTAGTTTTGTTAATTCTTCTTCCATTGATTCAAAATGATTGTTGGTTTCTCTTTGATTTCCAATAACTTATCAACTTCAACTCTGTTCATTTTTTCACTGCATTTCTTTTGGATTCAAGGCTTTTCCCCTTTTTCTTGGTCTGTTGCAAACATGCAGGAAAGGTGTTTGAGGAAATGCATCAAAGGGAATTAGCTATAAAAATCCAATAAAACTATTTCTTGGTTTCTTTGATGTCTTTTATTTGAGTTTCACACATTCATTGACAAATTATTGGGATTTATGGTGTGCTCTAATATTTGAACAAACAGCCGAAGGGCAGGAGCAACAACTTCTAGCAACAAACAGATCTGTTACCATTGTGACTTCTACTAACTTAGGTAATTTATTATTGCTCAATGTATTTGTTCTTGCTCAATACGTGTTCTTCTTGCTTGCTTTTTGTTCTTGCTCAATATGTGTTCTTCTTGCTTCCTTTTTTGATGTATAGTGTTCCTCACTTCATCTATTGTGAAATTTGTTGTGGCCATCCTTGTTCCCAGTTAGAGAACCCTGGGGTTTAGCTATATGGAATGAACCACCTTTTACTACTAATCAGCCCAGTATCAAGCTCGATTGAGTTCCTGCAAAACTTAGCGAGAAGGTACTTTGCTTGGTATTTTTTTTCTGTTTGTTCAATTATTTGGTTGATCTTTTAGTTTTTGCATGTGATTTGATGTTCATGTTGATAATATGATCAACATTTGATGATTTGATTCAACTGACATGTAAATGAAGAGTGTGTTTTGTTTGTTTTTAGCAAAATAGAGTGGAGAGAAGTATCGTCGGCATAGCCGTGTACATGCCAACATGGTATTTTGCTAAAAAGTTTGAAGCAGAAAATAAT